>JAHZTW010000004.1:65555683-65589089 GCA_020283515.1 Alliaria petiolata | reverse complement strand
ATTTCCTATTAGATCCCTTTGAATTCCATATTCGAAGTTGCGATCAGGTCTCTTCATTAAAAAGAATCGATTCAATACATTTATTATGTACCCATAGGGACTATATTGGAATTGGATTTGAATCAGATTTCGGATCAATCTATATTGATTGACTGCCTCCATTATGTTGTTGCTAGCAAATACCACTCTTTTTGGTTTTGGATCTTCCAAATAATTCCCGCAGGAGATCAGGACCCAATTTTTTTCTGATCCTTCGATAAAAAGATTCATTTTCTTCATAAAAAATAGGAGGTAGAACCAATAAAGATTTCTTTTTCGATTCATCCCTGGAGTTGAAAACCTCCTTCAAGAATTGTCTTTGATCCAATCCGTAGGAATCAATAGAAAAGGCAAATCCCTTATGATACACCAGATCCGGCTCGGTTATTGATAGAGTGAATAGATCTGCCATTTCTTGAAATCTCTCTTCTGACTCAAAATCGTGGCGTAACGTGTATCCCCCCCTCTTCCGTTCATGGAATAGATGAAATAAATCAAAAAATGGATTTTTGTTCAAGAATGAAATCTTATTGGAACTGTCCATATCCAGTTCATCCTTCGGAACCATATCACATCCCAGATCTGATGAAATAGGATGAATTGAGAAGTACGTAACGAGCCTTGTCTACGAAGCTCCGCTCCCTTAATTAGTAGTTTGCTTTTAATTGTTGCTTGTCACTTCAATTGAAAATTTAGCTTAGCTTAGACCAAACTTTGTATTCTTATTGAATCAAATTCCCAAGATGGATTGAAACCTCAAGTATTGCAATGATATGAGCAATTGAGGAATTGCAAACAAGCTATAAAAATACTTGTTTCATAATGCTGCTGCTGCGAACGCGGCTGCTGGGAATGTAGCTGCGGGTGGAGTTGAGAACGTGGCTGGGAATGCTGCAGGAGCTGTTCCAGATAGGCTAGAGGCCGTGATGGGACTGTTAGCTCAAGTGTTAGAGCGGTTGCCAGTGGTCGCGCCTGTTCCGGGAGATGTGCCGGCAGTAGCACCACAAGTTGTGGTACATAACGTGGAGAACGTGGTAGAGGAAGCGAATCGGATTGTGGTGATTCCGTCTTACCTCAAGGTACTGGACCATATGGTGAGGCTAGGAACAAAGTTCTTTGGTGGACGTTCTGCGCCTATTGAGGCTGATGAGTGGAGAATGAGGTTGAAAGGAACTTCGAGTCTATCTGATGCCCTGAGGAGTACAAGAAGGACATAGTTGTGCACTACCTGGAGGGTACAACACATACTTGGTGGAAAGGGATCACTGGACGTTTGGTGAATCCTAATTGTTTGTACGAGACGTTCTCGGCTATGTTCCAAAGCAAGTACTTCCCACAGGAAGCGTACAATCAGTTGGAGGCTGAGTTTTTGTATTTGCGCCAAGGAACCAAGACGGTTCGGCAGTACGAGAGCGAGTTCAACCAGTTACGTAAGTACGTGGGATGTGAGTACGATACTGAGGAGAAGCTGATCCGGATGTTCATGAGTGGACTAAGGGTCGAGCTGCGTAATGGTTGTTTGGTGCGTGACTTTGCAACGGTCACAGAGTTGGTTGAAAAGGCGGCACTATTGGAATCTGGACAAGCAGAGGAGGCCTTGTCTAAGGCTGGTGATATACTCATATATTTCGCATATGTAGCACCCATTTATGATAGTTTTGCACTCACTTTTGCACTCATACTTAGATTTATTGTAGTTTTTGTCCCATTTTAGGTTTTAGGATATGTTGCATTAGCATTTGCATATTTCTTGCATATTTTCATCATTTTCAGGTTATATGGTGTGCATTGAGTTGCCTTGGATGCTGAGCATGGACAAGAAGGTTCAAGAAGAGCTTGGGAGTTGATGTGAATCAAGAGAAAGCTCGCCCAAAAGAAGTGGAGTTGAGATCGAGCCAAATATTGATGGGTTTTGCCCGTTCCAGCCTTGGATCGAGCAAGAAGATCGACCACCCTAGATCGATTCAAACAAGATCGATCCCAAGATCGGACGGACCAGATCGATCTTCTTTCAAAATTCCTTCCCTTCCTTCCTTGCCAACTAACGTTTTGTCTTCTAGTGAGGGGACCATTTGTGTGTGGTCCAAAGTGAATATTTTACCTAATTTTTGTGTGGCCACCAAGTTTAAAACCCTCTTTTTCTCTCTCATTTAGGAGAACCACGAAATTCTTAGCTTCTTTTCCCCATTTTTAGATCTATCCTCCATTAGAGAGAAGATCCTTAGTTTTCATTTTGTAAAACCTTGATTTTTATTTTAAGTACTTCTTGTTTAAGCATTAAATATTTCTTCTTTGCTTAGCTAACCATGTTTAACACCTCTTCTCTTATGATTAAGAGGGGTTTAAATATGGTTAGTGAGTAGTGTTTCTTGGATTTGAAGATGGGATAGATTAGGGAGATTTAAGTGGAAAGCATGGTATTTAGTACTTAATTTCATAAAATCCTTTTCTCATTTAGTGTTTCTAGTGTTAGATTTGCATAAACCATGCAATCTAAACACAAGGGTATTTCTCACCCTTAAGGTGTTTGATGAAATGCCCCAACCAACTAAATGAAGAGATTTACCTTTTTGCACCAAGATAATGGTTGTCTAAATGGTTTATTGATTCATTTAGGACTAGGCTCTTCATCTTTGCAATTCTTCCCCTTTACTAATGATAATTAGGCATTGGGTTGAGGATTAACACTAGATTAGTACCACCTAAGTTGGGAAAATCTAAGTTTGCAAATGAGATTAGTACCACCTATGATGGGAAAATCTAAATGAGGTTCTTAATCCTAAAAATGAGAATTGTTAGAATATGAACATCAAGTTAGCCATCTTAATCCTATTCAATTACCCCATCTTTGAATTCTTGCCATTATTAATTGCATATTTCGAATTTAGCTTTCTTTCCTTGAGTTTAGCCCATTTTGCTTAATACTTGCATTAGAGTCTCATAATTCATAAAGTTGTGTTCTTGGTCTTGTTAGTATTTTAGAAATTCCCTAGTAACTTATTTCGCACCCTGGTAGAAGTTAGAAGTCAGTAGATTTTTATTTCTAGTTTTTAAAATTCATCCTAGGTTCCTAGAAATTTTTTGTTTTGTCTGTCTTTGGATTTGCATTTTCTAAAACTAGTAGTCGAGCTTTTTAAATCTTTAGAAGTAGCTTTCTAGTTGTTTAACCCCTTGGTCGGGATTTTAAAATAGTTTTCGTAGTCATTTAGTTGCAGCAAGTAGTTTTTAAAGTTTTGTTTCCCCAATTAATCCGAAAATGGCTTAGATTAGATAGTTTCATGCATTCCTAGTGTTTTTAATCTCTACCCCTTTGGATTGATACCTAAAGTATTACAATGACAATGCTAAGCTTTAGGATTGATTAAAGCCCTAAAAAAGCTAGTTATCAGCTGGGACCGTAGTGTCAGTGGCCAAGAGTGGTCAAGTGTCCGGAGGACAGAACCGTAGGTTTGGAAAGGGTGTTCCATCCAATTCGAGTGGAAACCGCAGTGTGTGCGGAACGTGCGGCAGGATGCATGAAGACAGAAGAATATTATGTAAAGACTTTCTATTCACACAAGCCCTTATTCTTGCTTTTTTATCAATCTCTAATTCTAACCTGCCTCCCTATCTCATAGGTGGCTACAGGCCGCATATAGAGGTAGCACCGTAAAGATCCATTGGAAAGGTTTCCAGAGATGAGGATGTTGAGAGTGGCGGATGGAGAGAGCTTCGGTTATGGGGAGTCGGGACACTACAAGCGCAATTGTCCAAAGGCGGGAGCAACCGGGCAAGTGTCTGCTCAGCCTAAGCGTGCAGGAGATGGACATGCACCACCGGCTAAGAGGCAGGCCATCCTGCCGAGGGTGTATACCGCGACCGCGGAAGGGACTGGAGATCCGGCCACTGCTCGACCGATCACCGCATTCTAAGGATTGGATGTAGGGACCTTATTAATTGGTGAGGTGGAAACCCATGTTCTATTCGACTCCGGAGCGAGTCATTGTTTTATTAACCCAGGGATGATTGGGAAAGGAGGATTCCAGAAGGAACCCGGGGAAGAATTCGGACTAGTGAGAGCGGCTAGAGGCCAAGTGATGTTCTCACTAGGGACGGTTCGAAACATCTCAGTCGTGGTTGGCAAAGTGGACATGCCAGCAGACTTGGTGATTTGCGAGGTTAAGTCTTACGATGTCATCCTTGGTATGGATTGGCTCGGTAAGTACAAAGCACATTTGGATTGTCACCGGTGAAGAGTGAAGTTCGAGAAAGATGGAAAAGTTCTGGTTTATCAAGGGATTAGACTGACTTCTGGTAGCTTGGTTGTGTTGGCAATACAAGCGGAGAAGATGTTAGAGAAAGGGTGTGAAGCGTACTTAGCAACGATAGCTACGGTTGAGGTTGGACCAGACGTGGAGATAGGAAACATTCCAGTGGTACAAGAGTTTGATGACGTTTTTCAAGCTTTGTCCAGGAAGCCACCAGCTCGTTCAGATCCGTTCACGATTGAACTTGAGCCAGGAACAGCTCCAGTGTCTAAGGCACCTTACCGTATGGCTCCGGCCGAGATGGTTGAACTGAAGAAGCAACTGGCTGATCTTTTGGACAAAGGATTTGTAAGGCCAAGCAGTTCACCATGGGATGCACCTATTTTGTTGGTAAAGAAGAAGGATGGAAGCTTTAGGCTTTGCATCGACTACCGAGGTTTGAACCGTGTTACGGTAAAGAACAAGTATCCACTTCCAAGGATAGATGAGTTGCTGGATCAACTCCGAGGTGCTACTTGGTTCTCAAAGATTGATTTGGCTTCGGGGTACCATCAAATACCCATAGACGAACCAGACGTTCGGAAGACAGCCTTTCAGACGAGGTACGGCCATTTCGAGTTTGTGGTCATGCCGTTTGGTTTGACGAATGCGCCAGCTGCATTCATGAAGTTGATGAATGGCGTGTTCAGAGAATAATTGGATGAGTTTGTGATTATTTTCATAGACGATATCTTGGTATACTTTAAGACTCCGGAGGAACATGAGAAGCATCTGAAGATTGTTCTAGGAAAGTTGCGTGAACATAAGTTATTTGCCAAGCTGAGCAAGTGTAGCTTTTGGCAAAGGCACATTGGGTTCTTGGGTCACATTGTTTCGGACAAGGGAGTGTCTGTGGATCCTCAAAAGATCAAGGCCATTGCGGATTGGCCGAGACCTGAGAATGCCACGAAAATAAGAAGTTTTCTAGGATTGGCTGGCTACTATAGACGTTTTGTTAAAGGCTTTGCAAGTATGGCTCAGCCGATGACGCGTCTAACTGGTAAGGATGTTGAGCTTGTGTGGACATACGAGTGTGAAGATTGTTTGTTGAGGTTGAAAAGAATGCTCACAAGTGCGCCGGTGTTGGCTCTACCCGAGCCGGACGAACCTTATGTGGTATACACGGACGCTTGTGGGAAGGGACTAGGTTGCGTCCTAATGCAACATGGTAACGTGATTGCATACGCGTCAAGGAAGCTAAGGAAGCATGAGGTGAATTATCCTACGCATGACTTGGAGATGGCGGTTGTAGTCTTTGAGTTAAAGATATGGCGATCTTACTTGTATGGTGGGAATGTCCAGGTGTTTACGGATCACAAGAGCTTGAAGTATATCTTCACTCAACCAGAATTGAATTTGAGACAACGGAGATGGATGGAGTTAGTCGCCGATTACAACCTTGATATAGCGTATCATCCGGGAAAGGCTAATCTCGTTGCCGATGCACTAAGCCGGAGGAGAGCTAATGTATCATCAGCTAAATACGTGGAAGGAGTTGTGAATCTCTTAAGGACGTTGAACCTTAGGACGGCCGTGCAGTACACCGGTATATTGGACCCAAGTTGGGGAGCGGAGTGAGTTAGGACCTGCTATAGTCGAAGAGACTACGGAAAAGATTTGCTTCCTAAAGGTCAAGTTGAAAGAGACTCAAGACCGGCAAAAGAGTTATGCCGATAAGCGTCGTAAGAACTTAGAGTTCAGTGTGGGCGACATGGTTTATTTAAAGGTTATGACTTATAAAGGGAAAAGCCGAGCAGCGTTTGATGCTAAGTTAAATCCGAGGTACATGGGACAAGTACTGAATTGTGGAAAGGATTGGTACAGTAGCGTATAGGTTGGACTTACAGCCAGAAATGCATGTGTACCACGATTTGTTTCACGTATCACAACTGAGAAAGCATATGACCGAACATGAAAACATTATAGCTGAACCACCGCCGGACTTGCAAGAAGATCTTACCGTGGAGGGTGGTTGGCCGGAAGGAAAAAGTTAAGCATGGTAAAGTGGTCAAGATGATCGAAGTCGTTTGGGACTGTAATGGTGAGGAACAAACTTCGTGGGAAGTAGAAGCAAAAATGGGTACAAGGTTTCCGAAGTGGTTTGAGAAACTGCCGGAAGAAGTACCGGATTCGAGGACGAATCCAAACTAAGTGCGGGAGAGTTGTAGCATCCGCGACCAGAAAAATGGGATTATGGTCGGATAGGTCATGGGATGGCCGAGGTAATCTTGTACAAAGTCGAGTGAGGTTCGACTGTGGCTGTAAATAGTTGTTTGTTTTGTGACTATGTCTGGGAGTTATGGACAGTACAGTGACCGTAGTCGAGTGGTTAACGCCTATGTTCGGATAAAATGTTGAAATTGTCGAGAAACGACTAAGTGTTGGGACAAAAAGGGTTGGGCCCGTGGGCAATGATTTTAGCCGACTAGAATAAGACTTTTCCGAGTGGGAAAAGGATTTCTCGCGTTTTGGCCGAGCGGTTTGGGAAACTGCAGAGAGAAAAGGAAAGTTGTCCGGATAAAGTCGAGAAAAAGGAAAATCCGTCCGGTTTAAGCCGAGAGAAAATTAGAGCGAACCGACTATAACCAAGAAAAACCCGAACGTGTTGGATAAGTCTTGGGCAGACGGATTATTTAGGGTTTTGATCGTATAAAAGGAGTTGTTCTAGGGATTTCTGCTCACGCGGTTGAGAGATATCTGAGAGAGGGAAGAGTTGCCGAGCTATATTCGAGAGAGATCGAACGTAGCCGAGGTTGTCCGAGAGCGCTTGATTTCGTCCGATAGTTTTCGAAGCTTGTTCGAGAGAAAGTGTTTGGTTCGTGAGTTAGCCGAGAAGGGATTCGATCTCGCGGCACGGATCGTAGCGATAGCCGAGGATTCACGTTGTGTCCGACTATCTTGGATTGGATCGAGTTTTTCACCGAATATCCTTCGACCAAACAGTTTGTTTGATTGTCTAAGGTGAGTGCATGACTGTGGTTAGCATCTATGGATTGACGGATTGCTAGGGATTTGATATTTAATTGATCGCTTGTGTTAAGTAGGGTTTTTTTTTATGCTTAGCAAAAGGTCAATGTTTATGAGATTGTGATGCGGTTTGGTGACCGTGATATTGTCTGATGTTTGGCTAGATCGTGATCGAGGCAGGATCGTTTCGTTGCATAGGTGATGTGTTATTCACGCTAGTGTGGAATCGGATCCGTAAGACTAGATGGTTCGTGTCAGGCTAGACGATCATAAGTGTTGATTGATTGTTTGCTTGCTTGCTAAGTGTTGATATCATATTAGAATTGTTAGCATGAATGCGTGATTAGTTGCTGGCTAAAGTGTTACGGGATGACCGTACTCACTAAGCATTTATGGTAATGCTTATGCCTCTCTTATGTGTTGAGTGTGCAGGTAAAGATGTTGTCCAGGACCGTTAGTTCTAAAGGCGGACTTGAAGGCAGTGAAGAAAGGAGTTGATTTAGGATTGGGTTTTGGGGTTTAAGCATTAAGCATTGTTTTGGTTCACGGCTTTGGGTTTTATTATGAACTTAATCGAATTTGGCTAAGTTTGTTTATGATTTTGTAAACCTCTATTGTACGTTTGGAATTTTGATCTATTTATACAATGAGAATGAATGTCTTGAGAATCGAATTGTTGATTAATGTTTAAAGAGAAAATTTAAAAATTCTGCATAGTTTGTAAATTGGCCGAGGGTTGTCTCGGGGCGGGCTGGCCGCGGTAGGATTACCGGGTCTGGTCGCTTCATGTATAGTGGTTTCTTTCAAATTCCCATTAACCAGAATGACCAAGAAAAGACATCCTTTACTTGCCCTTACGGAACGTTTGCTTATAGAAGAATGCCTTTTGGTTTATGCAATGCACCTGCTACCTTTCAAACGTGCATGGCATCTATATTCTCCGATCTAATTGAGGACATGGTTGAAGTCTTTATGGACTACGTTTCCGTGTATGGTTCCTCGTTTGGTATGTGTTTGTCAAACTTGTGCAGGGTTCTAAGAAGGGCGAGGAGACTAGCCTTGTTCTCAACTGGGAGAAATGCCATTTCATGGTCAGAGACGGAATAGTCCTCGGTCACAAGATCTCATAGAAAGAGATTGAGGTAGACAAAGCAAAGGTTGAGGTCATGGTGAGCTTGACACCTCCGGTTAATGTCAAGGGGATTAGAAGTTTTTTTGGGCCCTGTTGGTTTCTATAGAAGGTTCATAAAAAACTTCTCAAAGATCGCACATCCTCTTACAAGACTCTTGTGCAAGGAGGCAGAGTTCGAATTTGATGGAGAATGTCTTGAAGCTTTCGAGACCATCAAGGAAGCACTTGTCAGCGCACCTATAGTTAAAGCTCCGGATTGGGAGTTGCCTTTTGAAATCATGTGTGATGAAAGTGACTACGCAGTGGGAGCTGTTCTAGGTCAGAGGAAGGATAAGAAGTTGCATGTTATCTACTATGCAAGTCGTACCTTGGATGACACGCAAGTCAAATATGCAACGACCGAGAAAGAACTCCTAGCCGTGGTCTTTGCATTTGAAAAATTCATGAGCTACTTGGTGGGTTCAAGGGTGATTGTGTACACAGATCACACAGCTTTGAGATACATATACGCCTAGAAGGATACCAAACCAAGACTCTTACGGTGGATTCTACTCTTACAAGAGTTTGATATGGAAATAAAGGATAAGAAAGGTATATAAAATAATGTTGCGGATCATCTTTCAAGAATGAGGGTGTGTGAAGCTTTACCGCTGGATGATTCATTACCCGATGAGCAGCTCATGATGATCCATTCCATAGCTTGCGCCAAGGATCACAGTGATAAGCTGGAAGAAGCCTCACATCTTGAGAAAGAGGAAACCCCATGGTATGCGGACATAGTGAACTATTTGGCTTGTGGACAGGAACCCACTCATATACACCTTTACCACAAGAAAACGTTCATGAGGGACGTCTCTCACTACTTCTGGGCCGAGCCTTATTTTTACAAGAGATGCGTGGATAGCTTACACCGGAGATGTGTCATGAAAGAAGAGGGTATGGACATACTTCTCCATTGTCACGGTTCAACCTATGGAGGCCATTTCGTCACATTCAAGATGGCCACAAAGGTCCTACAAGCTGGTTTTTGATGGCCCACACTTTTCAAAGATGCGCATGGGTTCATTAAGACATGCGAGGTTTGCCAAAGATCCGGGAATATAAGCAAGAGGAACGAAATGCCCCAACTGCCTATCTTTGAAATGGAGGTATTTGACGTTTGGGGGATTGACTTTATGGGACGTTTCCCATCCTCCTTCGGCAATAAATACATTTTAATGGCCGTGGACTATGTATCAAAGTGGGTTGAAGTAGTAGCAAGCCCCACGAATGACGCCAGGGTAGTAATCAAGCTCTTCAAGTCCACAATCTTCCCAAGGTTCGGAGTTCCTAAGGTAGTAATTAGTGATGGAGGCAGCCATTTCATCAACAAGGTTTTTGAAAATCTCTTGAAGAAGAATGGGGTTAGACACAAGGTGGCCACTCCGTATCACCCTCAAACGAGTTGCCAAGTGCAGGTTTCCAATAGGCAAGTCAAAACCATTCTAGAGAGGACCATAGGAGTAACCCGAAACGATTGGTCGGGCAAGTTGGATGACGCTCTTTGGGCGTATAGGACGACCTTTAAAACTCCCATTGGTACCACACCTTTCAATCTCCTTTATGGTAAATCATGTCACCTCTCTGTGGAACTAGAGCACAAGGCTCTGTGGGCTGTCAAGTGAAATACTCACATATTTCGCATATTTAGCATACATTTAGAATCGGTTTTCATGCTTACATCTTTCATAATAGGCTAGTTTTCATCATTTACCTCATTTTAAGTCCTAGAACACTTTGCATTAGCATTTGCATAGTTTCTTGCATATATGCATCATTTTCAGGTTGTTTAGGGTACTTGGAACTGTGGAAAGTTGCTGGAGCTCAATGAGGTTCAAAGGAGAGCTTGGGAATTGATGGGAGTGATATGTCTATATTTTGCATCGTATTTACCTCCATTTAGTATAAGTTTCTTATCATATAGGAACCTAATTGAGCATCATTATATTGCATTTTGATCATTTAGAGTTCTAGGGTGTATTTGCATAGTCTATGCATATTTGCTGCATTTGGAGTTTTTCTTAGGTATCTTGGAGGTGAAGAAGACCATTTGAAGATTGGTGGATACCTTGGAGTCAAAGAGAAGTAGGAGAACAACAATGAAGAATTGTCTGGCATCACATTGGGTTGAATCCCATCTGACAACAAGCCGATGTGAGCCTCCTCGAGTTCATATCACAGATGCATCGGACGGAACAGCATCGATCAACAGCCCGATGCACAGCCACTTGAAACTTCAGCTCGTATCCTGACTTGCATCGGAGAGAGAGAATCGGACAACAGTCTGATGCAAAGCACCTTGGAGTTCACACCGGGCAGAAGACATCGAGCAACAACCCGATGCAGGCACGCTCGAGCTTCAGCTTTGTTTCTTCTTTGTTCGCATCGGGTTGCAGTGCATCGGGCAACTGTCCGATGCGAACACTTAGCCAAGCCAAAAATCGGGTCAACACCCGGTTTGTTTCGGGTTGACCCGGTTTGATCACTATTCATTATAAATACATTTTACCTAATTTTTCTTGTATCTTTTGTTCTTGCTTTGAAACTTTTCCCTTTTGAGATCTAAGTGATTTCTGAGACCTTTTGAAAGAGTTTATGCAATTTTAGAGTTTCTCTTGCTTAATCTTTCATCTTTAATCTTTCTAATCATGTTTAGCCTCTCCCTAGTCTTTGATTTGATGGGCTTAATCATGATTAGTGAGTAGTTCTTTAGGAACTTGGGGATGGGTTAGATTTAGGGATTTCTAATGGTTCAATCTTGCAATCTAGGATAGATTCTTTCATCTCTCTTCTTATAAAGTAGTTTCTAATGCCAAATAGCTAATGTTTGCTATTTTTGGATCATAGGCATTTCATACACCCACCAAGTGTTTGATGAACTGCTTGAACCAACTTTATAAGAGATTTACATTCCTAGCCTAAAACATCATTAGTTGTCTAGGTAGTTTATCATGCTATTAAACTTGTGATTAATGCTTTCTAATCATTTTTAATGCTAAGACATCATTAGTTCATTAGAGTGATTAGTGAAAGGATTATTGCCACACATCATGGATTAGTCTATAATTAGTGTTCTAGGCATAGAGATAGCTTGATTAGTTTCTTAAATGATTGTAAGATTGTCCATTTTGTTTCCCAAATCAATGATTCCATCCCTAGGTTTCGTTTTTAGTTAATTGTCAATCTTGATTAGTAGTTAATTGCTTAATTAGTACTTGATTAGTGATAATTAAAGCTTAGTTTTATATAATTGCTCTTGTAGTGTCTCTCGTAGGTTGTGTTTTACTTTTAATTGTTGCTTGTCACCTTGAATTCGAATTTAACATAGCTTAAACCAAACTTTGCATTCTCATTGAATCAATTTCCCAAGATGGATTGATACCTCAAATATTGCAATTATATGAGCAATTGAGGAATTGCTACAAGACATAAAAAGTCTTGTTTCAATTTGGCGCCGTTGCCATATTGGGATTTGATTGATCATTAAGATTTGAGTTTAGTTTGAGACTAAGTAATACTTTTTTGTTTATTGACTATTTCCTTTTCTAGATTTCAGTTTACCTTGGATGCACCTAAGATCACAAGGAGACAACAACTTCCAAGGCTTTCAAGAGATTGATCAGTTGGAAAGGGTTGCTAGGATTGCAAGAAGGGAGGCTGCAAGGTTAGAAAGGTTGAGAATGGAAGATCAACAAAGAGATCAACACCCTCCACCAATGGCGCATGCAAACCAAGCTCATAATGTAAATGAGGAAGCTCAAAGGGGCAATGGAAACCCCTTGCATGCGCCTAGACAAGGGAGAACCATTGGGGCTGGTATTGCTCCAAATATTCATCAAAATAGATATGGTATTCAGCCTCCACCGGTTCACAACAACACCTTTGAAGTGAAGCCAGCTTTCATCTCCATGGTTCAACAAGACAAGTTCCATGGATTGCCTATGGAGGATCCCCTTGATCACTTAGACAACTTTGATAGAGTCTGTGGGTTGTTCAAGATGAATGGTGTTAGTGAGGATCCTTTCAAGCTAAAACTCTTTCCCTTCTCTCTTGGGGATAGAGCAAGGCAATTGGAGAAAAACTTGCCTCAAGGTACTATCACATCTTGGGATGAATGCAAGAAAGCATTCCTATCTAAGTTCTTCTCCAACTCAAGGACATCCAAGTTGAGGAATGAGATCTCTAGCTTCACTCAAAAGAACAATGAGTCTTTCAATGAAGCATGGGAAAGATTCAAGGGCTACACTATGCAATGCCCTCATCATGGCTTCACACAAGAGTCTCTCCTAAGCACCATCTATAGAGATGTCCTTCCAAAGATTAGAATGCTTCTTGCTACCGCAAGTAATGGAAACTTCTTAAGCAAAGAAGCAGAAGATGGTTTGGAGCTTGTTGAAAATCTTGCCTTGAGTGATGGTAATTACAATGAAGACTATGATAGAGCTCCAAGGGGAAGTGAATATGAGTCTACAAAGAAAGAGATGAAATCTCTACATGATAAGATGGACAAGCTCATGTCTTCCAATCAAAGGCATGTACATTTTATTGAAGAGAATCAAGAGGATTGTGAGGATCAAGTTGAGTATGGGAAAGAAGCTTCAACTCCACCGGGTTTTAGTCTACCTTCACAAGGTCCTCCACAAGACAATGTTCAGCTAATGCTTCAACAAATACTTCAAGGTCAAGCCAATAGTGATGCTAATATGGGAAAGAAGATTGCTGAATTCAACACAAGGATGGATTCTTCACTTAATGAACTTGCTACTCAAATAGGAGGTCTTCAACAAAAGTTCAAACAACTTGAGAAAGGCAAGGCTTCTAGCTCCAATTCTTAAGGCACTCTACCAGGAAAGTGTGAGGCAAACCCCAAGGAATACATCAATGTTATTACTTTGAGAAGTGGAAAGGAGTTGCCTCCAAGAACAAGTCCTTTGATTAATGAGGACATTGAAATTCAAGATGGGGAGGATAGCTTCAAAAAAGCTCAAGATGCTATAACTTTTGATGATGTGTATATTGCAAAGCGAAGCAAGGAAGTGGTAAAGGAGAGGCCAAAAGAGGATGTGCAACAAAAGGTGTCCACCTATATTCCTCCACCTTACAAGCCTAAACTTCCCTTCCCCGGGAGATTTAATAAACAATTGGTGGAGAAATACAAGGCTATGTTTGACAAGCAAAGCATCAACCGCATGCCCTATTCAATAGCTAAGAAGCTTGACTTCACCAAGTACAAGGAGTGTGGAATCTCTCTAATACTTGCGGATAGGAGTGTGAGGATGCCTATTGGAGTTCTTGAGGATTTGCCTCTCAAGGTTAGCAACTTCATCATTCCCACGGATTTCATGGTACTTAAGATGGATGAGAAGCCAAAGGATCCTTTGATTTTGGGAAGACCTTTCCTTGCTACAGCTGATGCTATCATTGATGTGAAGCATGGGAAGATTAGTTTGCATCTCGGAAAAGGGGTTGAGTTGAATTTTGACATAAAGGAGACCTTGAGGAAGCCAACCATTGATGGTCAAGCATTCTACATTGAGACTATGGATGAGCTAGCCGATGAGTTACTAGAAGAAATAGCTCAAGAAAACCATCTTAGTGTGGCTCTCACCAAACAACATGGAGAGAATGGGTATTTGCATGAGGAAACACTACCGTTCATGCAAATGATTGATTCACGCAAGGCACTAGATGGGGAGGAAGGCTTTACAAGATTGGTAGCTTCATGTGAGGGTGAAGTGGAATTTGACCAAGACAAGGGATCCATGAGGGTTGAGGTTTCAAGTCACGGTCAAGAGGAAAGGCTAGAGGAGCTTGAGGATGGCGAATTGGCAAGGGACCTTGATGAGGATTGGAGTGAACTCAAGGCTCCAAAGGTGGAACTCAAGCCACTTCCCATTGTACTAAGGTATGCTTTCTTAGGCCCTAACTCTTCTTACCCCGTCATTGTAAATGAAAACCTAAGCGATGATGAGCTCAACTCTCTCTTTAATGAGTTGAGAAAGTATAGGAGAGCTATTGGTTACTCATTGAGTGATATCAAGGGCATATCTCTTATACTTTGTACTCATAGGATTCACCTTGAAAATGAAAATGCTTCTTCAATTGAACACCAAAGAAGATTAAACCCAAACCTTAAAGAAGTGGTGAAGAAGGAAATGTTGAAACTTTTAGAAGCTAATGTGATCTACCCCGGTTTCCCCGGTGCATATTGTCCCTAAGAAGGATGGAATCACTGTGATTAAGAATGAAAAAGATGAACTGATACCAACTAGAACCATCACCGGCCATAGAATGTGCATTGATTACCGAAAACTTAATGCTTCCACTAGAAAAGATCATTTTCCCCATCCTTTTATTGACCAAATGCTTGAGAGATTGGCTAACCATCTCTTCTATTGTTTCCTTGATGGATATAGTGGGTTCTTTCAAATACCCATTCATCCTAATGATCAAGAGAAGACCACTTTCACATGCCCTTATGGCACCTTTGCATATCGAAGGATGTCATTTGGGTTATATAATGCTCCAGCTACCTTTCAAAGGTGCATGATGAGTATCTTCTCCGATCTTATTGAGGAAATGGTAGAAGTTTTTATGGATGACTTTTCTGTGTATGGTGCCTCTTTTTCTGCATGTCTTTCTAATCTTTGCAGGGTTTTACAAAGATGTGAAGAGTCTCACTTGGTTCTTAATTGGGAGAAGTGCCACTTCATGGTCAACCAAGGGATTGTGTTGGGTCATAAGATTTCTGAAGATGGTATAGAAGTGGACAAAGCCAAGATAGATGTTATGGTCAAGTTGGTGCCATCAACCAATGTGAATGGTATAAGGAGTTTTCTTGTGCATGCGGGTTTCTATAGGAGATTCATCAAGGATTTCTCCAAGATTGCTAGGCCTTTGACAAGACTCCTTTGTAAGGAGGTGGAATTTCAGTTTGATGAGGAATGCTTGCAAGCCTTTGAAACAATCAAGAAGGCACTTGTGAGTGCTCCTATTGTGCAAGCACCGGATTGGAGTCTACCATTTGAGATCATGGCAGATGCTAGTGATTATGCGGTTGGAGCATTTCTTGGTCAAAGGAAAGAGAAGAAGCTGCATGTGATCTACTATGCAAGTAGGACACAATATGAGGCTCAAACCAAGTATGCAACAACAGAAAAAGAGCTCTTGGTTGTGGTATTTGCTTTTGAGAAATTCAGATCTTATTTGGTGGGTTCAAAGGTGATAGTCTACACAGATCATGCTGCATTGCACCACATCTATGCAAATAAGGAGACTAAGCCAAGGCTCCTTAGATGGATCTTGCTTCTTCAAGAGTTTGATATGGAGATAGTTGATAAGAATGGTGTGGAAAATGGTGTAGCTGATAATTTGTCAAGGATGAGTATTGAGGATGCTTTGCCGATCAATGATTCCCTTCCGGAGGAGCAAATTATGATGATCAAGAGCATTGCCAGTGCACATGGAGTTGGAAGGAAGCTTGAAAAGATTCAAGGTCTAGAGGACAAAGCTTTGCCTTGGTATGCCGACATTGTTAATTACTTGGTGTGCGAAGAAGAACCCACTCGTCTAAACACCTATCACAAGAAGAAGTTTATGAGAGATCTGTCACACTTCTATTGGGATGAGCCTTATCTCTACAAAAGATGTAATGATGGGATCTATAGAAGGTGCTTGGCACAAGAAGAGGTTGAGAGTGTGATTTTTCATTGCCATGGGTCTAAGTATTGAGGTCATTTCGTCACATTCAAGACAGCTACAAAGTTTTTTCAAAGTGGATTTTGGTGGCTTACATTGTTCAAGGATACTCATGACTTCATCAAGAGGTGTGAACCTTGTCAAAGAAAGGGGAACATAAGCAAGAGAGATGAGATGCCCCAAAACCCAATCTTAGAAGTGGAGTTGTTTGATGTATGGGGCAAAGACTTCATGGGACCCTTCCCATCTTCTTATGAAAACAAGTACATCTTGGTAGCTGTTGATTATGTCTCCAAGTGGGTGGAAGCCATTACTAGTCCTACTAATGACTCCAAGGTTGTGGTGAATATGTTCAAGAGTATAATCTCCCCAAGGTTTGGTGTACCAGGAGTTGTGATTAGTGATGGGGGAAGCCATTTCATCTCCAAGGTTTTTGAAGGGTTATTGAGCAAGCATGGTGTCAAGCATAAGGTAGCCACTCCTTACCATCCTCAAATTAGTGGTCAAATAGAAGTCTCAAATCGTGAGATCAAGGCTATTCTAGAGAAAACTGTGGGTATAACAAGAAAGGATTGGGCAATCAAGGTTGATGATGCTTTGTGGGCTTATAGAACAGCTTTCAAAACACCAATTGGAAGGTCTCCTTTCAACCTTGTGTATGGGAAAGCTTGTCATTTACCAGTGGAGATTGAACACAAGGCTTTGTGGGCTGCAAAGCTTCTCAACTACAACATAAAGACAGCCCAAGAGAAGAGATTGATTCAACTCCAAGAGCTTGAGGAGATTAGGCTTGAGTCTTATGAATGCTCAAGGATTTACAAGGAGAGAACCAAGGCTTTCCATGACAAGATGATTGTGAAGAAGGAGCTGAGTTTTGGTGACAAAGTTCTTCTCTACAATTCAAGATTGAAGTTGTTCCCGGGTAAGCTCAAGTCAAGGTGGGGAGGCCCTTTTGATATTCAAGAAGTGATGCCTTATGGAGCCATCACCTTGATTGGGAAGAATTGGGAGAGTTTCACAGTCAATGGTTTTAGGGTCAAGCCATATTTGGTGAATGAGTCTAAGGAAGAGGCAAGCTCATGCCCTCTTCAAGAACCCACTCATGCCTAAGGATTTGAAAAGTCAAGTTTAGAGACTTTAAACATGCGCGTTTGGGAGGCATTCCCATGGTATCCTTGTATATATTCTTATTATTTAGTTTCAATAATCAGTATTTAAGTGTTTGTGATCATCAGGTTTGGATAAGAGAAGCAAGAGATAAAGGAAGAAGAGTTGTAAAAATCAGCTGGGTGATAACTAGCTTTTTAGGGCTTTAATCAATCCTAAAGCTTAGCATTGTCATTGTAATACTTTAGGTATCAATCCAAAGGGGTAGAGATTAACAACACTAGGAATACATGAAACTATCTAAGCTAAGCCAAATTAGTAATTCAAGGTGACAAGATACTATTAAAAGCAAAGCACAAGCTAAAGGAGACACTACAATACTAATTATATGAGCTAAGACCTTAATTACCACTAATCAAGCACTAATCAAGCAATTACTCCTAATTGAGATTACCAAATTAACTAAAAATGAAACCTAGGGATGGAATCATTGATTTGGGAAACTAAATGGACAACCTTGCAATCATCTAAGCAACTAAATAAGCCATCTCTATGCCTAGATCACTTAATTATAGACTAATCCATGATGTGTGGTAATAATCCCTTCACTAATCACCCTAATGAACTAATGATGTTTTAGCATTAGAAGTAATTAGCAAGCATTAATTTCAAGTCTAAATAGCATGATAAACACCCTAGACAGCTAATGATGTGTTAGGCTAGGAATGTAAATCTCCTAATAAGTTGGTTCAAGCATTTCATCAAACACTTGGTGGGTGGATGAAATGCCTATGATCCAAATTAGCAAAGGTTAGCTATTTGGCATTAGGAATCACTTATTAGGAAGAGAGATGAAAGAATCTAACCTAGATTGCAAGTTTGAACCATTAGAATCCCTAATCTAATCCATCCCTAAGCTTCTAAGAGAACTACTCACTAATCATGATTAAGCCCATCAAATCAAAGAGAGAAGATAAGCAAAACATGATTAGAGAAGAAATAAACAAGAAATCTAAAAGGGATATTGCATTAACTCAAAATCCAAAGCATAAACAAAGTATATGCCCAAAGTGGCTAAAAGTTTAGGCTAAGAACAAAGAGAAAAAGACTTAGAACAAAAATTAGGTCTAAAGAGTATTTATAGGAGGGACCCATAAAAATGACAAAAAAGATTCGTCTGGGTTTGGATAGACGAACTTCGTCGATCTGTTTCGTCGATCCATGCTCCTGGAAAAATGGATCGACGTCCTTCATCGATCTGAGTCATCGAACTGAGCTCCTGGAGGTTTGGTTCGACGAGCTCGTCGATCTAACTCGTCGATCCAAATTAAAATCGATGTAACTTTCTAACCACGAGTCCAAATGACTTTATTCCAACGGCAATAGAAGGCTCATTGGGTCCTCTTCAACTCTTAAGAAGGCATCAGAGTCTGAATCTAAGTGCAAGGCCTTCGTCCGGACACATACATTTTGCCCCTCTAAATGCTCAATATGCTTCTTCAAGACTTTTGCTTCTAATTTGGCTGCTTCTCTTCCTCCTCTTGATTTCTTGCCCTTCCTTTGCTATGCCATCCTTCTGAAACTCCATTCATGCCTCCATAGCATCTTTATCACCTGATCAAGACTCCAAATGCACCAAAATATGCAAAGACTATACAAATACACTCTAGGACTCTAAATGATCAAATGCAACACTATGATGCTATATTAGACTCTAAAATGATGATAAACCTACACTATATGGATGCTAAAATGATGCAAAATACAGACATATCACTGGGGTCGCATCGGAATGTTGCACATCGGACAACAAACCGATGCGACACACCCTGGAATTCGCATCGGCCTGTGCATCGGAGACCAAACCCGATCTGCGATGGGAAGAGTTCTTCTGGAGTCACATCGTTTGGAGACGCATCGGGCAACTGTCCGATGTGAGCCTTTCCGTTTTTCAATTAAGAGATGCATCGGACAAGGTGCATCGGACAACAATCCGATGCGAAGCATTCCGAATTTGGCATCGGTCTGTTGCATCGGGTAACTGTCCGATGCACCCCCTAAAGGTAAGTTGACTTTTCCCTTTTTCTGTCTTTGACAGGTCCATTTAGAGTAAACCACGACATATTTAAACCGGTTTAAACATATTTTGCTCGGTTCATATCACGGTTGCATCGGACGGAACGACATCGATCAACAGCCCGATGCACAGCCACTCGAAACTTCAGCTCGTATCCTGACTTGCATCGGACAGAGAGCATCGGACAACAGTCCGATGCAAAGCACCCTGGAGTTCACACCGGGCAAAAGACATCGAGCAACAACCCGATGCAGGCACGCTCGAGCTTCAGCTTTGTTTCTTCTTTGTTCGCATCGAGTTGCAGTGCATCGGACAACTGTCCGATGCGAACACTTAGCCAAGCCAAAAATCGGGTCAACACCCGGTTTGTTCCGGGTTGACCCGGTTCGATCACTATTCACTATAAATACATTTTACCTAATTTTTCTTAGGTATCTTTTTTCTTGCTTAGAAACTTTTCCCTTTTGAGATCTAAGTGATTTGTGAGACCTTTTGAAAGAGTTTATGCAATTTTAGAGTTTCCCTTGCTTAATCTTTCATCTCTAATCTTTCTAATCATGTTTAGCCTCTCTCTAGTCTTTGATTTGATGGGCTTAATCATGATTAGTGAGTAGTTCTTTAGGAACTTGGGGATGGGTGAGATTTAGGGATTTCTAATGGTTCAATCTTGCAATCTAGGATAGATTCTTTCATCTCTCTTCTTATAAAGTAGTTTCTAATGCCAAATAGCTAATCTTTGCTATTTTTGGATTATAGGCATTTCATAAACCCACCAAGTGTTTGATGAAATGCTTGAACCAACTTTATAAGAGATTTACATTCCTAGCCTAAAACATCATTAGTTGTCTAGGTAGTTTATCATGCTATTAGACTTGTGATTAATGCTTGCTAATCATTTTTAATGCTAAAACATCATTAGTTCATTAGAGTGATTAGTGAAGGGATTATTGCCACACATCATGGATTAGTCTATAATTAGTGTTCTACGCATAGAGATAGCTTGATTAGTTTCTTAAATGATTGTAAGATTGTCCATTTAGTTTCCCAAATCAATGATTCCATCCCTAGGTTTCGTTTTTAGTTAATTGTCAATCTTGATTAGTAGTTAATTGCTTAATTAGTACTTGATTAGTGATAATTAAGGCTTAGTTTCATATAATTGCTCTTGTAGTGTCTCTCTTAGGTTGTGTTTTGCTTTTAATTGTTGTTTGTCACCTTGAATTCAAATTTAACTTAGCTTAAACAAAACATTGCATTCTCATTGAATCAATTTCCCAAGATGGATTGATACCTCAAATATTGCAATGATATGAGAAATTGAGGAATTGCTACAAGACATAAAAAGTCTTGTTTTAGGGAGCACCAAGAAGAACTCGGACAAGAGCAAAAGAACCGAGATCGAGAAGAAGATCGACAAGACGATCGTGGAGCCAATCCGATCCAAATATCCGATCGAGGGGAGGATCGACCAAGTCAAGTCGCTTGCACGTAAGGGAGGAAGGATCGAGGAAGAAACCGGGGTCGCCTATCGATCAAAAGGAGAACGAGCGCAAGATTGACCAGGCGCATCGATCTGGAGACCCGATCGAGCTGAAGATCGGGTGACATTGGCCAATTCAGAGAACCGATATCGAGTGGAAGATCGACGTCTGATAAACTAAAAAATTAGCTTATTTTAGCACTCATTTAGGACAGATTTTGCATTTATATTGCATTCATATTTAGATTAATTGTAACTTTTGTCACATTTTAGGTTTTAGACATGTTTGCAATAGGATTTGCATATTTCTTGCATATATGCATCATTTTCAGGTTATTTGGTGTACTTGGAGCTTTGGTGGGTGCTGAGCATGGAGAAGAAGGTGCAAGAAAGGCTTAGGAGTTTATGGGAGTCAAGGGGAAGCTCGGCCAAAAGAAATGGAGCTGAGATCGAGCTGCAGATCGACCAGCCATGGTCGATTCAACCTGGAATCGAGCTGAAGATCGACTAGCCATGGTCGATTCAACCTGGAATCGAGCTCAAGATCGACCAGCCATGGTCGATTCACCCGGAATCGAGCTGAAGATCGACCAGCCATGGTCGATTCAACCTGGATCGAGCTGATGATCGACCAGCCATGGATTATTACCACACATCATGGATTAGTCTTTATTAAGTGTTCTAGGCATATATATGGCTTGATTAGTTGCTTAAATGATTGCAAGGTTGTCCATTTGATTGCCCAAATCAATGATTCCTTCCCTAGGTTTCGTTTTTAATTAATTAGCAAACCTGATTAGTAGTAAATTGCGTGTTTAGTTCTTGATTAGTGTTAATTAAGGCTTAGAATCATATAATTGTTCTCTTAGGTTGTAGCTTGCTTTTAATATTCCCTTGTTACTTGAATTTCGAATCTAGCTTAGCTTAGATCAAACTTTGTATTCTTATTGCATGAAATTCCCAAGATGGATTGATATCTCAAGTATTGCAATGATATGAGCAATTGAGAAATTGCAAGCAAGTGTAAAAATACTTGTTTCAATTTGGCGTCGTTGCCATATTGAGATTGTTTGATCATTAAGATTTGAGTTTAGTTTGAGATTAAGTAATCGTTTTGTGTTTATTGACCATTTCCTTTTCTAGATTTCAGCTTACCTTGGATGCACCTAAGATCACAAGGAGAGAACAACTTCCAAGGCTTCCAAGAGATTGATCAGTTGGAAAGGGTTGCTAGGATTGCAAGAAGGGAGGCTGCAAGGTTAGAAAGGTTGAGAATGGAAGAACAACAAAGAGATCAATACCTTCCACCAGTGGCGCGTGCAAACCCTCCTCATAATGGAAATGAGCAAGCTCAACGGGGCAATGGAAACCCCTTGCATGCGCCTAGACAAGGGAGGACAATTGGGGCTGGTGATGCTCCAAATATTCATCAAAATAGATATGGTATTCAACCTCCACCGGTCCACAACAATACCTTTGAAGTGAAACCAGCCTTCATCTCCATGGTTCAACAAGACAAGTTCCATGGCTTGCCAATGGAGGATCCCCTTGATCACTTAGACAACTTTGAGAGAGTTTGTGGGTTGTTCAAGATGAATGGTGTGAGTGAGGATGCTTTCAAACTAAGACTCTTTCCCTTCTCTCTTGGGGATAGAGCAAAGCAATGAGAAAAAAACTTGCCCCAAGGAACAATCACCTCTTGGGATGAATGCAAGAAGGCATTCCTATCTAAGTTCTTCTCCAACTCAAGGACCGCCAAGTTGAGGAATGACATCTCAAGTTTCACTCAAAAGAATAATGAGTCTTTTAGTGAAACATGGGATATGTTCAAGGGCTACACAATGCAATGCCCTCATCATGGCTTCACACAAGAGTCTCTACTAAGCACCATCTATAGAGGAGTCCTTCCAAAGATTCGAATGCTTCTTGATACCGCAAGTAATGGAAACTTCTTAGGAAAAGAAGTAGAAGATGGTTTGGAGCTTATAGAGAATCTTTCCTTGAGTGATGGTAACTACAATGAAAACTATGATAGAGCTCCAAGGGGAAGTGAGTATGAGTCTACAAAGAAAGAGATAAAGTCTCTACATGAAAAGATGGATAAGCTTATGACCTCAAATCAAAGGCATGTTCATTTTGTTAGTGAGAATCAAGAGGATTGCGATGATCAAGTTGGGTTTCAAGAATGTGATGAAGAGGTAAATTTCGTGAGTGGACAAGGAGGCTACAACAACAACAACAACTACAATAACAACTATAAGTGGAATAACAACCTCTCTTATAGGAGTACTAATGTGGCCAACCCCGAAGACCAAGTCTACCCTCCACAAGTTACTCAAGGGAAACCTTTTGTACCTTACAACAATCAACAAAAGGGCTATGCACCAAGGTCTAACTACCAAGGAGGAAAACAAGGCAACTATGGTGGTCAAAAGTACAATGCTCCACCTGGTTTTCCTCAACCTTCACAAGGTCCTCCACAAGACAATTTTCAACTCATGCTTCAACAAATACTTCAAGGTCAAGCCAATAGTGGGAAAGAAGATTGCCGAGATCAACACAAGGATGGATTCTTCACTCAATGAGCTTGCAACTCAAATAGGAGGTCTTCAACAAAAGTTCAAGCAACTTGATAACAAGGGCAAGGCTTCTAGCTCCAATTCTCAAGGCAATTTGCCCGATAAGCCCGAAGCTAACCCAAAAGAGTATTGAAATGCTATCTCCACTATTGATGAAGATGAGTATGAGCTTGTTGTGCTAGAGTTTGAGCAACTATTCGAAGCTCCTTATAATACATCTACATTAAATGAGGACATTGAAGTTCAAGATGGGGAGGTGGTCATTGAAAATGACTCCATGGTTGTTGTTATAGAAATGGGTAAAGAAGTGTTTGATGAACCCAAGACTTCTACAAAGGCAAGAGTTGAAGAGGATGTAAGAGAAGTGGCTAAGAAGAGTGAAGGAGAAGCTTGTGATCTCCTTATCTATAAGCCACCACTCCCATATCCTAAGCTAGTTTTGACTAAGGCACAAAAGAAAGTGCTCTCAAGCTTTAGAGGAAGTATGGAGAAGGCTGGTGCACGTTTGCCCGATGTGGAGAACTTGTCTCAAGTCAAAGGTCATATAAGGTTGATCAAAGACATGCTAGCTAATAGGGAGAAGGTAGAAAAGCTGATGGAAAGCCTTGACCCACCAAGCACAACAAGGGATGAGCCTAAAACTATTCCAAAGCTTGGTAATCCCGGAAAATTCTTGATTTCTTGCTCTCTTGGGAATTTAAAGGTTGATGAAGCTTTGTGTGATTCTGGATCAAGTGTCAATGTGATGTCCCTTGAAATGGCTAAGAGCCTTGGGATCACAAACCTAAAGAAGTATCCATCACCTATTACCTTTGTTGATGCTTCCTCAAGACAACCTATATGCCTTGTTGAAGATTACCCATTGAAGATTGGTGAGTGTCTAGTCCCAACTGACTTCATAGTCATGGACATGGTCCAAGCAACAAGGCTACCTCTTCTCCTCGGTACTCCCTTCCTCAATACAGCTGGTGCAAGCATCGATTTCACCAACAAGAGGGTGATTCTCAAGAGTGTGAATGATAAGGTCTTCTATCCTATGAAGCCTTCTACCTTGGGTTTTTGTGGCACAATCACATGTGCTACTATGGAAATTGATGAAAAACCACCATATACAAAGGAGCAGCTGATGGGATTCACTTGTGTGATGCTGAAGGATAATGATACCTTGGACTACAATGAGTATGATGGGTCAAGCTTTGATGGTGTGAGTCTTCTTGCTATGTTTGATGGAATCAATGTGGTGGAACATATAGCTGAGCCACCAAAGAGGGCAAGAAAGAGGTCTAAGAAGAAGAAGAAGGTGTTAAACATTGGAGCAAACACCATGTTCATCAAGAAGGGAGGAGGAACTTCATATCCACTCCATGACCCTCCCAATGTGTAAAAGGTTTGAAAAGTCAAGCTCAGTGACGTTAAACAAGCGCTCTTGGGAGGCATTCACATGTTATCCTTGTATATATTCTTGTTTTTATTCTATAATCATGCTTCTTTGAGTTTTGAAAAGTCTTAGGTTGAGTATGGAGGGCTATGAGATCTCCCACCCCTCAAACAAGCAACCCATCCTACTCCATGGAGTCCTACTCCTCCTCCTCCATTCGCTTTTGATCAAGGTACAACTCGAAACCATTGTAAATACCATCTAGTTTTTATTTTTCTGCATTTTGAAATCTTCTCCAAGCTTGGATGACACAAGGGACTGTGTGATTTAAGTTTGGGGGAGTATGGTGTATTTGATTTTGTGTTTTGTGATCTTATTTTCCTTTTTCATGCATATTTGAGTCTCATGCATTTCATCTATGGCATAGAAAAACCAAAAAAAATAAGAAAAATTTCGAAAATTTCAAAAAAATAGCATGAAGTTGCATTTGCAGTTGTTAACATTTTAGGATTGAGTCTAGAATTTTTCTCATTTAGGTTGTTTGCATATGTATTGGGAGCAATGATGAGCCTATCCTTGTAGATTTTTAACTCTTGTAATCAATTCAACACCCTAGTTAGTAGTTCTTTGATGCTTGTGAATAAATTTGAAAGTAAGGAAGAACCATGCTTGGACCACCTCATTTGTCACTAGTTTTTGGTTGAAATATAGTCTTGAGATTGATAGCCAACTCTACTCACTTAAACCGAATTTTGACATCTAATTATCATGCTTGCATTGAAAGTAAATTCATGGATCTAAAATACTTGAGCTTTCTTATCCACTTTGCCACCCTTTTGCTAGCTCAAGTAGCACCCCTACCATAAACCAACCTCCTTTGAAGCCAATTGTTCTTGTGTGATCACTTGTGAGGCCTTTATTTCGATTGAACTTAGGTTTGGGACGAGAAGTATGGGCTTTCATGTAGATTCTAGCCTCGCATTTTGGGGCTAGCTTTAGGCTTAGGATTTGGGGGTTTTGTTTGGTGGAAAAGTTGAGAAGAAAAGAGATGTTGAATAAGGGGATTGGTGAAAATGAGGGGAAACATGGTTTGAAATGGAGAGTCTTGTGGATAAAAAAGGAATAGCTCAAGAAAAAAAAAATACTAGGTGGTTTAAAGAAAAGAAAAGAGCCAAAAAAGGCTAAGTTCAAAAGAAAAATATGAAGAAGGCTACCTAGAGATAAGAAAAAGAGCTAAGTTTATAAGTTAAGACTACTCCATTCGCCAAAAAATAATAGGTTGAAGAAGTCCCTTTGAGGTGTGAAAAGAAGAAGTGTGTTTGAAATTCAAGGGGTTTGGCAAGGCACAAAGAGCCTTGGGAAAAAGGGTAGATTCTAGAGGACTGAGTGAGCTAAAAAAAAATGTAAATGAGAGGGGTTTAGGATCATTGATATCATTTCAGGTAGATGAAAGTCTATGCTTGTATGCATCACTTGTTTTTTACCTTTAGCATTATGCATATAGTTAAATCTTTTTGAGTATTACCCTTACTTAATAGCAGAACCGGATGAATTGAGATCACTTTTATCTCAAAACCCAGTCCCTTAGTCAAATGAATTTACTTGCCTTGCAATGTCATGATTCACGGTTTCGTACTTAATGAATGTTAAAGAGTTGGTTTGATAGGGAGACTTGTTTTGATTGAATTCTTAGTACACTTGAATGTTGAGATGGGCATGGCTAACTCTTTTGGAGTAGGAAGTATTCACATGCATTCTAGAATTAAGAACTAGGATGTTGAGTTGATATTATTGTTAACTATCTTGGATTTGAGCTCCCACCTTCAAACCTCTCTCCTTAGCTTGTGTTTTATTTTCTTGGGGACAAGCAAAATGCAAGTTTGGGGGAGTTGATATGTCTATATTTTGCATCATATTTTCCTCCATTTAGTGTAAGTTTCTTATCATTTAGGAACCTAATTAAGCATCATTGTATTGCATTTTGATCATTTAGAGTTCTAGGATGTCCTTGCATAGTCTTTGCATATTTTGGCACTTTTGGAGTCTTTATCAGGTAATATGGATGCTATGGAGGCATGCTTGAAGTTGGAGAAGGATGGCATGATCAAGATGAGGAAGAGAAGCAGCCAAATGATAAGCAAAAGTTTTTTAGAAGCATATCGAGCATTTGGAGGCGCGAAATGTATGTGTCCGTAAGAAGGTCTTACACTTAGATTCAGACTCCGAAGCCTTCTTTAGAGTTGTAGAGGATCCATAGTGATTTCTAGTGCCGTTGGAATCAAGCCATTCGGACCCGTGGTTAGAAAGTTACATCTATTTTAGTTCAGATCGACGACACGGATCGATGAGGAGCTCGAACCACTATCCAAGGGTGAGGATCGACGACACGGATCGACGAGCAGCTCGAACCACTCATCCATGGGTTGGGATCAACGACACGGATCGACGAGCAGCTCGAACCATATTTCCAGGGGTTCGGATCGACCAGTTGGATCGACGAGCCTGGTAAATCCAAACACAGACGAATCCTTGTTACTTTTATGGGTCCCCCTATAAATACTCTTTATACCTAATTTTTATCTGAACTTTTATTCTCTATTGTCTTAGCTTAAACTTCTATCCTCTTTGGGAGAAAACTTTATATTTGCCTTGGATCTTTAAGTTTAATGCAATATCTCTCTTAGATTTCTTATTATCATTTCTCTAATCATGTTTAGCTTATCACTTATCTTTGATTTGATGAACTTGATAATGATTAGTGAGTAGTTCTTTAGGAACTTGGGGATGTGTTAGATTTAGAGTTTTCTAATGGTTCAATCTTGCAATCTAGGTTAGATTCTTTCATCTCTCTTCTTATTGAGTAGTTCCTAATGCCAAATAGCTAATCTTTGCTATTTTGGATCATAAGCATTTCATACACGCACCAAGTGTTTGATGAAATGTTTGAACCAACTTTTTAAGAGATTTACATTCCTAGCATAAGACATTAGTTGCCTAGGGTGTTTATCATGCCATTTAGACTTGTGATTAATGCTTGCTAATCATTCTAATGGTAAAACATCATTAGTTCATTAGGGTGATTAGGAAATGGATTATTACCACACACCATGGATTAGTCTTTATTAAGTGTTCTAGGCAAAGAGATGACTTGATTAGTTGCTTAAATGATTGCAAGGTTGTCCATTTGATTGCCCAAATCAATGATTCCATCCCTAGGTTTCGTTTTTAATTAATTAGCAAACTTGATTAGTAGTAAATTGCATGTTTAGTTCTTGATTAGTGTTAATTAAGGCTTATAATCATATAATTGTTCTTGTAGTGTCTCTCTTAGGTTGTAGCTTACTTTTAATATTCCCTTGTTACTTGAATTTCGAATCTAGCTTAGCTTAGACCAAACTTTGTATTCTTATTGCATCAAACTCCCAAGATGGATTGATATCTCAAGTATTGCAATGATATGAGCAATTGAGAAATTGCAAGCAAGTGTAAAAATACTTGTTTCAAGTATGAACATCAAGTTAACCATCTTAATCTACTTATTCAATTACCCAATCTTTGAATCCTTGCCTTTATTATTTACACATTTCGAATTTAGCTTTCTTTCCTTCAGTTTAGCCCATCTTGCTTAATGCTTGCATTAGAGTCTCATAATTCATAAAGTAGTGTTTTTGCTGGTTTTAGTATTTTATAAATTCCCTAGAGTCTCATTATACAGCCTGGTTATAAGTTAGAAGTCATTAGATTTTTGTAAATAGTTTTTAAAATTCATCCTAGGTTGCTAGAAATTGCCTACTTGGTCTGTCTTTAGCATTTGGATTTTTAAAATTAGTAGATCGGTTGTTTAATCGCTTAGAAGTCACCTAGTAGTTGTTTAAACCTTCAGTATGGATTTTAAAATTGTTTTCATGGTCATATAGTTGCAGCAAGTAGTTTTTAAAGTTTTGTTTCCCCAATTAATCCGAAAATGGCTTAGGTTAGATAGTTTCATGCATTCCTAATACTTTTAATCTCTATCCCTTTGGATTGATACCTAAAATACTACAATGACAAAAGTAGTAGAATTTTAGGAATTGAGTGTTTGAACCTAAAAATTCATACTGTCAACGTCTCAGCTCGATCTTCCACCTCAGACGCGCCAACCTTATCTGAACAGCTAAGCAGATTTGTCCTCTAGTGAGGGGACCACTTTTGCTTTTGGGATCCTAGATAAAACATGTGACCTACTTTGTTTTGGGGATCAACAATTTTATTCTCATTGTCTTTTTCATTCTCAAGATCTAGTTTTTCTCTTTCTCTCCATAGTTGTACTTTTAAGCTTTACTTGGTTGTAAAACTTGAATCTTTAATTTTTAATCTAGTACTTGTCTTTTAAATCTTTCTTCTTTGTTTAAATCTAGCATGTTCAACATCTCTAAACCAATGTTTAAGAGAGGTTTGAACATGATTAGTGAGTAAACTACTAAGGTTTAAGGTTGGGGTGGTTAAGGAGGTTTAAAGGTTGAATCTTGGATTTTTCTTGTTCTTCATCTAAATCTCTTCTTGGATTTGGGGGTTTTAAAGCCTAGAGATTCTCAAAGGATATCTCTTTGATTTTAGGGATTTCCTTATCCTAATAAGACTTAGGAGATCCCTTAAACCCAAATCCAAGAGACTAGCTCATCCTTTCCCAAACGCCATGGATCCTTAGGGAGCTAGTTAGGCCATTTTTAAGATCTTTGCTTTATGTTCTTCAGCCTATCTTTTCACCACACACCATGGGCTAGGATGAAAGATTGAAGAAAGGATTTATACCCCACACCATGGATAAATCTAGAGATAGCACTAAAATGTGTAGATCTATGTTTTTAAAACCCCAAGTTCAAATCTTGAACCTCTCTAAGCATGAACCTCAAACTTGAATCTGCTTTTTAGTATTTGAATATCTAAAGCCATCACCTTTTCGCTTTAAAGTTTAAATCTTTTCTCTTAACTTGTTAAAATCATCTAGTTTGCTTAATAGTTGCTTTAACGTGTCTAAATTCGACAAATTGTGTTCTTGAATGTTTTATAGTTTTTAAAATAGCTTAGAGTATCAATCATTAGTTGGTAGTCATTTAAAAGTCGTAAGATATTTATAAAAAGTTTTTAAAATTCATCCTATGTTGCTAGAAATTGCCCTTTTGCTCTGTTTTTAGCATTTGGATTTTTAAAACTAGTAGCGCGGTCATTAAAATTCTTAGCAGTAGCCTATCAGTAGTTTAACCCATCAATGGGATTGTTAAAATTGTTTAGCTCGTCATTAGTTTGTCCCAAGTAGTTTTTACAATTTTATTCCCCCATTTAACTCGGATTTCACTTAGATTTGCTTGAGCTCTTGCATTCCTAGTAACTTTCAACACCTAAGCTGGATTGATAGCCTTAAATACTACATTGACAAATGAGACTAAGACATTGGTTAACCACTGAAAAAACCTAGTTATCAATTGGCGCCGTTGCCAACTTGGGTTTTATTGAAAGTATTAGGATTTGTAGCTAGGTAAAGACTAAGTTTTTATTTTTATTTTGGGGACAATTTTTTCTACTTTGCTACTTTTGTTTTCAGGTACATGAACTTTAGGTCTAAAGGTGACAACAACTTACTCCAGCCTCTAGACAACATTCATCAACTTGGAAGTGCAAGGCATCGAAGAGAAAGGCAGCAAGAGGTTGAAAGAAGTTGAACAAGAGGTCATGGCTGACCACGACCAGCCTGAGGTTCCACCTCACCATGCTGCTGCTTGTAGGGGTAATGGAAACCCCAACCACGCTCCAAGGTTGCCAAGGATCATTGGAGCTGGTCATGCCCCAAACACACATACAAATCGGTTTGGCATCACTCTTCCACCGGTGCAAAATAACAATTTTGAAATCAAGCCCTGATTTGTCTCAATGGTGCAGAAAAACAAGTTCCATGGACTCGCCATGGAAGATCCTTTGGAGCACTTGGACAACTTCGAGCAAGTGTGTGGCATGATCAAGATAAATGGGATCTCGGAGGATAGTTTTAAGCTTAGACTTTTCCCTTTTTTCACTTGGGGATAAAGCTAGGCATTGGGAGAAGACCTTACCTCAAGGGACTATCACCTCATGGGCTGATTGCAAGAAGGAATTTATATCCAAGTTCTTCTCAAGTACAAGGACAGCTCGCCTAAGAAGTGAGATAAGCAGTTTTGCACAAAGGCAAAATGAGACCTTTAGTGAAGCAATGGAGAGGTTCAAGGACTACACCATTGCGTGTACTCACCATGGTTTCACTGAGGAGACACTCTTGAGCACCATATAAAGAGGAGCCTTGCCAAAGATTTGCATGCTATTGGATACCGCAAGCAAAGGAAACTTCCTTGGACAACAGGTTCAAGAGGATATGGAGTTGATTGAAAATTTGGCTTTAAGTGATGGTAATTATTCTGAGGAGTATGATAGAGCACCAAAGGGTCATGAGCTGGAAGCACACAAGAAAGAGCTGAAGACACTCCATGAGAAAATAGACAAGATGATGCTTGTAGTCCAAAAACAAGCGCACTTTGTTGGTGAAGCTTCAGATTTGTTTCAAGAGGGAAATCAAGAGGAGTTTGAGGAAGCCAATTGGGTTGGCGGCCAAGATTATCCTAAGCCTCAGGGCTATGTGCAAAAATACCAAGGCAACAACAACTTGTCCTATAGAAGCACTGATATATCTATATTTTGCATCATATTTCCTTCCATTTAGTGTAAGTTTCTTATCATTTAGGAACCTCATTTAGCATCATTGTATTGCATTTTGATCATTTAGAGTTCTAGGTGTCTTTGCATATTCTTTGCATATTTTGTTGCATTTGGACTCTTGATTAGGTGATATGGATGCTATGGAGGCATAAATGGAGTTGGAGAAGGATGGCATAGCACTTGGAGGAGCAAGGAGTGACCAAGAAGGATAAGGAGAAGATTTCTCGCACTAGTTCGACGAGTTGGATCGACCAACACGTCGAACCAGATTTCCAGGACGATGGATCGATGACTTGGTTTGAGCAAAGACGTCAAACCATGTTGGCAGGGGTTCAGTTCGACGAGTTGGATCGACCAACACGTCGAACCAGATTTCCAAGACGATGGATCGATGACTTGGTTCGAGCAAAGACGTCGAACCATGTTGGCATGGGCTCAGTTCGACGAGTTGGATCGACCAAGCTGCTCGAACCAAAGCCAGACGCCAAGAAGAAGAAGCCAAGAGACCAGGGAGTTGGTTCGAGCAAACGGATCGACGAAGTCGTCGAACCACAGCACCAAGGGTTCAGTTCGACGACTTGGTTCGACGAGCTCGTCGATCGAAACCCAGGCGAATCCTTTTTGTTGCTTTTACGGGTCCCTCCTATAAATACTCTTTAGACCTAATTTTTATCCTAACTTTTATTCTCTATTGTCTTAGCTTAAACTTTTATTCTCTTTGGGAGAAAACCTTGTATTTGCCTTTGATCTTTAATTTTAATGCAATATCTCTCTTAGATTTCTTATTATCATTTCTCTAATCATGTTTAGCTTATCACTTATCTTTGATTTGATGGCCTTGATGATGATTAGTGAGTAGTTCCTTAGGAACTTGGGGATGGGTTAGATTTAGGGTTTTCTAATGGTTCAATCTTGCAATCTAGGTTAGATTCTTTCATCTCTCTTCTTATTAAGTAGTTCCTAATGCCAAGTAGCTAATCTTTGCTATTTTGGATCATAAGCATTTCATACACCCACAAAGTGTTTGATGAAATGCTTGAACCAACTTTCTAAGAGATTTAAATTCCTAGCCTAATACATTAGTTTCCTAGGTTGTTTATCATATTTAGACTTGTGCTTAATGCTTGCTAATCATTTTAATGCTAAAACATCATTAGTTTATTAGGGTGATTAGTAAAAGGATTATTACCACACATCATGGATTAGTCTTTAATAAGTGTTCGAGGCATAGAGATGGCTTGTTTAGTTGCTGATAAATTGGTTTTTTAGGCCTTTACCAATGACCCAACACTGTTAACCGAATGCAGTATAGCGTAAGGGGTATCAATCCAATTTGGGAGTGTTAGTGAACAGATCGGTCTTATCGGGTTATAAGTCAAGTTCGAAATAGGTAAAGATTGAGACTTTCCTACTAAAACGACTAAAAGACAGATCTTGTGTCACTCCAGACCATAAATAAAACTACTCTAAGGGTTTTAAGCAGAAACTACAGATTTAAACGGTAAAAATAAAAGATAAGCTTTCAAAATAAAAGAAGGATCAAGATGGGTTTTATGAACTAGGTGACTCTCGGTTTTGTTTTATCAAGCTAAAGCTTTTGGATCACATCAAGACTTGGTCTTTTGATGGTGATTCTTAGGTAAAGGGATCCTCAAATCGTTTAGCCCATGGCGTTTGGGTCAAACTCTTTGAATCTCTATCACCATAGACTAGCTCTCGCATAGCGGTACAATAAAAGAAACAAGCATCTGCATCGTCCCTATTGAACCGTAAGACTCTTGGACAGAGGGTTAGTCTTAGCCCAAGAAATCAAACTCTTGTTCATGGATCCGGCTAAGCAAGCACGTGGCGTTCGTGTCAAGCCGCCTCTGGACTTTAGGCTAGATGGCCAAACTAGACTA
>JAHZTW010000004.1:65528864-65543049 GCA_020283515.1 Alliaria petiolata | reverse complement strand
AATTTTAGAAGGTGTTACTCATGTGTTGTTAATGTTGGCTCATATATAAGTAGTGGCTATGTATAGAAAAATATTTTACTACTTATTATATTTCGAGTATAAAAGTTACTTGTGTAGTGTTTTTTTATTGTTTTTAAATCAGAAGCAGGTAGTGTATTAGTCTTTGTATATTTAAAGAGTATGTTTGATTTATATGTGTTTGTTTTGATTTAGTTAAATTCAACTTCTTATGTTTAAATAGAAATGCTTATTTGGACAAATGAAGTTGATTTTTTAATCTTATATATAGCTTAATGGATTACCTTTAACTTTTTATATGTTAAAAGCTCTCAAGTTTTTTTAATTAAACATTTTTATATAGATTTTTAAAGAGTTAGAATATAATAAATTAATTTTTTAAGATGATTTTTTGTGTGTTAATTTAACTTTTTGATTATTGATTTCTATATTTTTTTTGTTGTTAATTTAACTTTTGTGACATTGAATTTCTATTTTATTTTGACAAACGCTATAGATTTGGATTTTTGACTTAGTTAAACTTTTTTTATCTTCATTTTCTATTATACTATGATAATTTTTGTTTTTTGTGTTTTTTAATTTATTTAAATTGTTAATCATATTTAACATTTTTATTTAATGAAAACGCTGATTTGAACCAATGAGATTGAGTTTCTTCGTCCTATGTAAGCAACCTCAATGACATTATGCATGATGATTTTTTTCTTTGTTAATTTAACTCTTTTTATTTTGACATAAAATTGTTTTGAAAGTATAAACATTTTTTAAGACATAATTTTATTTTACTTTTTCTATTTTTAAAACTATCTTATATTGATTACTTAAATAATTAGTCTAGATATCATGTTAATTTAATTTTTGATGTTTCTTTATGTGCTAATTTTTTTTTTTGTTATTGAATTCTATTTTAACTGTATTGACATTTTGTAAAACATAATTTCCGTTTTTATCTTAAATAATTAGTTTAAATATCAAGTTAATTTAATTTTAGATGATCTTATATTTTTTAATTTTACCTTTTTGATATTAATTTCTATTTTAATTAAAAATTTAATTTTCGTTATCTTTTTGTTTGTTTGGATTTAATTAAATTTAATTTTTATGTTTAATAAAATTATTTATTTGGATGAATAAAATTGATTTTCTAATCCTATGTATGTCTTAATTCATCAACTGTAACTTTTTATTTTAACTTTTTATTAGTTAAAAGTTCTCAATTTTTTATTAGTTACACATTTTATATTTATTTTTTTAAAGAGATAACATATAATAAATTAGTTATTTTAAGTTGATTTTTTTGTTAACTTAACTTTTTGGTTATTGATTTCCAAATTTGTTTTTTTGTTAATTTAGCTTTTGTGATATTGAATTTCTATTTTATTTTGACAAATGCTATAGATTTAGATTTTTGACATAATTTCCTTTTATTTGTTTTGTTAGTTAAATTTTTTTGATTTTAATTTTTCATTATACTATGATAATTTTCGTTTTTGTGGTTTTAATTTTAAGATGGATTTTTTTTTTTGGTTAACTTTACTTTTTGGTTATTGATTTCCAAATTTGTTTTTGTTAGTTTAGCTTTTGTGACATTGAATTTCTATTTTATTTTGACAAACGCTATAGATTTGGATTTTTGACATAATTTTCTTTTATCTGTTTTGTTAGTTAAATTTTTTTGATCTTAATTTTCCATTATATTATGATAATTTTCGTTTTTGTGTTTTTAATTTAATTAAAATGTTAATTTCTTGTTTAACATTTTTGTGTTTAATGAAAACGCTGATTTGGACCAATGATATCGAGTTTCTTCGTCATATGTAGACGTCCTCAATGGCATGATGCATCAACTTTTATATAGTATAGATTTGATAACCATAATGTTGTAAAACCAAGAAAGTTGAAATTATAAAGATATGTAACCGAACAATTTGAATTTTATAAAGTTACACAACCAATTTGATTCATGTCTTTGATTGGTATTCGAATTAACAAAATGATATGTTTACTAACTAGAGAAACATAAAAGTTGAATTTCAGTTTGACTATTTCAAGATGGTTCATATCTTAAAGAGTGAAAAAGAAAAAGAAAATAAAAACACAAAAGAGTAAATTCGTTTTCCTTGTAGAGTTAAAAAGGAAGAAAGATGCAAAAACGGAAAAAGTAAGTAAGTAAAAAGAAAGGTAAGGAGTGGCAGTCGTACACACGCACGAGGGTTTTTGCTCAAAAAGGCCATCACACACAAACTCACCACAGAAGATGGTGTGCGCACGTGCGCTTCTTTTTGTTCCTTTTCTCCTTTTTTCCTTTAAATCATTTATTAAAAGGGCATAGTTTACGAAGAAAACAATTTATCAGACCAGAAAAAACACTAATAAGTACTATTGTGAATTAAAAAAAAAGAATAAATAGTATAGAATCAGTAGACAAGAAAACTACAAATCAAAATTACATTTTTTCTTCGCATAAAATAAAGCGACTCTCGTTATATATATAAAAAAAAAAATGAAAATAAAGTAACTCAATGAGTCACATGGGAGTTCCAATGATGAAGCGGCTATAATAATATTTACCTCACTTATTGATCGGTCCCCATACCATATGCATAGTCAACTCTTCGCACAGTCCAATCTTTTCTTATTTCCTTTGACTATGATCATCCAGATTTATTTTAAAGATAATCATTAGAAGAAAAAAAAAACCCAACTAAATATAGAAAATTTGCAACGTTATTATTTTACGATTCTATTGTTGTTCACAAGGTTTTGAATCAATTTCATTTAAAAGGTAATTTAAACTAGAGTTTTACTTGATAAAATTTCAGTCTACTTCTAGAGGTGGGACCAAAGCGCGATTAAAACCGTTAATTACCTTCCCAAATTATGTGATTGGTGATAAACTGATAAATAATTTAAAAAAAAAAAATCATTTTACTTTTAAAAAAACAACCGCAGCGATGACGTGGCAATAGCTCGTGGGAAATTGAATGAAAGCTGGACGAGATAACGACCGGAGAGAGAGACTGGGACCCCTTCGGAGAGAGAACAGTGAGGTGAGAGAGAGAGAGAGNGGTTATCGGATCAGTAAACGAGTTCATGATTATACCGTGGTAAGCCGGGTAGAGTCCGGTTGCGATAGCGTAGTGGTTTGGGAATGTCATGGTGGGGAAGACCGGGATTAAACCGGATTTGGCTTCAGTACCTCCGGATATGAGAAGGTCGATGTTTGGTGTGTCGGTTTTAAACTGGTAACCGAACCGGAAACCGTCGCAAGAAATCATTAGAACCACCGGTTTGTTGAGCTTCTTGAAGGGCCAGGGACGCCTAGTTTTGGACGAAGGAGAATCCAAACCATTTGTAGCAATGAGAAGACTAAGAAGGGTGAGAGATAGTTTGAGAGACAGAACGTGTTTGGTTGTTGCCATTGGAAAGAATGTTTGTGATGGTTCTTGCAGTTCATGTTATTTAAAGAGCGAGCAGATATTTTTTCCGTTTATTCGTTTATTATTTTGATTTTCTGTTGAGAAATCAAATTTGGCGAAAATAATAGTACTCCTAAATAGCGTTTGAAGGCTTGAAGCGTCAGCATAATAATTTCTAGGATTTAGGATAAAAAAGAACATTAGATTAGATATATGCCTATATGGGGGTTTGTTTTTCTTTCAAAGTACGTTGCGGATTGATTGAGCTATGGTACTTTGAAAGAATAATCGTCATTAATAAGAATTTTTTATAAGCATATCATAATTAATATAACCCTTAATATAAATATCATATCTAATTTATTGTTTTTTATTGAAATTGAATGACAATAAATAATTAACCGCAAATTTGGAGTTTTAATTATTTTACAAAACTTTGAGGCAAGTTGTGAATAGAGTTTACAGTAAAAACAACAACCTTTAAATAATTCAGTCCCAGAGTGGTAGACTGATGGTAGTTACATTATTACGACAAGAACATTGCTATCATCTGCATGGTCCAAATGTTCGTGAGCCGTTGATATATGATCTTACCGTCTAGATTTAACTCACGTTTTTATTTTTTTGAGATCACGAGAAACTACTCTTTACTGGTGGGCTCTTCCTCTGACGGGATGGTTGGCAAAGTGTTTTGTAATGAATGGAATGAATGGAAAAGTGTTGATCGTATTGATGCACAAAGCAAGATATTTATACAAAGATGTAGGTCCTTAACTTAAGGAAATATGCTAAAATAAATTACATCGAATATGGTATATGTACTTATCTCTAGATATATCACTACAAGAAAATAGCCCATTACAGAGGAAAAATCCGTCGGAAATCGCCGTTTTCGACAGATTTTCTCCGTCAGATCTAGATCGTCGGAAAATGGAAATCCGTCGGAATTTTTCGACGGCCAAAATTTGTCGAAAATTTCTGAAGGATTTCCGACGGATATTTTTCCGATGAATTTTCGACAGAAATCATTTTCGGAACGAACCGTCGGACCCATCGTCGAATTTCCGACGGATTTCCAACGGGTTATATAATTTAAATAAAAAAATTTACAATTTAAAAGAAAATATAAAACTAAATTTTAAAAGTAAAACTAAATTAAATTTAACAGTATTAACAAAATCTTAACAATTATAACAACATATAACAACTAAAATTAATTTACAAAATCAAAAAACCTTAAATCTAACAATATTAACAAAATCCTAAGAATTATAACAAAATATAAATTTTTAGATCTTTGAAACAAAAAAAACCCCTAGATCTAACAACCTAATATTTTGACCGAAACAAGAAAATACCATCAACAATCCTAAATCTACCAATCTATTAAACCACAATCCTAAATCTAGTAGTTCTAACAATAATAAAAACTTATAGAATAAATCCTAAGAAATCTAAAATTAAACTTTAAAAATCATAAATCTAACAATATTAACAATTTAAACACACAAAAAAAAAAATTCTAACAATGTAAATAATTCGACCAATTCAAATACCTTAAATCTAACAATTATATCAAATCCTAAATCTAACAATACTAACATGCTTAAATGAAAAAAAAAATCTAACAACCAAAAACCACACATAGATCTAACAATTGTGAATGGATTAACCAAGATTTAGTGATCTAAAAGTTCAAACAATCTAACAACTTTGACAATCTAACAACCTAACTAAACAAAAAAGCTTGAAATTGAAGAAGATGAAAACTTACATAGTTTTTGGGAAGAGGAGAGAGATGGGCGGCGAGAATTGACCGGTGGTGAGTAGTTTTCGGCGAAAATCGGCGGATGGAGGAGAAAGATTTTTTTTGTTGGTTAAGGGTGGAGAAGAAAGGTGAAGAAGATGAATTATAAAGTCAAATTTCCGACGGGAAATTCCGTCGGTTTTTTTTTAAAACATTTGGCCAAATTCCTGAGGCGCGTAAATGTGGAGCCTTCTGGAAAATTCCCCCGGGCAAAATATTAGGGTCATTTCCGACGGATTTCCGACGGACCCTAATTTTTTGCATGCCCTTCAATTTGGCAGTCAACTTACACATGTGGTCAAACTTATCTATACCCGTCGGAAATTTCCGACGGATTTCCGATGGGTATAAGATTTAAAGTTTTAAAACTAATTTTAATAGAATTAAACTAATTTTTACATAATTTAAATCATAATTCTATAGTTATCATACAAATTATCTTCATCTACATCAATATACTACATATTTTATTCAAAATTTTAACTTTCTACTACACATACACTTAACACATACTAAACTTATACTCTAACTTAAACTACTAATACTTGAAATGCAAAAAAATCAAATAAATGCTCTATTATAAGTTTAATGGTTGATAGTATTTTGAGATTGTATAAGATATTGTTTAACAATGAGAAGATATGTAAATTTTTGGGGTTTCAAGCCATAAACCACAAACCCGTCGGAAATCCGTCAGAAATTCCCGATAGATTTCCGACGGGACTAAACAAAACCGGTTAAAACATGTTAAATGTGTGTTAAATATAAATATTTTACTATCCGTCGGAAATATTAAAAAAAAAAATAGAAAAAATAAAAAAAATTGTTCCGTCGGAATGCCGTCGGAAATATCTGACGGGTCTATGTCCGTCGGAAATTTCCGATGGCATTCCGACGGATTTTGTTGTCGTTTGATTTATTTGACAGAATTCCGACGAGAACGCACTTCCGTCGGAGTCCCGTCGGAAATTCGTCGGAAAATTTTTGACAGCATCCCGTCACAAAATCCATCGGAATATGGCATGTTTTCTTGTAGTGTATGTCCTTATCTCTATACCCCTCCTCAAGTTGGAGGTGAAAGATCTTGAAACCCAACTTTGAAAGCTAGAATAGTAGAAATTTCAGTAGACCATTGATCATGGTAGTTGTCTCCACACATGAGAATTAATGTGATTAAAGTTTCAGGATTATACGAAGGATGCATAGTGTAAGAAGAATCCAATGAAAAGCTCGAAGGAAGCACCAATGTGACGAGTGCACACGGAATGTAGAGTATCTAGAGAGGCTGATGAAGAGTTTTCCACCACGGAAGAAGGAGCAATTGAACTTATCTACATGATTTCGAGGCAACGAAAAAGAGAGTCGAGATCGTAAGTAGTAACCGGAAGCAAAAAATAGACTTCAATCTTCAAAATAGATTGCGATTATGAGAAAATAATCAAAGACTTGCTATTGCAAAGTCAAACTCTCAATCTCGTTGAAAGTAGTTGTAGAAGTAGAATCGAGCTTCATGTAGCTTTAATCAATGGCTTGAACAGAAGCAGTGGTATCAAGAGATCATTGAGTTGATCAAAGATATCAAAAACTTGTAACGAGTTTGTTTGCCGAAGAAGGAAGGGGGCGTCGGGATTCGTGGAGCTCAGAATATGAATAAATCTCTAATCTCGAAATTGGGTTGGAGATTACTTCATGATAAGGAGAGCCTATGGGCAAAGGTGCTGAGGAAGAAGTATAAAGTAACAGATGTGCACGAGAGTTCTTGGATGACTCTGAAAGGATCTTGGTCATCGACATGGCGGAGTATTGGAGTTGGGTTAAGGGAAGTAATCATACCAGGAGTTATTTGGGTGATTGGAGATGGGAGGACGATCCGTTTCTGGAACGATAAATGGCTCGCTAATACACCTTTACGTGAGATAGCGCCGTGGGAGATACCACATGAGATGATGAATTTGGAGGTGAGGGATTTATGGAATAATGGGATGGGATGGAGGTTCGACCAATTATCGCCATATCTCTCGGCAAATACTATCATGCAATTGAGGGCGGTGGTGCTGGATGATATATGTTACATGAGCTAGGGATAGGATGTCCTGGGGTGAAAACCAAGATGGAAACTTCATAGTAAAATCTGCTTACTCCTTTCTTACTAAGGATCATTCGCCAAGACAGTTTATGGGAAAGTTATTTGACCGTGTATGGCGAGTAGTAGCGCCAGAGAGAGTTCGTGTATTCCTATGGCTTGTTGTTCACCAAGTCATTATAACGGATATGGAAAGACAAAGACGACATCTTAGTATCACAGGCATTTGTCAAATCTGCAAAGGAGGGGAGGAGTCGATCATATATGTGCTAAGAGATTGTCCGGCAATGACAGGTGTTTGGTATAGATTGGTACCAAGAAGACAGAATAGCGGATTTTTTGAAAAGTCACTCATTGAATGGGTGTATGATAATCTTGGGGAAGCAAGTGAGGTGGATCATAGTCCATGGTCAACGGTGTTCGCAATGGCAGTATGGTGGGTTTGGAAGTGGAGATGCGGTAATATTTATGGGACGAATAGGAAGTGTCGTGATAGGGTTCGTTTCTTAAAGGATGCAGCTTGAGAGGTAACAGAAGCAAACCTATTGCTGGTTGGGAGCACAAATACAGTCGGTAGAGCAACAGCGGGCGGAGTACTAAGAGATGAAAGGGGAAATTAATTGGTGTGGCGGTTTTGCTTTGAATATCGGAGTTTGTTCTGCCCCTTTAGTTGAGCTATGTGGAGTCTATTATGGCTTGTATATAGCATGTGATCACCGTGTACATCATCTAGAACTGGAAGTGGATTCGGAGATTGTGGTTGGTTTTCTAACGACAGGGATAAACGATCATCATCCGTTGTCGTTCCTAGTACGATTGTGCTATGGTTTTTTATCAAGAGACTGAATTGTCCGCATGTCTTATGAGTATAGACCATTTGGCGAATTTTGCATTTACGCTTCCTTTAGGTTTTTCTGCATTTGCTACTGTTCCGGAAAGTATTCGGCCACTATGTTAGATGATATCAATGGGGTATCATGGCCACGGAATGTCCGTTTGTAATTTTCTTTCGTTTGAATAAATAATGAGAGACATTGTCTCTCATCCCTTGCCAAAAAAAAAAATCATTAGTTTATTCTTCCATTGATGAGGAAATATTTTTTTCAAGCAAGAGTTCAACGACGGAGTTACCTAATTATATAAATCTAACTAGCTAGCTATCAGAGTAGAAAGTCGAATCTTTCTCTTATGATCACCCATATCCCAATATTTAGTGGGAGAGAGGATTTTCTCTTTATCTCATAGTTCAGTTTCATTCATTATACATTGGTATGATGAAATCGTGATCATCCAAGTGGTAGTATCACTTGTATATATATATATATTAATTTATTCCCAGATGCGTGTCGTCCAGTCTAGAGTTCTTTGATTGGTATGAGCATAGTGGAAGTGAAGAAGAGAAACGGCTCATGAGATACATACTTGCAATTACTCCAAGTGTTTAAAGGAAGTGACAATCACTTTGGTATCAACCTTCAATCTTGAAGAGAAAGAGATTATGGTAAATGAGTTAAATGCTATTTCTAGAGCGCGTTTCAACATTAGTACAGAGAATCTGATCTATATCTAGTTATCTACTCAATTAATCAAAGCTACTATTTTATGATTATTGGAGAATTCACAACAGATGTTTCGGTTGCAGTGAGCCAGTTTTATGTGGCTAGATTTTAAATACAATATATTTTATACTAGTTATTAGAACTACAAGTTCCTACAATAATGGGAAACAAAATGCATAATAGAATGGCGCAGCATGATCTTCTCCTTGTTTTTTTTTTGAACTTATCTTCTCCTTGTTTCTAGAAAACAAAAGAGTGTGTATTTTATTTGCATAATTAAAATAAACATGTTCTGCTCCTTTGCACGTCTCGATCGTTGAGCACTTCATTAATGAGGGAAGAGCGATTCTGAAAGTCTGAACTTATATATATATATTACCTTCGAATTCGAAAACAAGGTTTATGGCATGGGTGTAAGGTGTGACTGGTTGTAGCTTGTAGAAGAAAAGTAAAAGAGAGAAAAAATAATCTTCCAAAATTATTACTCTTTTCCACTCAAAGAAGAAAAAATATTTTTCTCTTTTCCACTCAAAGAAGAAAAATTATTTTCCTTCTAATTTTTTTCTTTTCTTCTTGATTGGTACAAATCAAGCCAAATTATGGAAGATTGTTTTTTCTCCCTTTTTCTTTTCTTCTACAAGGTACAACCAGTCACACCCGTTGAAATTTTTTTTTTATTTTATTGGCACACAATTCGATACAAAATAGATCAATATATTATTTATATTCTATATCTTCGGTTATAAAAGAACTGATATTGTTATCAGAAATTCTGTTTGTTATTTGAAAAAACTTCTCCCAAAAAATCATCGTTTTTTTTTCTCCAAAAACTCATCGTCAAGGTAATACCCATCGTTGTTTTTTTACAAACTCTATTTAAATATGATTATGTTTACTTTATCTAATTATATAATGATTTATACTTTATAGAATTATATCCATCAAAAATACAATTATGAATACAATTATGTTATTTTTACACATTATATTTAAATATAATTATGTTTATATTATTCAGTTATATATTAATTTATACTTTATAGAACTATCCATCATAAATACAATTATAAATATATATAAATAGAATTTTGATTGTTTGTAGTTTTGATTTGTATAAATTGTTATTAATATTAAGTTATGTAATTGTGAATGTATATAATTATATTTTAATTTTTTTTATAAAGTATGATATCATATAATTTTTTATTTATTGACATGAACATTATTAAATAATAATTTTTAGTTCAAAGTAGTGTTCCTAGAATCATTTGGTGCATATAGTTTTTAAACATTTTATTTCCCTAATTTTGCTTTATGTTTATACATTTACTAGTTTATAAGTACGTATACTAAAATAAAAATTGTACGTTATCAAAATATTTATATTTATATATAATTGTAAATTTTACCAATTTTTCTTTGTGTTTATACATTTACTAGTTTGCAAGTATATTTACAAAAGAGTGTACGTTATTTATACTTATATATAATTGTAATCTTACTAATTTGTAGATTTTTTTTATATATGTTATAAAGATGACTAGTAGATCAGATAATCCACGTACAAGCGAAAGTTGAGCTCGTCGTGCAACTGTTGGTGCAAGATCGTCAACTCGAGGAAGATCGAGTCGTGGAACTGATGGTGGAGAAACATCTACTCATGCCGGTGGTACAAACTAGGCCTGGGACTTCGGTTAACCGAACCGAACCGATCGATTTATTTCGGTTTTTCGGTTATTTCGGATTTTTAAAATTCTACCGAAATTAACCGAAAATCGTTACGGTTCGGTTCGGTTTTCGGTTAATTAAGATATTTTAAATATTTCCGAAATTAACCGAATTTTTAAAAATAAAAATAAAAATCGTTTTAAATTAAAGAAATTCGGTTTAAATTTAAGAAATTCGGTTAAATTTAAGAAATTCGGTTAAATTTAAGAAATTCGGTTAAATCGGTTCGGGTATAACGGTTCGGTTCGGTTATTTGGTTATAATCAACCAAAAATAAAACTGAAAATTAACAAAAAAAAAAAAAATGGAAGAGGATTTTCTGGATCGAGGAGGAAGAGGAAAAGAGAAGAAAGAGAGAAAGAGAAGAAAGAGAAGAAAAAGAGGAAGAGAAGAAGAGAATTGGAGAGGGAGAAGAAGAGACGGAGAAGAGAATAGAAGAGAAGAAGAATCAAAGAGGGAGAAGAAGAGATGAAGAAGAGAATAGAAGAGAAGAAGAGAATAGAAGAGAAGAAGAATCGAAGAGGGAGAAGAAGAGATGAAGAAGAGAAAAGAAGAGGAAGCCAAGAAGAAAGAGATGGAGATGAAGAAGAGGAAGAGAAGAAAGAGATGAAGAATGGAAGAGAGAAAAAGTTTTGCAAGAGAAGACGAAGGATAGGCGGCGTGGAGGAAGTATAATATTTAGGGTTTTCTTTTTTTCGGTTAATCGATCGGTTTGGGTGAACCGAACCGAACCGAACCGAACCGAATCAATAACCGAATATAATCATCAAAGCTGCCGATCGGTTATTCGCCTGTAACCGAACCATAACCGAACCGACAAAAACTCGGTTCGATTCGGTTCGGTTCACTCGATTCGGTTTTAAATCCCAGGACTAGTACAAACAGTCAACACGCAACGTACGTAAAATTAAAAATTTTCATAATCATAATTTTATTTATATATTATTTTTGATTATATAAAAGTGATCATTTTCTTTATTTTTTAAAATGTGCATAGTATAAATAGACGCCTAGAACAACAAAAAAATTTCTTGAGCTTATAATTGCTGAATTAGAAGCGGAAGACTATACAATTAGAATACCGTTAGCTGCTAGTAAACGAAGAATCGAAGAAAAATTTCATGAACTAACCGGTGATTTGGTTAAATGGGAACCCGAGATGAAAGGCAAATTTAACTATTTGAAAAAACTTTGGTATTACAACAATATATTAGTCAAACGTACTGGAGTGTCGGTTAATCAGGCATCAGGACAAATTGAAATGTTACCAACATGGTGGGCAGACCGATGCGCGGTAATTTTCTGATTTTAATTACGAGTAATATGTTGTATTGCTCATTGTTTTCTCATTATTTTATGGAATATTTATCTTTGTATGTTTTTCTGTAGTTAAAAGTATATTTATTAGTTATATAAGAAACTAATATATGATATCGATTTTACATGAGTTCGGTGACAACAATCGAAAATACATAAATGTGTTGCAAAATCCCTTCTGTTCAAAGATTTACTAGATAACATACATAGCGAACACGATGTGGAGCAAGATGATTGTTATTCACCCCACATGCTTGGAGTTCATCTTGATCAAGCAGATAACGAAGAAGCATACGATGATGATGTGCTGGCGGGTGAGACAGAAGAACATGGTGGAACCCCATTCCATCCAAGGAGCCCGACTCGAAGAAATGATGATGCTGCTGATGATGATGATGATGTGCCACCACCTAGTCACTCTACAAGAGACACCACTAGACATTCTCCATACAATATTCGTAGGACATCAACCCGTGGTCGGAATACAGGGACACGACGTACTCATATGAGAAGAGTTAATTTTGAAGCACAAATTGATGGAAAATTTCAACGTATGGAAGAATCTCGTGGGGAGTTACTGAATATGGTGCGTTCACGTCAAAACTCAAAACCGACATATGGCGATGCACTGGCTGTACTAGAATCTTTGCCAATCGAGCCAATGAATACATTTTGGTGGGAGGCAAACAAGTTGCTAATGAATGATGAAGATATTCGTGAAGGATTTATGAAGTTGCGGAGTGAGGAGAATAAAATTCGATATTTGGAGAGGTTAGCCGGTGTCGATAGATATGGAAATCTTTGTGATCTTATTAATCTACGTGTGGCGAGTAGCACTAGTGGAAGTGAACAAGTAAGATCTGACGCGTCTGGCTATGGTGGTGGTTCATTTGGTGGAGGGTCTGTTGGTGGTGGATCGACTGGTGGAGGGTCTGTTGGTGGTGGGTCGACTGGTGGAGGGTCTGTCGGTGGAGGGTATGTTGTTGGTGGATCGCCTGGTGATCAATGCTTTAACTTAGGCACATGGGATAACATTAACAGAGAAAGTGATAATATCCACGAAGAGGATTTATTTCACATAATTCTCCAAATTATTCTCCTCGATTTGGGATTTCAGGATCACTAGGCACGGGTTTTTCTTCTTTACTTGGGATTGACTCTCTTAGGTCCATAGGATCAACTTCTACTAATGATCCAGAGATGATAATTTTTTTTAATAGGTCTAAGGATAATGATGGGAATAAGTAGAGATGGTATGGTATTAAAAATAATAATTATAAAATAAACTTTGTTATTTATGTATGTTTAATATTTGAATTAAAATATGTTCAATAAATTTTTAACTCAGATCTATTTGAACTATCAGGAATTTCGAATTGCTGAGTTGCGTTCACGTGGATTAGAATTTCTTGATGACGAAGAGATAACAGAGTTGATGTTACTTGAAGATGAAGAGACTGTGGAAGCATGCATATCTCCTTTGTTGCAATATTATACGAGATATTTTTACAAACAACCTATCACTTCAGATCGAGGAAAAGGATGGCTTATTATTCGAGATCAAATTTATGGTAACGACATTTCATGCCAAACACTTATTCGGATGAGTTCGGAGGCATTCATACAGTTATGTGGAATATTACATGGGAGGTATGTCTTGCAAAACTCAACAAACATAAGTCTCGATGAGAGTGTCGCAATATTTCTAATCATTTGCGCCCAAAATGATACTCAACGGGATATTGCACTAAGGTTTGGACATGCGCAAGAAACTATTTGGCGAAAGTTTCATGATGTCCTTAAAGCAATGGAATGATTGGATGTTGAGTATATACGTCCAAGAACAGCCGAGGAACTTATTGCTATCTCCAACCGTTTATATGGAGATACCAGATATTCAAGTTTTAATGGATTTGTTGGTGCACTTGATGGAACCCATGTATCGGTTATGGTGACACCGGGTCGAGAAGGTCTCCGTTTTATAAACAGAAAGGGAATCGCGAGCCTCAACGTCTTGGCTATATGTGATTATGACATGCTTTTCACATATTGTTTTGTCGGGATGGCAGGATCTGCCCATGATGCACGAGTGTTGGCGACTGCGATAGGAGATGATCCAATGTTTCCTGTGCCTCCAGAAAACATGTATTATCTTGTAGATTCTGGATATGCTAATAGACGCGGCTATTTAGCTCCATATCGAAAAGAACATAGGGACGGCACAAGATATCATCTACAACAGTTCTTAAATGGT
>JAHZTW010000004.1:65301390-65513558 GCA_020283515.1 Alliaria petiolata | reverse complement strand
GGAAGGTCACCCATCCTAGTGCTACTCCAGCATAAGCACGCTTAACTCTGGAGTTCTCTTAGGGTAAGTGACCGGAAAAGGTAAGTGCACTTTGATGACATAGGTAGCCAAATCAATCCATTTAAACTTATTCAAATGGGTCGGACCCGAATCGTTACACTGAGGGATGATGGGTGCATGGATTTACAGTTTGATCTTTGAGGAGCTTCTTCCCTCTTCATCTACTCTCTCTATCTCTTCGTATTTCATTTCCCACATTTCTTGCTCCCCCTTTTCTTTGAGTCCTTGAAACTTACTGTGCTTCTAGATCATCCATCTCTGTCTGGGGTTCACGAAATTCCTCGGCTTTTCCTCTGATTTTTATTTTCGATAATCCACGATTTGAGCTCCTCAGCTACTAAATTAGGGTTTAGGGTTTCTTGGTCGACGTGATGAGTCATCGGCGTGATTCCTTTAGCGATGCAGTTCACGTGATACCCACCAACGACCCTCCGCCGGATATTCGGTTTCCAAATCTCGGAGACAGCTCCGTCTGGGCCACTGAAGATGATTACAGCCGTGTCTGGGCGGTGAACACCGATGATACAGAGCCGAGCACACGCGGGTCTCCGTCTTCCTCCTCCTCCGCCGAGATCGGGAAATCGTTCTTCAAGAAGCTCTCCTTCAGATTCCGCGCGGAAACTTGTCCGTACGCCGCTAGCAACTTGTGTCTGTCCAGTCTCATTCCCAATTCCCCCACTCACGCTCCGCCACAAGTCGTTGCTTCCGTGCCGCCACAGTCTAATTAATGTTCGAGCTGCTTCTCCGACTTGGTCCGCTAGTCCCACAGGAGGTAATTCTATCGCCTTCCAGGAAGGCCTTTCCTATTCTCAATAGCCCCTTTATTCATCGGTCGCTTGGGATTTTAGTTCTTCGTTTTCCTCTGTGGACATATCTCAATTTCACATTATCCATAATGATTTACACAGTAGAGTGAGTTTCGTAAATGGGAATCAATGCTGATCCCTGAAAGCTGGATCTAATGGAAAAGGAAAAAATTAGGGTTTCTAGTCCAAGTATTAACGACTATTGCTGTGCTCTAATTTTGCCTATTTTTTTTTCCAGAAGTTGTGGAGAACTTGATGCATAAGAATGACTTAAATTCTTATTGTCAGAGGTTACACAAACCAATGCCAGTGTATCAAATTCCCTGCGATTCAGATCTACCGTTTCTGTTGGTCAGAAGATTTTTGCTTCACCAAATACATTCTTGAACAAGAAATCTGCAGAGCAAGATGCTGCTAAGCTTGCATTACAACATCTACTAAACGAGGATGAGGCTGTTGCTACAAATGTGCGCGGGAATCTCCGCAAGGTTTGTTATCTTCGCGGGAATCTCCGCAAGGTTTGTTATCTTCCCTTTTTTGGTACTTTTGTGCATCTACTTCTGGGTAGGAGTGATGTCTTGTCTAAAGTTTTTACCATTGGTAAGTCACTGAGCATATATGATAGCATTTAAGAAAGAAGCATGTTATAGCAAAAAGAAAGCTAGGACCTACATAAATTTTCTCTCAACAAGATTTCTGTGACTCGATCTAGTTTTAAGTTTTAGATTCTCGCATTTATAATCCTAAAAGCCTGTCAAGTTATTCAAGATTTTGGTTTCCTATAAACTAGTGAAAACTGTTTTTGCTTTACCTTCTCCATTTTATTTTTTAAAAAATAAAGTACTTAACTTTGGTATTTCTCAAAAAAACCAAAACTAGAACTTAAACCAATAACTCTACGAAAACTATTATCTTTTCCTTAAATATGGCAGATATTGATAAAATCCTAGAAAATATTTGCTATAATTCTCTTGTCCAACTAAATTAATGTCATTACATAAATAAAATGTTGGTTAGATGTGATCGATGTCAAGCAAAAAATTCTTGATTTTTTTTTATAAGTTTATCACCTCTTGAACGTAAAATCTGGCAGATGCAAAAAGAACATAAGCAGAGAATAGAAAATGCATACTTTGGTTAATACATCTTATACGTGCCTTGAGTTATAGGTCTGATCGGGGTCTTGATTTCTGCTTCTTTAAAGCTCACAAAATGGAAATTTAGAAACTGAAGCGAAAACCACACTTGTGATAACGCATTGATATACGGTCTGACTAAGACAATTGTTGAGCGTGACCTCTGGACATCTTTCTTCTTAAAAGAATTCTAGGTTATGCGACATAATACTATATAATGGAATGGTTAGTTGTGAGAATATTCTGCCATTGCTGATTTCTATTTGATCTTCTGCAGCTCGTATGTCAGGACCCAGCACGTTGCAAGATGATATTAAACGAGTTTCTTGTCAAGATAAGGATGCAATGCGCATATGAGACAGTTCAAGTTGAATTGACTCCTGTGTTTGTTTCCTCTTTGGCACTAAATGGCACTTGTTATAAAGGTAAAGGTAAGAATAAGAAAGAAGCTGAGCAACAAGCTGCACTTGCAGCTATCCTCTCCTTTTTAGGTAAGCACTTATATTCTTAAACAAATAAACAAGAACAAAGGACATGTCCATTGATCTTTTCCCCTTTATTTTTGTATGTTTCAATTTTGTTTGACCAATGAATACCTTTAATTGTTACAGATGATCCTACGTATGCTACACCGATTTCTGAAGTTGCCATGTCCAAATTTAGTGAGCTCAAGGACTTTCCAAATACTCGTGATATTTTTCTGTCACCGGCAACAAGTAAGTTGTACTAGCTCACTTATTTTCTTGAGATGGTCTCACAGTAACAGTTTTTTTTGTTATGTGATCGACTGTTAATAATAATATCACCTGCAATCAAATGTCTTGCAGTAGCATTTTGAGGATTTACATCGAGGGATACGACACTTCGCTTTCTGGCTATGATGTCGTTACCGCTTTGAAAAAACATTTCGCTTCATGTGGAGAGGTGATACATGTTTATTTTCCCGGATACGTTTACAACGTCACCCGTATTCTCAACAGGTTTGCGTCTTTCCTCCAGTTTTCTCAGCTTTTAAGTTAAAATGCAATTGCTATAAACTCTTTTTGTTTTACAGATTTGCCTTGATTTATCTTCGGGGAGAAGATGCAGAGGAGAAGGCGTTGAAACTTAGTGGAAGTGACATGGGGGGACACAAAGTAGTCGCTAGGCCTTACCCGTTTCAGGCCAAATACCTTGACCCTGAGTTGGCTCCTATGAGAGACGCAGACAATCAGCGAGACCGCGTGTAAATTGTTTTTTTGGAGATTTTTGTCTGTAAGATATGTATTTGTCATGTTGATAATATTATCTCCTGCAATCAAATTATTAGGATGGGAGTTACGGGATATGAGACTTCGCTTTCTATGGATTGTGTCAAGAGCAAGCTGATTCAACTTTTCTCTAAATGTGGACGTGTCCTGGATGCTGTTGTTCACAAAGACGAAAGCAAAGGTGTTCTCTACAGGTTTGTGGCTCCTTCCTCCCAATTTGCTGACAACCAGTCGTGAATTTTTTTCCCAACTCTCATGTTATCAAATGATAACCAAAGATTTGTTTTTGTTTGTTGGTTTTTATAGCATAGCTTACGTTACTCTTCTGCAGCGCCGACCCTGGGCCAAGCCAAATGAGGCATTGGGCTTGGCCCCCAAATTTTATTGGCCCATTTGAAAAGAATATTTCTTATATATATATAATAAGTTGTATAGTTTTTATTGATCTATTACTAATATTTTATGGTTTTATGGCCCATAATTTTTAAATTGTCTCTGACCCCCAAAATTTCAGGGCCGGCCCTGCTCTTCGGGGAAAAGACGCAATAAAGAAGGCGCTGCAACTTTGTGGATGTGATGTGGAAGGATTGAAGAATATTGAAGTTTCTTGGGTTTTGGCTGCATGGTTGGCTATCCAACAAGTACATGAATTTGATTCTTGATTCTTGCTAACAAAGTAAAACCTCTCATTATCCTCTATATATTAATTGAGAAACATTTTTAGAGAGTAGGCTTGCTTTTTAAACTATTTACAGTGGTGTCATTTTGCTGATGTGTCACCACCACACTTATTCTCCCATTATTTTAATACAAATTTCCTTTTTTGATTAGACTGATCTTATTATATAAAGTTGGATGCGTCAAAGTTGCTAATTAACATGATCGTGACACGTGGCAAGTTAATCGATAAGATTTTGACACGTGTTTTAATTAAAATATATCATAAAGGAAAAATATACTAATCTTAAAAGAAAAAGGAAATACTACTATTTTAAAAAGAAAAATAAATAAAATAAAATGAAAGATATCTTATTATAAAGAAAAAATATACTAATTAATCCTAAAAGAAAAAATAAATTACTATTATTTTTAAAATAAAAATAAGTTAATCGATAAGATTTTGACACGTGTTTTAATTAAAATATATTATAAAGGAAAAATATACTTATCCTAAAAGAAAAAAGAAATACTACTATTTTAAAAAGAAAAATAAATAAAATAAAAAGAAAGATATCTTATTATAAAGAAAAATATACTAATTCTAAAAGAAAATAGAAATTACTATTATTTTAAAAATAAAAATAAGTTAATCGATAAGATTTTGACACGTGTTTTAATTAAAATATATTATAAAGAAAAAATATACTAATCCTAAAAGAAAAAAGAAACACTACTATTTTAAAAAGAAAAATAAATAAAATAAAAGGAAATATATCTTATTATAAAGAAAAAATATATTAATTCTAAAAGAAAAAGGAAATTACTATTATTTTAAAATAAAAATAAATAAAATAAAAGGAAAGATATTTCAATATTACTAAAAAAAACGTCAAAGTTAGTAATTAATATGATCGTTACACGTGACACGTTAATCAATAAAAAAAAATAAAAAAAAATTAACTAGGATATATTCAATTTAATAAAAAGAAATTAAAACAAAATGATCTATTTCATTTTAATAAAAGAAAAATAAAAACAAAAAGTAAATTAGATTAACTAAGATATATTTCAATTAAAAAAAGAAAATTCTAGATGCTAATGATATGACATTTGACGATGATGAGTTTAATGTGGAGGAGGATAGCAAGAATCATGTAGAGAAGCTTTTGATGCGATTCTTGAGAAGTATAACTTTTCTAGAGAGCTAAAATCTCATATAAGGAAGAAACAAAAAGTAAGTTAAAAAAAACTTGATTAACTAGGATATATTTCAATTAAAAAAAGAAAATTCTAGATGCTAATGATATGACATTAAACGATGATGAGCTCAATGAGGAGGAGAATATCAATAATCATATAGAGAGGCTTTTGATGCGAGTCTTGAGAAACATAACTTCTCTAGAGAGCAAAAATACCATATAAGGAAGAAACAAATAAGTAAATTAAAAAAAAAAATTTGATTAACTAGGATATATTTCAATTAATAAAAGAAAATTATAGATGCTAATGATATGATATTAAACGATTATGAGCTCAATGAGGAGGAGGATATCAAGAATTATGTAGAGAGGCTTTTGATGCGAATCTTGAGAAACATAACTTCTCTATAGAGCAGAGAGATCATATAAGGGAGATGAATGTGGAGAGAAAGAGAGACTTTATTTGCTTGAAAAAAAATTAATGAGGAAATTGTTAACATACTTGAATTGCATACCCAAGTTTTTAACGCAGCTGAACAGTAAAAGATAGTTGATAAAGTTTGTGAACTATATGATAAGTAGGATTAATGTTGTTTAGGACCCGCAACAGATTATGTGTTCTGAATATTTTAATTGAAAATAACTAAAAATTAAAATAAATAAATAATTCTTAGGTTTCGATTTTGTGTTTTTCATATATTTTTTTCAAGTAGTGATCAAATTTTGTTTTCTATTTTCTTTTTTGATGCGAGTCTTGGGAAACATAACTTTTCTAGAGAGCAAAAATATCATATAAGGAAGAAACAAAAAAGTAAATTAAAAAAAATTGATTGACTAGGATATATTTCAATTAAAAAAAAGAAAATTTTATCTACTAATTATATTACATTAAACGATGATGAGCTCAATGAGGAGGAGGATATCAAGAATTTTAGAGACTTTTGATTCGAGTCTTGAGAAATATAACTTCTCTAGAGAGCAGAGAGATCATATACGAGAGATGAATGTGAAGAGAAATATAGACTTTATTTGCTTGAAAAGAGTTAATGGGGAGATCGTTAACATACTCGAAGGACTCGAATTGCATACCTAATTTTTTAACGCAGCTTAACAGAAAAAGATAGTTGAAAAAGTGTGTGAACTATATGAGAAGTAGAGTTAATGTTGCTTAGGACTTGTAACAGATTCTGTCTCTTGAATATTTTAATTCAAAATAAATTAAAATTAAAATAAATAAATAACTCTTAGGTTTCGATTTTGTGTTTTTCATATATATTTTTCAGTAGTGACCCGGTGTTGTTTTTTATATTCTTAAAAAAATATTTTAACGGGTTTTAAATTTTATTATAATAAATTCGCGTATATGCGGATCCTAATCTAGATTTTAGTTATGATAAAAGTAGGATAATTAATTCGTCAAAATTATATATATATATATATATATATATATATATATATATATATATATATAGATAAAACATTAGAATTCAACCTAATTCATATAAGAGTATTAAAATATATATATTTGGAATATTAAAAGTAATTTTTTTTACATATTATCCGATTTGTTTTCAATTTATTTTTACGAATTTAAAATATTTTATTAAAAATCCGCATATATAAAGTAGGATGCGTCAAAGTTACTTTTTAACATGATCGCGACACGTGGCAAATTAATCAATAAGATTTTGACACGTGTTTTGATTAGAAATCTTATTATAAAACAAATCCTAAAAAAAAAAGAAAAATATTATTATTTTTGAAACAATAAAGAATATACTAATCCTAAAGGAAAAAAGAAAATACTACTATTTTTAAAAGAAAAAATAAAATAAAAATATATACTAATTCTAGAAGAAAAAGTAAAATATTATTATTTTTAAAAGAAGAAAAATTATACTAATCCAAAAGGAAAAAGAAAAATACTACAATTTTTTTTAAGAAAAAAGAAAGATAAAAAAACATATATCAATTAATAAAAAGAAACAAAAGAAAAAAAAACAAAAGTAAACAAGATATATCATTTTTACTAAAAAGAAAAAATAAACGTCAAAGTTAGTCATCAATATGATCGTGACACGTGGCAAGTTAATCAATAAGATTTTGACACATGTCAAGTTTATCGCTTTAGATTTTGATACGTGTCTCGGTAAAATATTATTTTTAAACAAAAAAGAAAATTCCAAAAGGTCAAATTTATCGATTATTAAGATTATATAAGTAAAATAAAATTAACTATGATATATTTCAATTTAATAAAAAGAAAGTAAAACAAAATGATATATTTCATTTAAAAAAGGAAAACAAAAACAAAAACAAAATAAGATTAACTAAGATATATTTCAATTAAAAAAGGAAATTCTAGATGCTAATGATATGACATTAGACGATGATAAGTTCAATATGGAGGAGGATAGCAAAAATCATATACAGAAGCTTTTGATGCGAGTTTTGAGAAGCATAACTTCTCTAGAGAGCAAAAATATCATATAAGAAAGAAACAAAAAAGTAAATTAAAAACAAAAACAAATTTTTGATTAACTAGAATATATTTCAATAAAAATAAAGAAAATTCTAGATGCTAATGATATGACATTAAATGATGATGAGCTCAATGAGGAGGAGGATATCAAGAATTATGTAGAGAGACTTTTGATGCGAGTCTTGAGAAACATAACTTCTCTAGAGAGCAGAGAGATCATATAAGGGAGATAAATGTGAAGAGAAAGAGAGACTTTATATGCTTGAAAAAATTAATGGGGAAATTGTTAACATACTCAAATGACTCAAATTGCATACCCAAGTTTTTAACGCAGCGGCAACAGAAAAATATAATTAATAAAATGTGTGAACTATATGAGAAATAGGGTTAATGTTGTTTAGGACCCGCAACAGATCATGTGTTTTGAATATTTTAACTAAAAATAAATAAATTTAAAATAAATAAATAACTCTTAATTAGGTTTTAATTTTGTGTTTTTCGTATATCTTTTTCAGTAGTGATCAGATTTTATTTTCTATTTTCTTAAAAAAATATTTTAACGGCTTTTACATTTTATTATAATATATTTGCTTATACGCGGATCCTAATCTATATTTTAATATGATAAAAATAGGATAATTAATTCATCAAAATTTTATAATTCTTATTATATAAAGTAGGATGCGTCAAAGTTAGTAATTAATATGATCGCGACAAGTTTCAAGTTAATCGATCGGATTTTGACATGTGTCATAAGTATATATCTAAAAAAAGAAAAATATAACAAAATGATATATTTTTCATAAGTATATAGCTAAAAAAGGAAAATAAAAAAAGATCTATTTCAGTTTAAGAAAAGGAAAATTAAAAAATAAAAGATTGTTAATTAACTTGATCGCGACATGTGGCGCTTCATTCGATTCAGATTCTGACATGTGTCCTGATAAAATATTAGAATTTATATCTTATTATGAAAATGATTTATTAGAATTTTATAAAAGGAAAAAAGTAAATAAGATTAACTATGATATATTTCAATTAAGAAAATGAAATCATATATGCTAATGATATGACATTGGACGATGATGAGCTCAATGAGGAGAAAGATCATGTGGAGAGACTTTTGACGCAAGTCTTGAGAAACATAATTTAGATAGACAGTAGAGAGATCATATACGGGAGATAACTATGAAGAGAAATAAAGTTTTTGTTTGCTTGGAGAGAGTTAATGGGGAGATCGTTAACATACTCGAATGACTCGAATTGTATACCCAAGTTTTTAATGAAGCAGAACAGAGAAAAAGGTAGTTGATAAAGTGTGTGAACTACAAAAGAAGTAGGGTTAATGTTGCTTAGGATCCGCGTAAGATTCTTTGTTTTGAATATTTTAATTGAAAACATATGAGAATTAAGATAAATAAACTTTCAATTTTTTGTTTTTAATATATATATTTTAAGTAGTGATCCAATTTGTTTTCTATTTTTTTAAAAAATTCATTTTAACGGATTTAAAATTTTGTTATTACAAACCCGCGTAAACGCGGATCCTAATCTAGTTACATTATATGGTTTTAACCATTTATTACTTTTAACTACTTTTAATATGCCCACAAAATTATGTTTTAATTTTCTGATTTTTTAAAATCGAATTTTCAGTTATGTGATGATTTATGATATAATGAAATATAATTTATACAAAATTTATTATATACACAATACTATTTTTTTTCTTAGGCAGAAAAATATGTTTACAATAAAAAATACTTAGATATGTGTGGAAAAATATGTTTACAATAAAAAAGACTTAGATATGTGTGATTTCAATACAAAAAATTAGAAAATTATAACTAATTAAAACGAATTTTTTTGAAATATTTACAATGGTGCCATTTTGCTGATTCCACCACACTTATTCTCCCATTTTTTAATACAAATTTCTTTTTTACATTAGACTAATTACATTATATGTCTTTATCAATTTATTACTTTTAATATAATCAGATAATTATGTTTTAATTTTTAGATTCTTTAAAATCAAATTTTAAGTTATGTAATGATTTATGATATACATCATATTACACAATACATTTCTTAAAAATGAATAAAACAATAGTTTTAATGAAATATAATTTATACACAATTTATGATATACACAATACTTTTTTTTGCTTAGGCAGAAAATATGTTTACAATAAAAAAGACTTCGATATGTTTGATTTTAATTAAAAAAAGTAAGAAAATTATAACAAATAAAAAAATATTTTCTAGGTTACAATAAAAAAATACTACGATATGTGTGATTTTAATATATAAAAATATTAGACTAAAATATTTACTATAGTTTAATTTTTAAATTATACAAAAATAATTAAATAATAAATTATTTTTATCACCTAGTATCAAAAAAAGAAGAAGTAAAACCTCTCATTAATTCGTGGTTTGTTTTAGGGAAAGAAGATGACTACGGAGTAGAAAGCTCGAAGAAGAATAAGACTACGGATTGCAAAGCCCTCTCTTAGGAGAAGACGAAGCTCTTTGGTGTTTTCAACTCATTACTTGTGTGTGTGTGTGTTTTTGTTTTGTCTGGAGGTTAAAAGTAATCTCACTAATCAACAATCTGCCTTCATTATAACTACCCATGAGTATATACGGAGCCGTATACGATTCTAAGAATCATCAAGGTCTTGAATGTGTCTTGCCGATGGCTTAAAGAGTCGGGCTTCGAATTATTTGGGAGTAATATAATGATGATAGAGATTGTAATGACGGTTATCTGTTGAGCAAAATCTATTGTAATCACCGGTTATCTTAAATACAAACCTTTTGACCAAAAACAAAAAAAAAGAGATTCCAATTTGGAAAGTCTATGAGGTCACTGAAGAAAAGCAATGTAATAAAGCATCAATACAGATTCATTCATAAGAATTAGATAAATCTGTTCCTAAAACAAAAAATTAAGAGCCTTGAGCCAATAAAAACTGAGAAAATTGACTCAAAAACAAATTAAAAAAGGAAATTCAAAATTTCATGTAAGAGCTCCATTGTAGAATTCGGGCCTAATGATTAATCAAGAAGCGATAGGAACGACGGAACCCATGAATATAGAGGATTCTAGTGAAAAATAATCTTAGTAATTCATTGGACAGGATGGCGGAATAAACCAGAAACTTTATTATCTATTCCGATTTTGATTCTGAGACCTCGTGGGATAACCGTCAAACTTAAATAGATATTGAAAGAGTAAATATTCGCCGGCGAAACAAAATAACAATTTTCGTATTTTGACCCAAAAAATAATAATAATTTCAAGTAGGCCGGTATTATACGCTGTATGGCAAAATACGCCCGTATAATTTTCATGTTCAATAAAGCAAGGCAAGTAACGACGTCTAAGAATGAGAAGACAATTATTTAAAAAGCCGCGTGAGTTTACCACTCGACTAAAATTCATGTAACAGAAAAGTTGTTCTCTGCTCAAGAAAGGCGAGCCATTAATAAAAGGCGAGTAATAAAATTCACACCACAGTTTGCAGTTTAAAATAAGGAAATACAAATTAAATAAAACAAGAGTTTTTTTTTTTATATATAAATACGCTGCAATGCAGCCATCTCACCGTAGAAGCTAGCTATACTTCACATAATCAGTATCCCGACCCCTCAGGTGTTTCTTCGGCCGCATTCTCTTTATGCCTTTAGGGACAAGGTTCTGAGCCTGAGCCTGAGCCTGAGCCTGAGCTTGAGTAAGGTAACAAGTATGCCTCGTCTGAGCTTGAGCTTTCGTAAGGTAACAAGTATGCGTCGTCTATTAGAGGTCCTGGCCATTCAGGGCTTTCTGGTTTGTTGTTGTCCCGAGTCGGACTTGCTAAGAATACATTGAAACCTCTCGAATTCAACAAATTTCCCAGCGTGTCCTCTCTGAACTGATCTGAGACTACGATCAAATTTGATATATGAAGATGCTGGTCCACATCCATTTTCCATAAAAGAATGTCATTCAACATTCTATTAGGTCTCGTGGCTTTATCCCCTGGCAAATAGTATTATATATCAATGGAACTGAGATATAGATTACATACATATAAGAAGAAAAGAGTGTTTGGAGGGCTTAAATAAAAAGAATTCTCACCTCCGGGAAGCAGGTAGATTCTGGAAGCCCACATCTTGTTACGCAGACCCTCACCAGACCAGATATTATCATCAACATAAGCCCAGATTGTTAGCTCACCTTCAAAATCCTTTTCACGAAGCGGACGAAGAGCTTCGTGGATTCTGCGATAGATCTGATCAGGATTGGAACAAAGAGGGAATGGGCAATCCAGGACGTCCCAGAAGACGGCTATCTGATCCCATTCTGTCAGATCCCCTCTGACGAGTGTGATGCGCTCTGCAAGGCATAAACGTATTACAATATAAAGATACAATGATCCATTAACCATTATCATCCTACTATGACGGATCCATCAGATGAAATCTAAACAAACAATGAGAGAGTCTTACCGGAGAAATCTTGGATCTTGCAGAGATCTTGGATCTTGGTTCCAGGGAGATCACAAGAGAATTGGGGGCTAGCATCCTCATGATCAACATGACAATCAACACTTGGTCGACGTTTTCCTATAGGCTTTCCTCCACCTAAAACTTGTGTACAATCAACTACGGCGTCACCAGGCGGCTCTACTACGAGAAGAGAGTGATTTCTCGATTGCGGCGTCACCAGGCGGCTCTACTACGAGAAGAGAGTGATTTCTCGATTGCAAACACTTAAGAACCCTGTGCAACTCCTTTTCTGGGCTTTGTTTTGCGATTACCAAAAAAGTTGATTGGTTTTTTTATGGTCTCCTCCCTTTCTGGGCTGCGCAAACAATCATATCCAGAAGCATTTTGAAACCAGCCGAATTGTCACCCCCTGAAGCTATATATATATATATATATATATATATATATATATATATATATCAACAGAGATGTCGGTTACGGACATATAATAATAAGTAGAAACGACAAGAGTGTAGGAACTCACTTTCTGTTAAGTAGTGAGTGATTTCGGCCTCCCGCAACCCCTCATCTATGTCGTGGTGGTTCAGATGGTCGCCATACACCCGGATCTCCGTACTCATACCCCCAGGAAAGCCCATTTGCACAAGAGCTTCTTCGATATTACAACGGATGGAAAGAATATGGGCACCGTCCGGGATTGGGTAGTCCTCCAAGTTCCAGAAGACTTCTTGTGTTTTTTCGGCCGCATCCTTTTTATGCGTTTTGGTTTCGGTACCAAAATCGTATGCTTCGTCTATTAGCAATTCTGGCCATTCAGGGCTATGTGGTAGGAGGTTGATGTCCTGAGTCGGCGTTACTAAGAAAACCCCGTAATAGCTGTATCTCACAGCTTTAAGCCTAGAGAAGCAGGTGTCATCTCTGAACTGATTTGAGACCACCATCAAATTTGCGATTACCACTAAATTTGGTATTCGATCAGGTTGACTATGAGCCGTCGATGTTGCCCAAGAAATCATATCCAGAGGCATTTTGAAATCAGGCTCATTGTGGGCCACTGAAGCAAAAGAGATGTAACCGGTTACAGACATATCATAAGCAGAAACGAGTGTTATGAGGGATTAAGTATTAGGAATTTACATTCTGGTGTGGATTTACTTTCTGAGAAGTACATGAATTCGGCCCTCCGCAACTCCTCATCTGTGAATTGGTTCGGTGGGTCACCATACGCACGGATCCTAGTCCCACCAACACAGCCCACTCTATGAAGAGCGTATTTGATATTCCGGCGAATAGAACCAAGATCGGCACTATCAGGGATTAGGTAGTCATCCATGTTCCAGAAGATGAGTGTAACATCGTGTTGACAAAAGGGACCAATTACGAAATAAAGATGAACTCTAACCAACTATTTCGGGTAAGAGATGGAGAGATATCTTACCGGAGAAATCTTCCATGTGGAGATCTTCCCTCATTGTATCATCGTCATCTTCTGTAACATCCCAAAACCACTACATTTCCTTTTTTTTCTAATCACACCTAATTTCCCCACATTACCCACTATAATTTCCAACATGTTGACTTTGCCCACCACTAAAAATCCCACCATTCTTTTCACCTAAAGCTCGTTTCCTCCATTATTTATAGAGGGTGAGAAGGAACGTGAGAGGAGAGGAGGAGAAGAAGAAATCTTGACAGAAGAAAGGGAGAGAGTGTGTGAGAAGAGGAAGAAGGAGGGCAACCTAAAAGGCTAAAAGAGACAGTCCGACCCGTCTGTGTACAGTTGCGAAACGGCTGATCAGATCGAGATCGTTCGCCGTGATATTTGGAGGGTAAGCTCTTAACTCGTTGATTGATCTCAAGCCGAAAACGGTTCGTCATTTAGAGTTGTATACTGAAAGTTATGTGTGTTTTCCCGGAACCAATTTCTGTAGATCGAATCTCCAAGCCGCCAACTTTCGAGATCTTTTCCCGTCGACTACGAGAGCCTCAGATCGCGATCTTGGTCTTGTTGGAAAGAGGATTTTCTGACCTTTCCAGCGCCTCTTGAATCGTCCGATTTGAAGGTATATTCTACAAGTTACCATCATTTCAATCCGAGTGGATCTTTATGTGCAAACCCGAATACCTGATTTTTTCCCCCAATTTTCGTAGTTGAGATTGCGAGCCGTTTTCCCGACGAACCGGAAAGACTCAGAGGCTGATCTTGGTACCGTTGGAAAGAGGACACTCCAAGATTTCCATAGAATCTAAGACCGTGCGAATTGGTGATGTGAGTTATAACTATTCCTTTCCCCGCAAGAAAACCGATTAATTATAAAATTATGAACCCTAATCCGAAAAATCCTAGTCTTAGTTAGGAAATTCTTATTTTGGAATGTTCTAACTTATAAAAGTTCTATTTAAGGAAACTTAAGCGCTATTTTTTCTAACACAGTTTTCGACCTTCAACCGCAGTAACCGCTTTTCCAACTTCTCATTTTCAACCGAATTCAAAGGTGGGGATTGGTTTATGATTCCTAAAGATGCATTAGTTGAATTAGTAATATTTGTATACTTGATATAGGGATTAGATTTGATTGATGCTTGATATTGTTAAATGTGGTAATTAGTTATATGATCGGTATTTAGTGCATTGATAGTTGGAAGTTATACGAAAGATAGTATTTTTGTGTGTGTCTTAGTTGCCGATATTGTACCGCTGATCGGTCGGATTAGTGTTGATTGACGGCCTACAACGAGGGACTACTGTGAAGTTGTAGTGATCGGGAAAGGGCTGACGAGCCGTTGTCAAACCCTGCAGTGGGCGGTGGCACCTTGTGACTTGTCAAACCCAATTTGGACTGAGGCAAAGAATGAGTACATGGGACGGTTGATTCCTGAGAATGTGTTATAAACTTGCTAGGCTGATTGAATTGTTGCAAATAATTGAATATGAAAATGTGTGAACTTGTTAACTGAAAAATGCTAGAAATTCTGCGCAAGTTGTTTCTTGTGTTTAATGTCTATATTTAGTATACATATAATACTGTTTCAAATTGTGTATCCGAAAGATCTTGCGGACTCTTTAGCGCGCCCTCACTAAGTATTGTTGAAATACTCATCCCTCTTTCCCCCTTTTCAGGTGAGACTGACGTCTAAAACTCGAGGATGGTCATTGTGGTGTTATTCTGAGAACCATTGGCGATTTGTTTTCTTTCCGTTTTAATTAAGGATTTCACAAGTTGTTTTTTCTGCATGTGTTTTCTTATTTCTCTTGAATTTAATCGTTAAGACTTTTCGAGAAAGATGTTTTGAATATTAAATGCGTATTTAATAAGTTATTATATTTTAAAAAGTCGTTAAAATGCGTGAGGACCACTCTCGGCTGAAATAGCGTGATTGGGGTCTCTCAATTTGGTATCAGAGCAGGTTTGCCAAACCGGTTCTGACCCGGGAGGCGTTTAAAAAAAAAAAAAGTTTTTCTTTGTTTTGCGGATAAGTGATTTCGAAATATATATATATATATATATATATATATATATACCTTTGGTTTAATCGGATTTATTGATTAATTTTACAATTATTAGATTTATTTTTTTATTACTAAACTATTTTCGAAAAAAAAAAAAGAGCAAATCCACTGACCTGAGCATGAGTTTAATTTATTTGTTCGTTCTTCAAGGTTAGAGTTCTGATCCGATTGTTTCTTTTGCAGAATGGTGGGACCTCGACGTAACGGTAACAGAAATGGCAACTAGAGCCAAAATGTAGTTAACCATGTGAATGATGTACCAGATGTTGTGGAAGAAAATGTGGTTTGCAGGATGCCAAGGGCCAGTTATAGAAAATCCACTGGTTGATCATGCGGCCATAGGTGCAGCAGTTGGAGCAGCCGTGATGAGAGGAATTCAGCAATTGCTTGGACCATTTTTGGAACGACTTCCAGTGGTCGGAGCAGTTCCGGGAGTGGCTCAAGGAGCAGCCGCAGGACAACAACAGGTTCCCGAAAATGTTGCATACCAAGATCTACCGCCTGCACCTCCAATGCAGATGCCACAGCAGGCGCAAGAGTATGATCCGCAAGTACCATCATACTGTGAGGTGATGAGGCTCATGAGAGAGTTGGGCATGGAGACTTTCAGTGGTGGAACTGATCCAGTGAGAGCAGACCGTTGGAGGAAGCTATTGGAGCGCACATTTGTGTCGGCAAGGTGCCCAGTGGGGTACAAATTGGAATTGGCAGTTTTGTACTTAAGGGACGAGGTTCAGGAATGGTGGGAAGGAATAACTGAAGGGGCAAGAGGAATTGTGCTGCAGTGGAATGACTTTGGTTATGAGTTTAATCGGAAGCACTTTCCTCAGGAGGCTGAAGACAGGCTTGAGGCAGAGTTTCTGAAGTTGGAGCAAGGGAACTGCACTGTGAGAGATTATGCTCAAGAGTTCAACCGTCTTAAGAGGTTTGCTGGGAGAGAAATGCATGAGGTTCGTTTGGTGAAAAAGTTTATGGCTGAATTAAGAGTAGACATTCGTAACCGTTGTCAGCTGCTGGACTACACTTCTGTTATTGATTTGGTCGAAAAATCTGCACTGACCGTGAAGGGAATTGAGGATGAAGCTAGGTTCCTGAGGGGTTCTCAAGTCAGGACAACCAGAGTTGGAGATGCACCAAGGCAGTTTCAAGATAATCGCAGGACCATTCATGGGCAAGGGAGATTGCCAGTGTGTAACAAGTGTGGGAGGTCGCATACCGGAGTATGCAACAATGATACGCGAGTGTGTTTTGGCTGTGAACAACCTGGACATACGAAACCTTGTTGCCCTAACGTGAGGATTGTGTGCAACAAATGTGGGCGTATGGGGCACATGGCAAAAGACTGTATAGTGAGGCCAGCTGGACAACAACAAGGAAATCAGAACCGAGAGCAGTTTCCGCCTCCGCCAAAGCATCTAGAATTGGGACCTCGTGTGTTCTTAGCAGAGGCTAAAGATGTCGCAGAGGATGAGTATGATGCATGAGAGGGGTACGCACCCGTGGACAATGAGGATACAGAGCCGATCACTGGTAAGTCATGTTAATACATTAGCAATTTTGTTTCTTTATTAAAATGGTCAATTATTGCGTGAAGTCTTTTGTGTTATCAAGTTGCTTAGAATTAGGAAACCGTGTAGGATCAGTTTTGGTGGGAGGGATTGCGGCCTATACCTTGTTCGATACGGGAGCTACACATGGATTTGTGAGCCCTAAATTGACAACATGTTGGGATTTCAAAGAGGAGTTCGTCACGAAAGCAAGGAAAATCGAAACTGTCGGACCATCATCCATTAAGTCCGAAGGGATATTCAAGAATGTACTGATAGTAATATAAGGTGTGGAGTTATTGGCAGATTTAATCGAGATGCCACTAAATCAGTACGAGGTTATTCTGGGCATGGCGTGGTTGAAGCGCCATCAAGCCGTAATGGATTGTCGTCGAAGCAAAGTAAACTTTATTCGTGCAGAAGGAAAGCTAGTGTACCAGGGAGTCAAGAACCAAAGTGGAATTCCAATGGTTTCAATGATCAAGGCAGATGAGTTGATCAGCAAAGGATGTGAAGCATTTTTGGCTACAATCTCAATAGAAAAAGAGGATAAAGAGTTGGTCTTAGCAACTGTACCAGTAGCAGCAGAATACACAGATAATTTGAAGCATTACAAGGACCACCGCCTACGCGAGGGGACGCTTTTACTATTGAGCTAGAACCTGGGACCGCACCCGTATCAAGAGCTCCATATCGCTTAGCACCAGCAGAGATGTCAGAGCTTAAAAAGCAATTAGAGGACCTTATGGACAAAGGTTTTGTAAAACCTAGCAGCTCGCCATGGGGAGCTCCGGTATTATTTGTTAAAAAGAAAGATGGCAGTTTCACGCTTTTCATTGATTACCGAGGGTTGAATAAGGTGACGATCAAGAATAAGTACCCACTTCCACAAATCGATGAGTTGTTGGATCAACTGCAAGGAGCTTCAGTGTTCTCAAAATAGACTTGGCATCGGGATATCATCAGATTACAATAGCAGAAGAGGACATAAAGAAAACAGCTTTCAGGACGCGTTATGGACACTTCGAGTTTGTTGTGATGCCTTTCGGACTAACCAACGCCCACGCAGCATTCATGAAGTTGATGAATAACGTGTTCCGGGAAGACTTGGATAAATTTGTGATAGTATTCATTCATGATATTTTAATCTATTCGCGAGACCGAGAATCACATGCGGAACACTTAAGGATCGTGTTGGGTAAGCTGAGAGAGCAAAAGTTGTATGCAAAATTAAGCAAGTGTAGCTTATGGCAGAAGCAGATCGGATTATTGGGTCATGTTGTTTCAAAGACGGGAGTAGCTGTGGATCCAGAGAAAATTTCAGCAATTACAGATTGGCCGAGGCCTAAGAATGCCACCGAAATTCGAAGTTTCCTTGGTATGGCTGGTTACTATAAAACGTTTGTTAAGGGTTTTGCTAGTGTGTCTAAGCCAATGACGCAGCTCACCAGGAAAGACGTGAAGTTTGAATGGTCTGAGAATTGTGAGAAAAGTTTTCAAAAGCTAAAGGAACGCTTGACGGAGACGCCAGTGTTGGTACTACCAAAGCCAGGAGTGTCATATGTTGTGTACACCGATGCGTCAGGATCGGGATTGGGTTGTGTGCTCATGCAAGAGGACCTAGTAATTGCTTATGCCTCTAGGCAGTTAAGAAAGCATGAAACCAATTATCCAATACACGACTTGGAACTAGCGGCTGTAGTATTTGCGCTTAAGATCTGGAGATCATATCTATATGGAGAGAAAGTTCAGATATTTACAGACCACAAAAGCTTAAAGTACATCTTTACCCAAGGAGAGTTAAATCTGAGGCAAAGAAGATGGGTAGAGTTGTTAGTTGATTATGATGTGGACATTTCTTATCATCCGGTAAAGGCTAACCAAGTAGTTTATGCCCTAAGTAGGAGAAGGAAGGATGTCTCACAAGCTAAGGATGTGCAAGAGCTGACATCAGAGTTAGCTTGTCTGAGTTTGTTCGCCACGGCCGTAGAAGATGAGAAGAATCCTGGTTTAGAAGCAGTGGGTAGAGCTTGCCTGTTATGGAAGATTCGAGAAGCGCAAAAAGATGATGTTGCTCTTCAAAAGCTTATGGATAATGAGGTTGTTGGTTATAGCAGAGCGCTCAATGGAACGATCTTATACCGTAATCGAGTTTGTGTTCCTTAGAACCGAGACCTGAGGGACGCGTTGTTAGAATAAGCACATCAGTCACATTTTTTTTATACATCCTGGGAGCACTAAGTTTTACCGAGATCTAAAACGGTATTATCACTGGAGTTTCATGAAAAGGGAAGTGCAAGCTTATGTAGCCAAGTGCGAAATATGTCAGCTGGTAAAAGCTGAACGCAAATTGCCAGGCGGATTGTTGCAAGGGTTACCACTACCTCAATGGAAATGGGATATGGTCACTATGGACTTTGTTTGTGGGTTGCCGAAGACAACTGGGGGTTCGGATGCAATTTAGGTTATCGTGGATAGACTTACAAAATCAGCTCACTTTCTAGCGGTAAAAATGACTTATGGTGTTCACCGCTTGGCAGAATTGTACCTTCAGGAAATAGTAAAGTTGCATGGAGTTCCTGTGAGTATTGTTTCGGACCGAGATCTAAGGTTCACATCGAAGTTTTGGCAAGCATTTCAGAAAGCGCTAGGGACAAAGGTACATTTGAGTACGACTTACCACCCACAGACGGATGGGCAATCGGAACGTGCTATCCAGACATTAGAAGATATGTTACGAGCATGCGTGCAAGACTGGGATATAAATTGGTTGCGTTATTTGCCATTGGTTGAATTTGCCTACAACAACAGGTATCATTCGAGTATCGCTATGGCACCATATGAGGCACTCTACGGACGACCGTGTCGCACACCGTTATGTTGGACTGAAGTAGGGGAGCGTCGAGACTTAGAGCCAGAAGTAATTCAGGAAACAGTTGAGCAGGTGGAATTGTTGAAGGTAAAGTTGAAAGAGGCTCATGATCGTCAAAAGAGTTGGGCTGATAAAAGAAGACGAGATCTAGAGTTCGCTGTTGGAGATGCGGTATATCTAAAAATGAGAACTCTCCGTGGAAATACAGATAAGAATCGCAAGTTTAAAAAGCTTAAGCCGAGATACTTAGGTCCATACCAAATCATAGAGCGTATTGGAAATGTGGCTTACCGTTTGGACCTTCCTGTTGAGTTGAAAGAAATTCATGACGTATTCCACATATCTGTATTACGAAAGGCGGTTAGAAAAACCGGAGTTAATTATATCTGAACCGCCTGAGGATATGAGAAGTAACTTGACCGTTCGGATCGAACCCCTCGAAATCTTAAATAGAAGAAAAATTATGAAAAAGGGTAGAGAATTACAAGAGGTCCTTGTATGTTGGAAGAAAGACGGTATTCAAGATGAAACATGGGAGTCAGAGCAGAAAATGTTAAAGGATTACCCCGAGCTCTTTAAGGACTTATGAGGAGTACAATCGATGGAACTGAATTCGAGGACGAATTCTTTTATAGTAGGGGAGAATTGTGACATCCCAAAACCACTACATTTCCTTTTTTTCTAATCACACCTAATTTCCCCACATTACCCACTATAATTTTCAACATGTTGACTTTGCCCACCACAACTTTTTGCCCACCACTAAAAATCCCACCATTCTTTTCACCTAAAGCTCGTTTCCTCCATTATTTATAGAGGGTGAGAAGGAACGTGAGAGGAGAGGAGGAGAAGAAGAAATCTTGACAGAAGAAAGGGAGAGAGTGTGTGAGAAGAGGAAGAAGGAGGGCAACCTAAAAGGCTAAAAGAGACAGTCCGACCCGTCTGTGTACAGTTGCGAAACGGCTAATCAGATCGAGATCGTTCGCCGTGATATTTGGAGGGTAATCTCTTAACTCGTTGATTGATCTCAAGCCGAAAACAGTTCGTCATTTAGAGTTGTATACTGAAAGTTATGTGTGTTTTCCCGGAACCGATTTCTGTAGATCGAATCTCCAAGCCGCCAACTTTCGAGATCTTTTCCCTTCGACTACGAGAGCCTCAGATCGCGATCTTGGTCTTGTTGGAAATAGAATTTTCTGACCTTTCCAGCGCCTCTTGAATTTGAAGGTATATTCTACAAGTTACCATCATTTCAATCCGAGTTACCATCTTTATGTGCAAACCCGAATACCTGATTTTTTCCCCCAATTTTCGTAGTTGAGATTGCAAGCCGTTTTCCCGACGAACCGGAAAGACTCAGAGGCTGATCTTGGTACCGTTGGAAAGAGGACACTCCAAGGTTTCCATAGAATCTAAGACCGTGCGAATTGGTGATATACTCGGTGAGTTATAACTATTGCTTTCCGCGCAAGCAAACCGATTAATTATAGAATTATGAACCCTAATCCGAAAAATCCTAGTCTTAGTTAGGAAATTCTTATTTTGCAATGTTCTAACTTATAGAAGTTCTATTTAAGGAAACCTAAGCGCTATTTTTTCTAACACAGTTTTCGACCTTCAACCGCAGTAACCGTTTTTCCGACTTCTCATTTTCAACCGAATTCAAAGGTGGGGATTGGTTTATGATTCTTAAAGATGCATTAGTTGAATTAGTAATATTTGTATACTTGATATAGGGATTAGATTTGATTGATGCTTGATATTGTTAAATGTGATAATTAGTTATATGATCGATATTTAGTGCATAGATAGTTGGAAGTTATACGGAAGATAGTATTTTTGTGTGTGGCTTAGTTGCCGATATTCTACCGCTGATCGGTTGGATTAGTGTTGATTGACGGCCTACAACGAGGGACTATTGTGAAGTTGTAGTGATCGGGAAAGGGCTGACGAGCCGTTGTCAAACCCTGTAGTTGGCGGTGGCACCTTGTGACTTGACAAACCCAATTTGGGCAGTGGCAAAGAATAAGTACCTTGGACGGTTGATCCCTAGGAATGTGTTATAAACTTGCTAGGCTGATTGAATTGTTGTAAATAATTGAATATGAAAATGATTGATCTTGTTATCTGAAAAATGCTAGAAATCCTAAGTCGGTTGTTTCTTGTGTTTAATGTCTATATTTAGTATACTTAAAATACTGTTTCAAATGGTGTATCCAAATGATCTTGCGGGCTCGTTAGCGCGCCCTCACTGAGTATTGTTGAAATACTCATCCCTCTTTCCCCCTTTTCAGGTGAGACTGACGTCTAAAACTCGAGGATGGTCATTGTGGTGTTATTCTGAGAACCATGGGCGATTTGTTTTATTTCCGTTTTAATTAAGGATTTCACAAGTTGTTTCTTCTGCATGTGTTTTCTTATTTCTCTTGAATTTAATCGTTAAGACGTTTTGAGAAAGATGTTTTGAATATTAAATGCTATTTAATAAGTTATTATATTTTAAAAAGTCGTTAAAATTCGTGAGGACCACTCTCGGCTGAAATAGCGTGATTGGGGTCTCTCATCTTCGCCCATTGTAACATCGTCTTGACAAAAGGGACAAAGCATAAACAAATTACGAAATAGAGATGAAATCTAACCAACTATTTCGGGTAAGAGATGGACAGATATCTTACCGGCGAAATCTTCCATGGGATCCTCCGTGTAGAGATCTTCTCCCATGGTTCAACGGAGACTTTCTCGCTCAATTAGGGTTAGGTCAGGCTCTTTGGATGTGTGTGTCTACGGATGAGAGAGAGAGAGAGCCTTTGTGGGTTTTATCGCTGCCGCTGAGACTTTGAGAGATCTATCAGTCGTGCCTGGCATGTTTTTAGCCATTGGATCTCAAAGAAAAAATAAAGCGTGTTAGATCTGTGGCATGTTTTCAATTCGTTTACAAGAATTGGCGCGTTCCCTTGCACTGAGGTGTGTTTCATTTGATTTTGTTGGAACTTCAATTGATGAAAGCATAGAAGAGTTTGGTACAGTTCAGGTAGAACATTCAATGTAGTGTTATACTCATCCTGTTTTTCAATGTGTAGTGCATGTGTATTTGCAGTACTCGTTCTTCGTTGGTGTCATTAACTTGTTGTTTTACCGATAATTTTTAGATACCAACTTCCTGGAGATCAGTATTGGAGGATTCCTCCACGCTGCAGATATTTTTCGATTATTATGGTTGTACAGAGTCACCGGTTTCGAAAGAGGTATGTCCATATTTTTTTCTTCAGTTCTTGAAGAGAAGAAAACATATAGGCATCCTACAATTGCAGTGATGTGATTGTTTTTTCCGTTCATTTTTATCCACCCGTATTGTGAGGGCAGGTCATACAATTGCAGTAATGTCATTGAAGATCAGAGTTATTCATGTAGGGTTTGGACACCATAGGTAGTTATGGACGACTTAGAATTTGCTGTTTGTTAATGTTCCTCTGTTTTAACTTTTAGGCACTTGAGTGCTTGGTGCGATTGGCTTCTGTAAGACGCTCTCTGTTCACAAATGATGCTGCCCACTTTTAAGTTTTTAGCTCATTTGATGACTGGAACCAGAGAAGTTCTTCAAACGAGAAAAGGTATATTATACTGTGGGATTTTTCTATGTCTGGCTGTAAAAAATGAGTTTAAGATGTTCCATTGTATGCAACTGTGTCTTTACAGTTTTTAATTCTTCACGGCTGAATTTCCAGCATCTCACTTATGTAGTCTGTTAACATGTTATGTTTAGTACTTGTTGGTCTTGTGTGTTTATTACATATTTTACACCTCACTGATCTTTCTATTATGTATAATATCTCTCTGATCGCTTCCCCTCATCTTCGTCAACACAAATTTCTTTTGTTGAATCAGGTCTTGCTGATCATGATAATTACCATGTGTTCTGTCGTCTACTTGGGCGTTTAAGGTTGAAGGTAAATGTGTCAACTAGATTCCTTTCTAATTCACACATTACTGTTTGTATAATTTTAATTGTGTCATAGCTAGAATTTTATGTTATGCTATGTACTTGGGTAATTTTTTTTTTTCTTTTCTGTATGTGACAGTTAAACAGTCTTCACTATTCGTAAATACTGATGCTATATGTGCTTTAGAACTTAGGGATAGCTCAGAAACAGTTTGTACTAAAGTTTCGATCTTCTTAACAATGTTCTTCTTCTTCCTTCGGAGGATACTTGTCTCTCTTGTCTAAATGGTAGTTGAAAATAATGGATTGGAGCTCTTGGTTTGTATTTTTCGGTGCTTTGTATTGCTTTGATTTCTCTCTGGACGTTCCTTAGTAATGGTATAATGGATGTTCCCTTAGTAATATTACAAGATGTTAATGTTATCTTGTAATTGTTTTGCTGTTTGGAGTCAATTGTAAATTTCTGGGAGGTTATCATTTGGACATGTTGTGTTGGTTTATATGGCTGATAAATTCAATCATATGTAAATGCAGCTTTCGGAGCTTGTGAGGATGGACGGTTACGGTGACTGGATACAGTTGGTGGCAGAGTTTACACTAAAATCTCTCCAGTCATGGCAGGTAAATTGTCGCAAGTTTATGTTAGCAAATGCCTTAGTAAATCAATTATAGACACTACTAATCTCTTTAAAGTTCTGGCCATCCTCCGAGATGATTGATTTTCGTATAGCTTAAATGGTTGGTATCTAGTTTGCAAAATTCACGAGATATTTTTTTTCTTACAGTGGGCCAGCAGCAGCGTGTATTACCTCCTTGGAATGTGGTCCAGATTAGTAGCATCTGTCCCATACTTGAAGGGTGATTCACCAAGTCTACTCGATGAATTTGTACCTAAAATTACAGAGGGTTTTATCATCTCCAGATTCAATTCTGTGCAGGTACATAACACCGCATGTTCTGGAAGGCTCCCAGTGTTAACTTGTAGTTTTTTTTTCATATGTTCCTATTTCCTCTTTCCAGGCTAGTGTCCCCGATGATCCAACTGATCATCCTTTGGATAAAGTTGAAGTCCTGCAGGATGAGCTTGATTGCTTTCCTTACCTATGCAGATTTCAGGTTAGCCTTTTTCTGNGATCCCCATGCAGGCTATTGCAAGCGCTTATACTGTGAACTATCTGGCTACAAGAGGACCGAAGATGCAATCATTTGTTATTGCTTCGCTCATTCAACTGCTTTGCCGGCTCACAAAGTTTGGATGGTTAGATGATGATAGATTCAGGGATGTGGTTAATGAATCAACAAACTTCTTGGAACAGGTGGTGTATCTTCTTGGGAATATTGTTACTGTGTTTATATGGTTTCTTAGTGCTTTCCTGGCATTTATTGCAGAAGCCCATGTGGATGACACTTTTGTAGAAGTTCAGTTTTTTTTTTTTTTTTAACAAGAGCTTGCTGAATATGTTTTTTTTTATCGTAAATCTTGTATGAATAGGGTTCCTCCGATCACTATGCTATTGGCTTAAGAATTCTGGGTCAACTTGTGCAGGAGATGAATCAGGTTAGTGATGTATTGTGGTCGATTTTTTTCACGTCATATAAATATCTTAACGAAGGCTGGAATAACTTACTGTTAGGTTTACGTTTCTTGGCATGGTTTGCTCATTGCTTCAGAGTTGGCGTTGAGTTGCCTTCTTTTTGATCTAGAGTATCTGTCTGTTACAGATACAATAAGAGTGTTGTGTTGTATATAACTATATTGTCTGTTGTTGTTAGCTTAGAATTGCCTCATTAAAAGCACTTCTTAAAAGTTTCGTTGGATAATGCTGTATCTTAATACAATTGAACTGCATCTGTGTCTCTTATCATGCAGTATGAAAGAATTGGCATGTATATAATAAACACAATGGAGCCTCTTCTACAATCATATACGGTAAAGCCATCTGTTATTATGTTTGATCTTATTGCTGTTTTGTGAATGCTTTTTGTGAGCTGAGTGATTGTGTAACAGGAAAGAGGGCAACTGCAGTTTGCTGACAATTCTGAACTGGCACTTATTGAAGCAAAATTGTCATGGGTTGTTCATATTGTTGCCGCTATTTTTAAAATCAAGCAGTGCAGCGGTTGTAGGTAAGTTGCTTTCCAGTCTTGGGGTTTCTTTGCGTTTAGGTCTGTTTGAGGAACAAAACAATATATGAACATTGGAAATTAATCATATGGTGCAGTGTGGAGACGCAAGAGGGTGCTTGATGCCGAACTCTCTGCTCGTGTTTTGCGGCTAGTAAATGTTATGGACAGTGGACTGCACAGACAGGTGTTACATCTGTCAATTGCAAGCAATTCATTTAATTCAACATAAAATATTAGTTGGTCATCTCTAGTTTAATGTGCGTAAGCGTTTAATATTAATATAGAGTGAACTGTATAGGATGTTGTGAAAACGTTTCAACAACCGTGTCCTCCACGTGTTGGGTTTTCTTTTCTCCCAATGAATTCACTACTTTTGATCTCATCTGTAAAGTAATCAAATGACACATTCTTTCTGCAGAGATATGGTGAAATAAGTAAGCAAAGGCTGGATCGTGCCATTCTTACATTCTTCCAGAATTTCCGAAAGTCTTTCGTTGGTGATCAGGCGATGCATTCATCAAAAGTAAATGCAAACTTGTTTCTTTGTTATACACGTTTTTGGCCTATGTATATTCCTGATACTACCATTATGTTGCAGCAGTTGTATGCCAGATTGAAAGACCTCCTTTGACTCCATGATCATCTCTGCACTGAGGAATCCAATGATAAGGTAAGATAGCCAGTCCCTGCAGCAATCTTTTGATACAAATGAAAGATCTTCGTGTTCTTATCGCATTCTCTTTTTCAAGCCACAAGACGGTGGTGGTGATGCTTCAAACAGATCTGGCAAACAAGTCGGGGGTTGGAGGATGGGTGTACTGATGGATAAAACCGGAACCGGGGCCAACAGGAACGCTGATGAAGGATCTGGACACCCTGCGGTACCGAAACGAGAGAGAAGTCAAAGGCACCCTGTGGAACGTAAGTTTGATGACAGACGGAGGTATCCAATGCGGTTTGCTGTTGACGTCTTTCTCGACCTGGAGACGGTTCGCTTTAAGAGTACTAATGATGCAAAGATGTTTCTAATTAATATCCAAGCCATCCTAGAGACAAAAAAAATGAACAACCCGCAAACCAACTATCATTTTGATATAGTGCACGTCTATCCAATTGAGGAGGTCGATGATTATATTAGTGCTACTTTGGACCGTCTTTCGGAATCGGTAATGGTGAAGCGTAACATGCAAGTATAGGAAAGGGTGTACAGGTACACCCGTGGACGCGGCTAGCAGTTTTCTTATCTTAAGCTCTAAAGCCAATCGAAGCGGAAGATTCGATTGTTTGTGGTTCATTTTATGTTCCCTTAATTTTTTAAATATTTGTAATCACTTTTTAAAACTGTATGACTACGGTCATGGCATGTAACCCTACTTTAAAAAAAAACAAAAAAACAAAAATATTTCTTTTGTTGTTAAAAATATTTCTTTTAAGAGTTAATTATGTTACTTTCTGTTTTCGATATTTCTTTTGTTGAAAAAAAAGTGAAACAGAGATAGAGAGGAATCGAAACGGTGAACCGTATCCACGAAAGAGCTTCTCCTTACCGGCATCTGCCAGCATGCAAAGTTTCTACAAACGTACTCTTTAGAGAACGAAAGAATTCGTACAAGGAAACGCTCTGAGTTTGAAACACTTGCGTCTGACTTAGAGGAGTTAGGCTTCAGGGTTTTTACAGACCTTTCAGAGGGTGTGGAAGGAAAGCAAATGGATGGGTAATATACCCATGAGTAGATCCTCTATTTGGATAAACGTGTGCGCTTTTTGCGCAAAAAAAAAAAAAATAAACTAGTGTGCCTAAAAATCAGTAGATCCTCTACTCAATACGCTCTGGATATTTCCCTCAATTTTTTATTTTCCAAATTTTTAGCTATTTATCTTTTGTAACTTTTGAGGGTGAAGCGGTCTAAGACTTTTGTTTCTTTTGAAAATTAATTTTTCTACACTTCAAATCACAAAAGAGTAGAAATAGCTTTTGGCTTTATATGTTTTCTCTCAAAATTCAGAAAGAGAGTTAGTTTTTAAGCGCTGACACTGTTTTGTGTTTGTTACATCCATTAGGTTTTGAGATAATATTTCTATTTCCTTTACTCAGTTGACCGATGAAAACTAAGTTTCAGGTCTGAATTACCCGCAACTCTAGAAGGAGAGAACAGAAGTGTCTGAACTATCGACTGTGCTTGATATTGTTTTTGAACAACTTCATAAATATTATGTATGATTTGTTTTCTTCGAATATGATATAAATTTTTGTTATTCGTTTGTTTTCTTCGAATTTGACATTAATTTTTTTTCTTCACATAAAATTGATTAGTTATTCGATTATTTATTCGGTTTGACGTGTTTACATTAGTTTAATTTTATAACAATAATTTTCAAATTGTATGAACGTTAATTTTCTAGCAGATTCCATTTAAAATTGGTTTGTGGCTAATTACATAACTCTCTACATCTAGTCTTCTTTTCCATGCAAATCCGAAATCCATATAAAATAATGAAAATATCTTGTACTAGATTAAAATAGTAGATTTGTGACTAATTAATTGCGAGACTTTTACCTACAAATTTACTGTTGATAAGGTAAACTTTTATTAAAAAATAAATTAATAAACTAAAATAAATAAAGGATACGCAACGTAATTGTTTGGAACAATGATACGGTGCAGCCAGGAATACACTTCTACCATGGACACCACGGCATGCAGAGGACAGCTGGGCTATACGGATCGTTGATTATCGACGTGGCGAAAGGAAAGAGAGAGCCATTGACATACGATGGAGAGTTCAATATCTTATTAAGCGATTGGTGGCATGAGAGTATTCTCTCCCAAGAACTCGGTCTTTCTTCGAGACCTATGCGCTGGATCGGTGAATCTCAGGTTTTTTATTATTTCAAACCAAAACTACTACTAAACTATTTTAATTGTTACTTAATTTTCCATTTACTTTTCTGATTTTTTTTTTTTTTTCTAAACCATAAATAGTAGTAGGACCATTTTCTCCCTTTTTTTTTTGTTAGTGGAGATTGATTAAGATTTAGAGAGCAATAGGCACGAGAAATAATGTTAGCTTTCTCTGTTTATTTTTTTCAAATCGAAGCTACGTTTACTAATGTGATATTAAGGGTGTCAAATGGGTGGGCCGTCCATGGGTGAAGCTCAGCTCGCAAGTCAATGGGCGGTTATACTTTTGGCCCATTATTAAAATTTGTCCAATTGGGTGTAGACCAATTCACCCGTGGTCATTAACGGGCGGATCAGTTGTGATCCGTGGGCTAATTTGGGCGTCTTCCTCTCGCGTCTTCTTCTTCGACTCTTCCTCTCGCATCCTAAGATCTGCTAACATAGATCTTCAATCAATCACCGAACCAGAGGTATGAGATTCCCCTCAATCTCCACCGCTCTCGAGTTTCCATTATCTCCCTCTCGCGTCTCTGACTCTCCTCATCTCTTTTACACCGTGATTCCAGATTTTTGTTTCCTATCGATCGTTAAAGTTAGTGTTTCGGATGTGGGTTTTGTGATTTGTTTCTGGGTTTGTGATGATTTGTTCGTTTGTTTTTTGATTTTTGTTTTTTGTTTCCGATTTCGTATACTTAGTTTCTGGGTTTTTGATTTGTTCGTTTGTGATGATTTGTATACTTCGTTTGTTTTGATTTGTTTCTGGGTTTGTGAATTGTGATGTTTTGTTCTTTTCTAATTTTGTATACTTCGTTTGTTTTGATTTGTTTATGGGTTTGAATCTTAGGATAGTCTCGTGTTATAGACTATCATTCACTCTCTCTACTTGTGATCTTACAGAGAAAATGTTGAACTTGAATGTTGTTGTTTCAGGAAAATGGATGTGATAAACTTGAATGATGACAACAGTTTGAGTGATGTTGAAATGGATCATGTGATTGATGCGGTGGATGAAGATATGGATCATCATGAAGCCAATCTTCTAGAGAGTGCAGAGAAAAATAAAGCAATGAATACGATTCTGTTTCTTTAATTGGAAGGTTCTGAAATGGGAAGATGTGGAAGTAGGGGAACCAAAGAATACGAGTGAAGAACAAGTCCTTGCATATTTCATTTACGGTTCTGTTTCTTTAATTTACACAGATATGACTTTGTATTTTGNTAAAATGGAAAAACAATAATAGCAATTACGTGTTTATATATGTAACACTAAAATGGAAAAACAATAATAGCAATTACGTGTTTATATATGTAACACTAAAATGGAAAAACAATAATATGAAAAATATAAACTAACTAATAAAAAAAGTGCGTTTTTCAGTTTCCTATTAACATAAAACGAAATATACAATATTATTGTAACCAAAACACAACTAATTCACATAAATCTTAGCTGTTAACATAAATTATATGAATCTCTACAAAATTTTCTTTATCAACCATTTTCTGAACCGATATTATTGTAAACCGGAATGCCAGTTACATCACATTAGTGCTTTACGTGGCTTGGCCAGTCACATTTTCTGAACCGATATTAATGTAAATCGGAATGCCGGTTACATAAAATTAGTGCTCTACGTGGCTCTAAAGAATTCTTTAAAAAGGGGAAAAAATAAAAACGTTCATTTCTTCACGAATTCTAAAATAAAGGGAAAAAAATAAAAACGTAATTCTTCTTCCACCGCGCGGAGAAAGGTCTGGTGGATCGTCGGATCGAGACCAATTCCGGAGAACCGGAAAAAAAAAGGTAAACGAGTGTTTAAAAAATTTGTTCTCTGGGTTTGAGAAGCCTTAATTTTAATTTGGGTTGATGGTTGTTCTGTGGTGTGCAGATATTGAATATCAATTGGTTTCAGAAACAACCCATGATATCCAGAAAAAAAAATCTCAAGATTGAGACAGAGCTATCTACATATGCAACAAAAGTAACATGTCTTCGTTTTAATCGAAGAAACTCCGACACTTTAGTTTTGGGCTGGTTTCACTATATTAGTTCATTCACCTAGTGAACACTATAAAAATCAACCAACCAAACTATAAATTGTTTGTTTTAAAAATAAGTTAACTTAATTTTTTGTATAAAAATCAACCAACTAAAATATAAGTGGATTGTTATAAAATAAGTAAACTACAATAATAAAAAAATCAACCATAATAAAATGTAAATTGATTGTTAAAAGAAATCAATGTATCAAAAAGTCAATAAAAACAGCATAAATCTACCATGAAAATATAAGTAGACAAAAATAAAATATACAAATCAACAATTATAATAAGTTAACTAAGTAAAAAATCAACCAACAAAAATATAAATTATTTAGATTTAAAATAAATCAACAATTATAATAAATCGGGTTTGTAAGAAATCAACCAAACTTTTAAAAAATAATATTTCAAATTTTTTTAAAATCCCAAGTTAATCTGACCAGAATTATAAAGATCCCAAAATTGAGAAGAACCCTAGTATCCCAATCCATTAGACCACCTCCAACGGGGTATCTTAGGTTAGAGTTCTTATAAAAAAGCAACAAAAGAAAAATCAAAAAGAAAAGAAATCATCAGAGTCGGATCTAAAGAAAGGGTTTTTAGAGTTGATAAGAGACCTTACGTGTCTCGTTCCTATTTGTTACAATTTTTTTAAGAAAATTGGGAAAAATTAAAACCAGAGAAATCGATCACCTACCTTTCTCTCTCTTTTTGCATCTGTCTCGTCTCTTTCTCGACGGTGACGAATGGGGAACAAAATTCCGATCGTCTCCTCGCCGTGGATCAACAGCCGGGAGAGTAACCGGATGGGGAACAAAATTCCGATCATCTTCCCTCTCTCCTTCGCCATCGTCGCTCAATCGCTCTTCTCCCAGCCGATTCTCGCCAAGCTCGACTAGTCCGACCCGCCGATCTCCGCCGGATAAACCTCTCTCCCAGCACCCCCTGACGATCCCGATTCCCAGAAACTCCTCCTCCAGATTGAGTATGCTCTTCTTTCAACTTTTCAATTCAATTCCTTTTTCTCCTTAGGCATGCATTTAGGCCTTTTCTTGTGAAATATTGAGGAACATAGATGTTGTATCTCCTTTACATTTGATGAACCTTTGTTTGGTACCTTTCTCTAGATTCAGTTGATAAATTGATCTTATTGTTTTGTGTAATTCTTAGAGAGAAGATATTTGAGTAGAGAAGTGAAAGTCGACTTTATCATTCTTCTGTATCCAGTGAAAGATTTGAGTTTGATGCAAGGCGCATTGTTCAGGTTTGTAGATGATTCCTTTCTATTGTTGCTTATAGGAACTGATCTTATGGGTTTTTTTCAGAGGCTTGTATAAAAGACAACGAGAACATGTGAGTTGTTTTGTGTTCTTCTGCCGACGAGGACCAGAAGAAGAAGAGGAGAAGAATACAACGAGAAGAAGAAGACAAGAAGAATAGTCTTTTGTTTATATATGTACACTCATTTGTTTATATATGTACACTCATTTGTTTATATATCACACACTCATCTCGTTCTTTTTAAATAAAATAGTCAGATTCGTCCAAAAAAAAAAATATCACACACTCATCTCCTTTATATGTACCACAAAATTATCCAACACTTCTCTCCTTCTCTTAAAAATCCAACACTTCTCTGCATCTCTCAAAAAATCCAACACTTCTCTCATTCTCTTAAAAATCCAACACTTCTCTCCTTCTCTTAAAAATCCAACATTTCTCTGCTTCTCTAAAAAAATCCAACACTTTTTATATCGACACTCTTTATTTTTTATATCAAAATGTCATCTTCTTCAAATCCTAATAATTTCGACGAAATTATGGATGAAAACTTTGATCAAGTTCTCGATCAAGCTTTCGATCAAGCATTCGATAATCTTTTAATTCATCATAGTCATCGTCAAGAAGCAGCCAAGGCAAAGAAAAAATGCGCCTACATTGAAAGACAACGTGAATAAGGAAACACCCGGTTATGGAACGATTATTTCAGTGAAAACCCAACATACCCTCCTCATTTATTTCGACGCCGTTTTAAAATGAACAAGCCCTTGTTCATGCGTATTGTTGATCGACTCTCCAATGAAGTTACATTCTTTCAACAAAGAAGAGATGCAGTCGGAAGAATCGGTCTCTCTGCACTACAAAAGTCTACATCAGCAATTTGTATGATGGCATATGGTTGTGCAGCTGATGCGGTTGACGTATACCTCCGACTAGTTGAGAGCACTGCGATTTCATGCTTGGAACATTTTGTTGAAGGAGTCATAAATTTATTTGGAGATGAGTACCTAAGGAGACCCACTCCAGAAGATCTTCAACGACTACTCGATATTGGAGAGATACGCGGATTTCCCGGGATGATAGGAAGCATTGATTGTATGCATTGGGAGTGGAAGAATTGCCCGACCGCATGGAAAGGTCAATATACACGTGGATCTGGAAAGCCAACAATCGTTTTAGAGGCTGTAGCTTCACAAGATCTTTGGATATGGCACGCGTTTTTTGGACCTCCAGGTACATTAAACGATATCAATATTCTTGATCAATCACCAGTTTTTGATGATATTTTACACGGCCGAGCTCCAAATGTGAATTACATCGTCAACGGACACGAGTATCACTTGGCTTACTATCTCACAGATGGTATTTATCCAAAATGGGCTACTTTTATCCAATCTATTTCAATTCCACAAGGTCCGAAAGCATCCTTATTTGCTACATATCAAGAAGGTGTACGTAAAGATGTCGAGCGTGCTTTTGGAGTCTTGCAAGCTCGATTTGCCATAGTTAAAAATCCGGCTCTTATTTGGGATAAGGTAAAAATTGGAAAGATTATGAGAGCGTGTATCATACTGCACAACATGATAGTAGAAGACGAACGAGATGGGTACACTCCGTTTGATGTATCAGAATTCGCACAAGCAGAATCAAACAGAACTTCACAAGTGGATTTCACGTATTTTACAGATATGCCTTCAAATGTCGGCAATATGATGAGCATTCGAAATCGAGTTCGTGATCGAACAATACATCAACAATTGAAAGAAGATTTGGTTGAGAACATATGGCAAAAATTTGGCAGACCCGAAGATTACAATTAATATTTTCCGTTTATGCTTTGTACTTCTTTTTTAATATGCTTTTATGTAATGTTTGTTTAAAATTTAATGAAATGTAATAATTTTTAAGATATTTATAGATCAATAATTAAAACAAAATAATTTCTACTTATAATATTTTAATTTTAAAAATAATATTTTTTTATTCTTAAGAACCTCAAATGGGTTCTACCATTGGACCCATCTAATTTAATTTTTCTTAATAAGGTTCTTAACTTCAAAATTTTCAAAATTTATGATTAAAATATTCTTAAGAACCTTTTAAGAACCATAAAAGGTTCTATGCATTGGAGATGCTCTTACATCTCTAAATCGTCAAATCCATGGAACTCGAGAAATTGCTGCTGTAATCGAGAATGAGTTCTGACTGTGAACCATATAATCAAAAGGATTCTCAATTTCTCCAAATCGAATGTTGAGAGCAACATTATGTAACAACCCTAAACCACCTTTCCACCTCTCACCACCTTTCCACCCCCTCACCACTAATCTTCACCTAATTTCCTCCTCACCAACATAGCACCTAAACCCACGTTCTCTCCTCTCTCATTTCCCTATAAAAGGAGGATTTCCCATTCTCAAATCCTCACACCAAAAACATTCTTCTCCTATCTTAAAAACCTCTCCAAATCGTTTTCTTCTTTTTAAACTCTGTGCGCCTCTAGTTTCGCAAGTCCGAGGCCACCATTAGATTCTAGACGTCGAGACGAAGCCGTGGCCACCAAAATCGTCGAATTCCACCGCCAGACGCGCCGCCACTCGCCGATTGAAGATGGCGCGTGAGTTACACGCGCCGCCGCCACCGCAGTCCTCCGTCACGCGCCGCCGCCACCGCAGTCCTCCGTCACGCGCCGCCGCCACCGCAGTCCTCCGTCACGCGCCGCCGGAGCCGCCATCCCCCGTCGCCGTAGTCGCCGTCGTCGACCGCCGGAGCCTTCGTCCGTCGCCGTCAGAGCCGCCGTGACCGACCGCCAAAGCTGCCGTCGCCGATCGCCGGAGCTGCCGTCACCGTCGCCGGAAACCGCCGTTCTCCCTCTCCGCCGGTGACTAGTTAACCGGTCGGTTCAATCCGGTTAGGCTGGTTTGATTCGGTTTGGGTCCTGTTCGGATAATCGGGTTATCGAGTCGGGTTGTCGGGTCAGGTTAACGGGTCGGGTCGGGTCACGGGTCGGGTTATCGGGTCGGGTCTGGTCCGGTTTGGTTCGGGTCTGAGTTAACCGGGTTGACCGTTGACCGTTGACTTTTACAGTTGACTTTGACCAGTTTGACCCGTTATCCGTTTTCCGTCGTTCGAAGGCCGTTTCCACTCGATTTTCCGTGCCGATCTCAGATTTGACGTCCGTTTGAGCATCCGGAGTTCAGATCCGTAGTTATCGGGATTTTGCTAAGGTGAGGTCCGGTGGTGATTTATCTCTCGGATATTCATACTCGTTTTAGTCTGAGTAGTCCTTTGTTAATGCGCGCATACCTACGATGTATCTATATGAATACACGTATTTGATTGTTGTATGAACCGGATTAGTAAGCGCTGTAATATCACTATATTATCAATTGTTGTATTTCTGTTGTTGATTGTTGGACTTAGTAAAATAGTTTGCTAAACGGAAAATGGTTGATTGGTTTGTGAATAGTGTTTGCGGGTGTTTGCATGTGTTTGCATTGTGTGAGGGAAATCACTTGTGCGGGTGGGATTAGCTGTAGGCTATTGAGGCGGTTTCGCCTGTGTGGCGACATAGTAATTGATGTGCGATTCTCTTACTATGTCTGTGTGCTGGATATGGTTTGGCGTGTTCGGGCACCATATTCCATCGTCTGTGGCCTGACGAGCCAAGCGTCCTGGGGACGGACAGCGTGTGTGCCGCTATATGCCACGGGTGTGCGCTGGAATTGAGCGTGGAGACACCGGTTAGGTCTACGCTGTCATTTCTTGATATATGAGTGTTTTCGGACGTGATTGATGTGCGTATTAGCTTAGAACTTTCGTCTAGAATGGTTATGCATATGCGAGAGGTATATCGTGGGTCCCTAAAATCTGCACTCACTGAGCTGTTGTCGTTATGCTCACCCCTCCTTTTCCCCTTTTCTGTTTCTTCGTTTTGTTTTGCAGGTTCGGATCATGTTGGTGGGTTTTTAGTCAAAGATTATCGTGGGATCCTACTTTGGTAAAAGACATGCTGTCTGGGCCCGTGTGGCTGAAGACAGGTGTCCTGATATAGCCGACCTTTTCAGCTTTGCTGGGTCGGGGTGTCACACATTATTGTAAAATCGAGAACCAAAAGAATCAAACATAAGCATATATCAATGATGTCAAAACATCATCTCTGTAAAATTGAGAATAACATTACTGTAAAATTGAGAGAGAGATGTAATGTTATTCTCAATTTTACAGAGATGATGTTTTGACATCATTGATATATGCTTATGTTTGATTCTAAGAGATGGAATTGCTCATGTTCTCAATGAAGAAGAGATGGAATTGCTCCAATCTGGTCAGTTTGTAGCTTGAATCGTTCATGTATGCGCGGTTAATTAGGGTTTTAATCTCTTTAAACTCTTAATTAATTGTACTAATCCTTTAGGTATTACCGTTTATTTCGTGTATATGTAAACTATCCAATTGATTCATATTTGGAACTATATAAAACTATTTTCTATCAGATTTTGTTCTCCTTTAATTTTTTTAGTACGTTTTAATTCATACAATGTTAATATGTCAATTAAGAATTGAATAAACCCAATTATCATTAAGAAAGAATCTAATGGAGCATAAATACACAATTCATCAAGAAACACAGAATGCTTTGTGAGAATGTCCTGTGAGCTAATAATGGCTTCTGTCTCTTTTGGCAGATCAAAAAACCCTCCGAAGCTTCTTCTCAATGGAGAGAGGAGGCTTATGTTTTCAACACTAGTTAAGTCAAATCTTGGTGCTTTTTCACTCTTGTCTTTGAGGGGATGCAGCTGCTGTTTCTCTCGCTGTACCTGCAACAAACCTGGTTTTCAGACAAATTTGGAAGATGATGAGAGAGTTCTTTAATATACTACTCATGGCTAACCTTCAGGCTGGCTTTCTTCTCCGGTGGGTGTTTGTACAGTCGTAGGCTTTAGCTTTTCTTGAGTCTGAGTTTGATCATCTGTTTGGATTTCACCTGGAGACGAAGCTTTGAGCTGCTCTTCTGTAATCTTGAGGTAATCCTCGGTTGTGTAAGCTTTTGGTGATTGAGCATCATCTGCTTTATTTCAAGGAAAATTTAACTTATAGCTTAGCTTCACTAGACTCCACTCATGAATACGAATATGGAAAACAAATTAACAGTCTGGTTACAAATCAGGCCAATACATGAAACAGCTCGTGGTCTAGACGAATCAAACTACTTATTTCATTTGTCTCAGTCAAATCCATAGTATGCTTCCTATTTTGTTAGCATATGCGCATACTAAACATAGACCACTCACTGGTGTCACTTGCAGTCACAGGGACTGATGGTGGAGGAGGAGGAGGACCAGGGCTCGTTCTGTTCACATTTGGAGTTGAGATCTCATCGAGGCCGATTTCACGCTCAAGGGTGCTTTTGAAATCTCTTGAAACATCCTAAAGAAACAGCCTTGTAAGCTATCAAACAAAGACCTCGTTCTTCCAGAGAAGATATAGAAAAACAAACCTGAAGCTCTCTTATTGTGGGCTGAAACGCACGCAGGGTTTTCCCAAGAGTTCGAGCTACCTGCACGGATCATAGCAAGTAGACACCACTTCTTCAAAGATCCAAAACAAAACAACAGCTAAAAAGACTCTCTGGAGAAGTAACAGAGATATGTAGAGCTCTTATCTCTTCAAATGCTCTCTATAAGAGGAGTCTCAGGATTGCTAAGAATGTAGATACAGATTCCGGTTTTTTAATCCAGAGAGATTCAAACTCAATTAAGCCAAAAGCTCAGCCATCTCTAGCCTTATCTATACTCCAGTACCAATTCATAAGTTTCTTAAACCCTAAAAAGCTATCAATCATCAAGAAAACTACCACACACACAAGACACTGACCTCAGCAAGGCCTTTAGGACCAAAGACTAACAAAGCAACAACACCAATAACCAAAGCCTCAGGTGCTCCAACGCCAAACAGAGACGCACGAATCACCATACCCTTGCTACATCTTCTCTTCTTCTCTGTACATCAAACACAACAGGACCACTCAGATTACACAAATTGAACATATTTTTTTTTACAAAAGGAATCGATTTTGTGACGAGATAGAGAAATTCGACACCTGGGTTTGAAGATTTTGACGAGATTGAGATGCCCATGTGCTTTAGACCAACGTAGGGAGAGAAACGAGAAGAACCCGGGAGAGAAAAACATGAGGGGAGATTAGGTTTCGAAGCTTTATAGGAAGATTGCAGAGGAGGAAAGGAGAGAAGGTGAGATTTTGTAATCGCTGGTGAAGAAGTAGAAGAAGCTATAATCTGAAAGGCCATGGCCATGGGCAGCTTCGAGATTGTATTATAGTTTTTTGTGTATAGCGTCGAAGAATCTAAGCCATAACTCACTTCATCACCTTCATCACCAATCCATGTCCATTAGCTAAAAAAGAAAAACGAACAAAAAAAAAAGATAAAATGAAAATCTAAATTATCCTATGGAAAACACAGAAATATTTTGATTTTTTTTTGGAAAGGAAAATGGACCAATTTATTTTAATTATATTTGGGCCTAGATTACGTTATTTGGGCTTTTAAATAGTTTGAGCCGATAATGTGTATGTAATGTAGTATGTTCGAAAACACATGGCTCAAATTCTGTTTTAGGTTTATTTACTTGCAAGATTTCAATAGTTAGAAAAAAAAAGATTTCAATAGTTTCCTTCCAAAGTATGAGGCTTTAAAGACATTTAGCTCTTGTGAGAAAAATGTATACAATAATAATGAAAACATCCAAAATCAGCAAGTTCTTTCTAGAAAAAATGGATGATATGAATTTCCAATGCATCATGATGTTGTGTTGTTTAACTTTCAATTTAGCCACAAACATGAAAGTTGGTTTTTTTATTATTACTAGGTTATTAATCCGCGCTACGCGCGGATCTGTATAAATAATTTGGTTTAACTTTTTTTGTTAATATCTTTTAATTATCAAAACCATAAAAGATTTGTAGAAAATTTTATTATATAAAATAATTTAAAATATAATATGTAAATTTCGTATTTTTGTTTATAAAATTAAAAATCTTATTAAGTAAAATAATAGTAATGATCACCTATCGAATTATCCAACTTCGACATGCACACACGTTTGATTTAGAGAAGAGTTTCCTTGATAAGATCTTGGTGTTTTATTTTGTTTTTCTTGTGATTTTTATTGTTCTTTCTCTCAGTTTTATGTGTTTAAATATTTGGTTTTTTGATTGAATGTCTCATTGATGTTGTGTAACAATTTGGTTTTGTGATTCATGTTGATAACAATTTTTGTATTTTTTAAAAAAATTAGATATGTTGTTTTATCAATTTTTTTAATTTGAATGCAAAGTGTAATGCGAATTTGTTGGAATATATAAAGGAACTGGCCGCTCGGTTGCTAATATGCAAACTGAGTTTTGCACAAATGTGTTTGAGACAATTAAAAAAAAGATCGAGTTGTCACGAACAACAAAAGGCTGCATGTAGTTTTGTTGGGAAGCTGCAATGATCATGCAAAGCCGTTTATTGCTTCTCCACCAGGCCTTCCACGAGTTTTAACTTATACCTCTATTCAGTTTATCATTGATATATGTTTTATTTGCAGTCTACTATTTGATAATTTTGGTTTTTAAACTTGTAGGATGATGTGGAGTCTTCACATCATTTTTACTGTTTTTATCTTTATTTGTTTTTTTCCATGTTTTGATTTGAATAGTCTATCTAGATATACCAATCTAAGTTTGATTCATAAATCTGTCATACTTTATTATTTAAATAGAATTTTAGAAGGTGTTACTCATGTGTTGTTAATGTTGGCTCATATATAAGTAGTGGCTATCTATAGAAAAATATTTTACTACTTATTATATTTCGAGTATAAAAGTTACTTGTGTAGTATTTTTTTTATTGTTTTTAAATCAGAAGCAGGTAGTGTATTAGTCTTTGTATATTTAAAGAGTATGTTTGATTTATATGTGTTTGTTTTGATTTAGTTAAATTCAACTTCTTATGTTTAAATAGAAATGCTTATTTGGACAAATGAAGTTGATTTTTTAATCTTATATATAGCTTAATGGATTACCTTTAACTTTTTATATGTTAAAAGCTCTCAAGTTTTTTTAATTAAACATTTTTATATAGATTTTTAAAGAGTTAGAATATAATAAATTAATTTTTTAAGATGATTTTTTGTGTGTTAATTTAACTTTTTGATTATTGATTTCTATATTTTTTTTGTTGTTAATTTAACTTTTGTGACATTGAATTTCTATTTTATTTTGGCAAACGCTATAGATTTGGATTTTTGACTTAGTTAAACTTTTTTTATCTTCATTTTCTATTATACTATGATAATTTTTGTTTTTTGTGTTTTTTAATTTATTTAAATTGTTAATCATATTTAACATTTTTATTTAATGAAAACGCTGATTTGAACCAATGAGATTGAGTTTCTTCGTCCTATGTAAGCAACCTCAATGACATTATGCATGATGATTTTTTCTTTGTTAATTTAACTCTTTTTATTTTGACATAAAATTGTTTTGGAAGTATAAACATTTTTAAGACATAATTTTATTTTACTTTTTCTATTTTTAAAACTATCTTATATTGATTACTTAAATAATTAGTCTAGATATCATGTTAATTTAATTTTTGATGTTTCTTTATGTGCTAATTTTTTTTTTTGTTATTGAATTCTATTTTAACTGTATTGACATTTTGTAAAACATAATTTCCGTTTTTATCTTAAATAATTAGTTTAAATATCAAGTTAATTTAATTTTAGATGATCTTATATTTTTTAATTTTACCTTTTTGATATTAATTTCTATTTTAATTAAAAATTTAATTTTCGTTATCTTTTTGTTTGTTTGGATTTAATTAAATTTAATTTTTATGTTTAATAAAATTATTTATTTGGATGAATAAAATTGATTTTCTAATCCTATGTATGTCTTAATTCATCAACTGTAACTTTTTATTTTAACTTTTTATTAGTTAAAAGTTCTCAATTTTTTATTAGTTACACATTTTATATTTATTTTTTTAAAGAGATAACATATAATAAATTAGTTATTTTAAGTTGATTTTTTTGTTAACTTAACTTTTTGGTTATTGATTTCCAAATTTGTTTTTTTGTTAATTTAGCTTTTGTGATATTGAATTTCTATTTTATTTTGACAAATGCTATAGATTTAGATTTTTGACATAATTTCCTTTTATTTGTTTTGTTAGTTAAATTTTTTTGATTTTAATTTTTCATTATACTATGATAATTTTCGTTTTTTGTGTTTTTAATTTTAAGATGGATTTTTTTTTTTTTTGTTAACTTTACTTTTTGGTTATTGATTTCCAAATATGTTTTTTGTTAGTTTATCTTTTGTGACATTGAATTTCTATTTTATTTTGACAAACGCTATAGATTTGGATTTTTGACATAATTTTCTTTTATCTGTTTTGTTAGTTAAATTTTTTTGATCTTAATTTTCCATTATATTATGATAATTTTCGTTTTTGTGTTTTTAATTTAATTAAAATGTTAATTTCTTGTTTAACATTTTTGTGTTTAATGAAAACGCTGATTTGGACCAATGATATCGAGTTTCTTCGTCATATGTAGACGTCCTCAATGGCATGATGCATCAACTTTTATATAGTATAGATTTGATAACCATAATGTTGTAAAACCAAGAAAGTTGAAATTATAAAGATATGTAACCGAACAATTTGAATTTTATAAAGTTACACAACCAATTTGATTCATGTCTTTGATTGGTATTCGAATTAACAAAATGATATGTTTACTAACTAGAGAAACATAAAAGTTGAATTTCAGTTTGACTATTTCAAGATGGTTCATATCTTAAAGAGTGAAAAAGAAAAAGAAAATAAAAACACAAAAGAGTAAATTCGTTTTCCTTGTAGAGTTAAAAAGGAAGAAAGATGCAAAAACGGAAAAAGTAAGTAAGTAAAAAGAAAGGTAAGGAGTGGCAGTCGTACACACGCACGAGGGTTTTTGCTCAAAAAGGCCATCACACACAAACTCACCACAGAAGATGGTGTGCGCACGTGCGCTTCTTTTTGTTCCTTTTCTCCTTTTTTCCTTTAAATCATTTATTAAAAGGGCATAGTTTACGAAGAAAACAATTTATCAGACCAGAAAAAACACTAATAAGTACTATTGTGAATTAAAAAAAAAGAATAAATAGTATAGAATCAGTAGACAAGAAAACTACAAATCAAAATTACATTTTTTCTTCGCATAAAATAAAGCGACTCTCGTTATATATATAAAAAAAAAAATGAAAATAAAGTAACTCAATGAGTCACATGGGAGTTCCAATGATGAAGCGGCTATAATAATATTTACCTCACTTATTGATCGGTCCCCATACCATATGCATAGTCAACTCTTCGCACAGTCCAATCTTTTCTTATTTCCTTTGACTATGATCATCCAGATTTATTTTAAAGATAATCATTAGAAGAAAAAAAAAACCCAACTAAATATAGAAAATTTGCAACGTTATTATTTTACGATTCTATTGTTGTTCACAAGGTTTTGAATCAATTTCATTTAAAAGGTAATTTAAACTAGAGTTTTACTTGATAAAATTTCAGTCTACTTCTAGAGGTGGGACCAAAGCGCGATTAAAACCGTTAATTACCTTCCCAAATTATGTGATTGGTGATAAACTGATAAATAATTTAAAAAAAAAAAATCATTTTACTTTTAAAAAAACAACCGCAGCGATGACGTGGCAATAGCTCGTGGGAAATTGAATGAAAGCTGGACGAGATAACGACCGGAGAGAGAGACTGGGACCCCTTCGGAGAGAGAACAGTGAGGTGAGAGAGAGAGAGAGAGCGACTCTCATCCATCATTATTCAAAACCTTTGCTTCGATTTATTTTTTTCTAGATTAATTTTTCGTATTTGTTCGCTTGATTCTCTCCGAGAGATCCGAGTGGGAGATAGCGGGAGTAGCAAATCTGGATGTTATAGTCGGCGATTCTGAGTCGAAGATGAGGAGCGTGAACAATAGCGTCGAGACTGTGAACGCCGCCGCTACCGCAATCGTCACCGCCGAGTCTCGAGTACAGCCGTCGTCTGTTCAGGTAACTACGATCTTCTCTTCTCCTTTTTTTAAATCTCCAATTTGCCAAAATTTTGCTAAGTATGAAACTAGATCAGTATTGCGGCTTTTTTTTTTTTTTTTTTTTGTTTCCCCGTGTTTCCGAAGGTAAGATCGCGATTCCGAGATTCGTAGCTTTTTGTTTTGATTGATGTGAGAAATGATCTGTGCTTAGGTGTGGTTTTGAGGTGCCGAAACGGAAGTAATCAAGCCTTAAAACGTTTCAGAAGATTGAAAATTAGATCCGACTTTTTAATTTCGTTTTATGTTTTTTTTTTTTTTTGAGGGGTTGTATAGTTACGATTGTAGATCCGAGCTAAGAGTTATGCAATCGGTGAGCTTAGTTCACGCCTTTGATGGGTTATCTCTTACTTTTTTTGAGTCTCGTAAAGGCGAAAAGAAGATTAGTTGTTTGCTTGATAAAGCAAAATTGCGTTTTTCCTTTTGCTTTTTTTCAATCTTATTGCGGATTGGCTTTACAAGTCATTATAGCACTCATATGATTAGAAAGTTAAAAGCATTGCATTTCAAGTTCATGTTTGGTAATTTTCCACAGATAGTGTATAGTTTCTCCGAAAGCGTAGCTAAAAAAAGTTCGTGTGTTCTATGTACATGTCACTTTATTTCAAACGCTCTACTTTGGAGAAGTTTTGGTGAAACAGTGGTCTTATGTCTCTAGAAAGGGGATCATGAGTGTTTTATATCAAAATTCTGTAGCTCACCACGAATCTGAATTTTCATTTGTTTGAATGTATGTGTGTATAGAAGAGAAGGTGGGGAAACTGTTGGAGCTTATACTCTTGTTTTGGATCTCAAAAGAACAACAAACGTATTGGCAATGCCGTGCTTGCACCTGAACCGGTTTCATCCGGAAGAGTTCCGGTTTCATACTCGGCCGCTTCGACTTCGATTGTTCTTCCTTTCATAGCACCTCCTTCATCTCCTGCTTCGTTTCTCCAGTCGGATCCTTCGTCGGTCTCTCATTCGCCCGTTGGTCCGCTTTCTCTTACCAGCTACACATTCTCCCCTAAAGATCCTCAGTCTGTCTTTACCGTTGGACCATACGCTAACGAAACTCAACCGGTCACTCCTCCGGTATTCTCCGCCTTTATAACCGAACCATCCACTGCACCATTCACTCCACCTCCGGAATCGTCGGTCCATATAACTACACCGTCTTCCCCTGAGGTTCCCTTTGCTCAGTTGCTTACGTCTTCGTTGGAGCTAACTCGGAGGAATAGCAGCGGGATGAATCAGAAGTTCTCGTCGTCACACTACGAGTTCCGGTCTAACCAGGTGTGTCCGGGGAGTCCTGGTGGTGGTAATCTAATCTCTCCTGGTTCGGTGATTTCAAACTCTGGCACATCTTCTCCTTACCCTGGTAAATCACCCATGGTCGAGTTTCGAATCGGCGAGCCTCCGAAGTTTCTTGGTTTCGAGCACTTCACAGCTCGTAAATGGGGGTCGAGGTTTGGTTCTGGATCGATCACTCCTGTTGGGCACGGTTCAGGGATTTGTTCAGGCGCTCTGACACCAAACGGTCCAGGGATGGTCTCTGGGATCTTAACACCCAACAACACCGCATGGCCTCTGACGAATCAGATCTCTGAGGTTGCGTCTCTGGCTAATTCTGATCATGGCTCTGAAGCCGTTGTGGCGGATCACAGAGTTTCGTTTGAGTTAACAGGCGAAGACGTTGCTCGTTGTCTTGCAAGCAAGCTGAACCGGTCACACGACAGAATGAACAACAATGACCGGATTGAGAAAGACGAGAGTTCATCAACGGAGAGAAGAAGAAACAGCTTCCAAAAGTGTGAAACATTAGAGAAAGGATCAGGAGATAGAGAGAATGAACAACAGAGGATTCATAAGCTGAGTTCGTCTTCTTCGATTGGATCTAGCAAAGAATTCAAATTCGATAACACGAAAGAGGACAATATCGAGAAGGTTGCAGGAAACAGCTGGAGTTTCTTCCCGGGGTTGCGATCTGGACTCAGCTAACAAAATAAATAGATGTCTCTTCTTCTTCTTCTTCTTCTTCTTCTTCATTACCAAAGAGGAAATAAATAAAAAAAACCTATAACAAACCGTTGAACATGACTCGGTGAGATGGTGAAAAAAAGGTGAGAGGATTGGGTTCTAACTTGTAACAACTTATACACACTGAATAACTAAAGCTAGCTTTGGTTTTGCAATTGTTGTAAGAACAGCTACTGTACTGATGTAGTTAGGAACTTTGGAATATTCTTGGATCGGCTCCTACATCTAATCTTGTTACATGTCGTTTATACATTGATATAGTTGTAATGCGTTGTAAAATAAAGTTTTTATTTCTTTTGTTATAATTTCACAGGAATTTTTAAAAATAAGTATTTGAACGGTATTATTATCATTACCTAAAACTAGGCTAAAGTTCTGGTCTGAATCTCTCTACATTTCCACTTTTGTTCTTTTTAGCTGATCGGCGTCTAGCTGATGATGAAACTTAAAAACATAGATTTTGTTTGTTTATGTTTTAGGAACTCTAATAAAAGTATGAACTACGTAAACTGAATTATCAAGAAAACGACAAAACAATATACACGATTAATCCTTAAACCAAAGCGGACCGATTAAACCAAAAGAAAGAAAAAACGAACAACAAGAGGTGGGAACTAAACCGGGTTCAATTCTCCTTGTTCGAACCATAATACCTCTTGAAAGCTCTCGGTAGATAAACCGGGATCAGAACACCAAAGAGGTTAAACGACCAAACCCCTAAATTCACCGCCGCCAAAACTTTCCCGGCGTACATCCGCCGCGCCGAAACCGTCCCGTACTCCGTAGATTCCCTAAAGAACTCGTTCATAATCCACTCCACGAGCGTGAGAACCCTCCTCGCGTTGTAAACGATCGGCACGAGGATCCGAGCCGGAGCGGAGAAGCCACACGTGGCGGCTAACCCCTCCATGAAAACCTGGCACGCCAGAAGGAACACGTGCGGTGCGGCGGCGCTCACGCCGCGTTTATCGTCCTCGACGAGTCCTTCGAAGATGTAGCAGATCGGAATCAGAAGCCCGACGATCCCAGCGGAAGCTACGTAGACGCGGAAAATCTTGTTGGTGGAGCTTGTGAGAGGAGCGTCGCGATCGGGGTTCTCGTGCGGAGGGAAGATTAGTTTTGAGATGAAGAAGAAGTAGATGAGGGAGAGGAGTGTGAATAGAAAATCCTCGATCGTGACGAGACCGCTTGCGGAGAGGACGATGATTACCGCGAGGATGTTTAGTTGTCGGAACGAGAAGAATCCGGCGGTTTTTTTGGCGGCTGTTGAGGTTTGGGCATGGTATTCTTCTTCTTCTTTTGGTATGGATATGTCGTTGTAAGTCGGACCGACACCTCCAGACATATTTAAGGTTTTTTTCTGAGAGAAGAAGATGGGGTTTTTTTTTTTCTCGGGAAAATGTGGTGAGAAAGTTTTTCTTGGTTGAGAGGAAAGATAAAAAGAGAGTGATAGAAGTGGACACGTGGCTGACGGAAGGAGCTTTGAATGGAAGAGGTTTAGTGACGTGGAGGATTCGCAGAACCGGTGTGTTTGTTGTCTATTATTGTCCTCACGATAATTTTTTTAACCCAAAAATGGTCAAATGAGATTAACATAAAGAGGAAGTTATTTATATCATCATATCTATGTTAAGGATATGATCAAACTTTGCTATTTGAGGACAAAGAGTGTTGAAAAAGAAAATAATAATTTCGTCTGTGTGTTGGTTTATTTTTGTGCTTCCTTGTCGGAAAAACTTAAATCTCAAACCAACAGCAAACCTACTTCGACCTGAACTTTTCGCCAACTCTGTCCCTAATCTCTTCAGCAGCTCGCCGAGCTTCTTCCACAGTCCCCTTAACCTTCATCATAGAGATATCTCTGATCTCGTCGATCTTCAAGCTCGTTTGTTTCCTCATTTCTTCTACAATCCCCTTAACCTTCATCATAGAGATATCTCTGATCTCGTCGATCTTCAAGCTCGTTTGTTTCCTCATTTCTTCTACAATCCCCTTAACCTTCATCATAGAGATATCTCTGATCTCGTCGATCTTCAAGCTCATTTGTTTCCTCATTTCTTCTGCTTTTGACTTGGTTTCCATTTTGAAGCCTTTGGCTTTGTTCTCTATTTCGTGAACTTGCTCTTTCAAGGCTGAGATGAAAAGACCTATCTTTTCTATGATCAAGTAGATTACTTCTCTGGATTTCTCTCCAACATCTTTCGCCATCTTCTTGAGCTTAGCAACGAGGTTTCCAGCTCTCTTCATGGTTCCTTCGACGGAATATTGCTTTCCTGCGTTCAGCCATGTGGACTCGGTTGTTGTCTGTTCATGGAGGTCACTGTCAACAATCACTTTCATGCCATACTTCTCCCAACGTCCTCTAGCTTCTTTTAGCACTTTTGCTTGTTCTCTTGCTCTTCTCGCTTCATCCTCAGCCCAACTCCTGCAAAAACAAAAACTCAAACCCGTAAATGACCTGAAGAGCAGACGTCTCTAATTTCGATTTTCAATATGAAGATTTTTGAGTTTCACTAGTCAATGTTAAGATGATATTTTTCTATACCTGGCAATGGATAAAGCGTTCCTTTCAACTTCAAGCTCATTTTGCAACCGGAGGATCTCTTGATTCTCATCCTCCACTTGCTTTTCAAGTCTATCAAACCTTTCCTTCTCGTACGACATCTCTGTCTTGTTACTCACAAGGCTTTGAAGTTGCTCCTCAAGCTCATTTCGTAATCTTGCAAGACCCTCCATTTCTGTTTCAATAGACGTGCGTTCTTTCTCCAATGCAAGAGTCTCCTCTTCTTTCTCGACTCTGAGTCTTGCCAGCTCCGACTTTGCTTCTTCAGCCAATTTCTCCACTGCATCTACTATTTCTTTTTCTCTTAAAAGCTCTTTCTCGAAGCTAGCATTAATATCCTTCTCGACCTGAGCAACCAACGCGTTATGTGCAGAAACCACATTTTCAGCCATAGCTTCTGCTTCGATACGAGCTAGTTCCTCACTGACTAATTCAAAGGCTTCGCCAATTGCAAGAGACATCGCTGTTTGAGCTTTTGTGACTGCTTTAGACGGTTGAAACAATCTGGTACGCCCTAGAGGGACACAGACCTTTCAAAAACTGAACTTGGTAGTGAAACTCTAATGATACCATTACTTAAGATTAAGAAGCAATAAATCTCACTCACCAAAAGCAAGTGCTGTTATTCCGTGTTCTCCAGCAGATAAGTCAGCTATAAGGGCAGGCCATGCTTCTGGGTTGATTTTATCAATGTCAAGAAAACCAGAAAGCTGGTACAACTTCTGAAAAAAGGAAAAGTGGTTGTATAAGGTTTACGATGCTCAAGTGACTTAATTTGGCAAAGTCAAAAGAAAAGAATAGACAAAGAACCTTGCTATCAGCTTCTGGGAGCTGTCGGAATTCCAAAGCCATCTTCCAGCTCAAAAGATCCTGACGTGAAAGAGGGCTGCACAGATAAATTTTTTTTATTATTTTTGTTTTTTTTTTTTTATTTCTTTGTTTTTTTTTTTTTTTTTTTTTTTTTATTTAATTTAATATAACCTTTCTGGTGAGAACATAAACTGACTGCTCTCAGCAGAAGGAATGTTGTGGTTAGAGAGTTTGCTTGAGATAAGTCCTGCCTCTGCCAAACCTATACTTTCCATTTAGAAACGAAGAATACAGCTTAAGCATAACTTTCAGTGATTCAGCATCAATGTTAAAAAAAAAAGTCCAATGATCACCTTGAATGAATGGAAAATCAGGATCTTCAGGTGTGATATCATCAAATGCAAGTTCAGTAACATTCTCTATGTACATGGCAGGATATACTTTTGATGCTGAGTTCCTGTTACCGATGATATTCATAATGTGAGGCGGTGATATATTTTCACAATATTTTTGAAAGAAGAGAAAGTTTTGATACTTACCTCGATAGAGCATTGCTTGCAGACACCATCCAACAAGCGAATTCACGGCGTGTACATAAATCATAAGGCAGAGCATCAGATTCGATAACCTGAAAATTAAACAGGTTTTAATAAATATGCAATCAGTTCTCAACACATCACAAAATTGATGCGTTGCTAGAATAATTCGAAATAACCTGAAAGTTAAAGCAGTACCTTTAGAGCTTGTAAAGCTGCAAACACGTGACTTTGAACCGGGTCCACAACCGTTGGAAAGATAGGTTTCAAGGGGTTTACTTGTGGAACTGTGGAAGGAGCAGGTATTCCTGTATAACAGCGGGTTTTCTGCTTCTCGTTTGAGATCTGAGAGGTATGTGTATCTACTCTATCCAGCTCTTCCGATGATGCGTATCTCTCAGCGGCTGAGCTTTCTGATGCTTTGTCCGCCTCGTGATTTCCTTTTCTTGTAGACGCGGCATTGGACACAACATCTATGTCATCCCGAGATAAAACTGGAGAATCTAAACTAACATCCAGAAAAAGGGAACGCTTGTTAAACAGGCAAGCAAATTGAGAGGTAAGATAAAGAAGACACTGAGAGAACACGGATGATATATACAGAGTTTCTCTAAAATCACAAGCCAGCTGAAATGTATATGCAATCGACTAGGTTCATATAAGATCTACAAAACTTGAGTATGTTGAATGTCTACAGATGAAAAGAGTTTAAAAGGTTCAAGTCCATACCTCTATAGCTTTCATGGTTATCTTGATCCGTGCTAATTTGATCATTTGAGCCTTCACTTGAACTTTCAGCAACTATGGTCACCATCATTTCTACCTTTGGTCCTAATGTTCACCAAAATTTTGATGCTTCATTTGTTGGATCAAATTACATTGTATCAATTTGATGATCACACTGAATGAAGATTAAAGTGCATACTCAAAAATTTGCCCTTGAGAGATAAAGCCGCGAAAGCTAGCCCAGCGAAGAAAACTAATCCGGCCACTCCAGATATCAAGGTTCCTGAAATCAAACTCCTTCAAAGAAATTCATCAATCCCAAACCAAGAATTAGCCACTTGCAAAGTGAAAAATCATCACTTATAGTCAAATTCCGAGAAACCCAGAGCAAGGGTCTAAAGCAGAAGAGCCCGTACCTTTGAACCAATCGCCACCGCGAGAATCGCAAGTCTTGTCATCGTCTACCGAATCAGACCACCCACGAAATCGATCCGACCCGTTTCTCTCACCCAAATCGCGACCCGGTTCTGCATTCTGCTGAGCGGCGCATGACATCCGGAGACGGCGACTGAGCTTCGTCATCTTCGCTCTCGCCGGAGCAGCTCTGAAGCTCCCATTATTGAGGGCAATCCTGAGCTGGGGAGAGCTTGGCGTCCATGTCGCCATCGTAGACACCATAGTTCAGCTTCGATTCCCAAAAATCGCATCAACTGATTTTTCCCAGACGATTGCATTTACGCTTTTCTTTGATCCCGTTGCTTCATAGACGAGACAAGAAAAGTGATACGACGCTTTCGTATATTTACAAAATGACCCTTGTATTATCTAATACTTTGAAATTTTACTCACTCTAATTTAGTTATCAAGTTTAGCCATCCATCTTTTATTTTAAGTCGCCAAAATATACACAACAAAAACAAGTTTAGAATTTAATACACAAATTTCCTTCTCAAAAAACAGCTTATTTTAGAATTTAATACACAAATTTCCTTCTCAAAAACAGCTTATTTATTTCATTTAGTAGTGAAATTACATAAATTTAACAACCGAACATATCCAGGAAAAAAAATCTGATACTCGAAATATCAATAACAAAAGACATACGTACAATATATATACTAAATAAAAATCAAGGAAAATTATATTCTAAACTTAAAAAAAAAAAAAAAAAAATTAGAAAAAAGCTTTGTAAAGAAATTTGTGAATCTAAAGTGGTCGTACAATTAGAGGCAAACCGAAACCGGGTCTAAGAGATAGCATATACTTCGGAGAATGGCGATAACCGGGAGAAACCGAGATCTCGAACCGGGACAAAACCAACGACAAGACAATCTTGTACTCCATGGTGGTCAAATTCCGACCAATACACATTCTCCCTCCGAAACCAAACGGCATAAAACCCATCTTATTCTTACAACCACCGTGCAAATTGCCGTCGAATCTCTCCGGCCTAAATTCGTTGACGTCGTCTCCCCACAACTCGGCGTCGTGGTGCATCGACACCACATCGATCCAAATGTTAGTCCCGTTCGGAATCACTCGGCCGTTCACTTCGATGTCTCTTCGGGCTTGTCGTTGTGCGTTCGGCGCCGGCGGATATAGCCGGAGAACCTCGTTCATCACCCAACTCATCTGTACAAGATTATTGCAAATTTTATTATTCGTTAATAATATAAAACGCGAGGTTAGAGATTTTTAAATTATAACCATCTAGTCTACTAATGCGTGACACACGTTTTAATTGCGGATACAAAAAATAGAATATTAATTATGAAATGGATATTGCCACGTGGAGCTGAGGTGGCACGTCTATAAATTGGTCAGCGCAGTCGTTGACTAGTTTTGGATCTAGAGTGGCGACGCGCCTCTATGCACTATTTGACTTCTACGTGACTCTTGACTTTGACCACATTAATCAGATGTATATTATTAAAATTTTTTTTGTTAAAGGGCCATTTATATTATTAATTAGATTTAAATCTCTTAGTTTATTTATTTACTTACTATTTTACCTTCTTTTTTTTGCGAAACCTTAAACTTATTTATGTACGTACTATCAGGCAAAAACATATCCTCATCGTGCATTAAATAGTGTGAACATGCCAAATTGCACACTTTTTTTTTGTTGAACTAAAAATTGCACACTTTTTTTTGCGAACGCGTTCATGCATATATATGATATAGTGTATGCATGCATATAATTTAACCACGTGGATTGTTGTGTACTATGTTTGGTAACGTACCTTCTTTAGTCCGGCAAGTTTGTTATACTCAATCTCGGAATCTCCGATGACTTGTCTGATCTCGTCTCTGAGCGTGTCTTGCCACTCGGAATGTATCGCAAGAAGCATAAACGTCCACGTCAGCGCTAAAGCCGTAGTCTCGTGGCCAGCGAAGAAGAACGTTTTGCATTCGTCCACAAGCTCCGTCGCCGTAAACTTCCCTTTATCGGCATTGAGCAGCATTCCGAGAAGATCGCGGTGGTCGTGATCTCCTTCGACCAAAGATCTTTTCCGTTCGTTTATGATGGACAAAAGGAGACCGTCGATCTCTTTGCCTAGCTCCTTCGCCTTAAGGGTTTGCTTGAAAGCCAAAACGTTGCTAAATGGTACGCCTACGTAGCGGTTGGAGTTGAAGAGAGCGAATTGCATGGCTCTTAGGTTTTTGAGGACTTGAGATCCGTTTTCTCCTCTTACTCCGAAACTTGTCTTGGCGATTATCTCCCCCGCCGTTCCTATGATCTCGCTCTCCATGTCGAATTCGGGATATCCCGAGTTTATCTGTTTGCCCCATCGGTCCAACATGTTGGAAGTTGATTCCACCATCATATTTGTCATAGCCTATTTTTTTTGATAAGACGACCAATTAAAAAGTAATGAGAAGAAGAGAAACATTCTAGTACGAAGCTTTGAATTGAATGAGTCTTATATCTATATATAGTCTTTTCAACACCATAAGACCTTGAAATTTCTATGTCGTGGAAAATGGTGGCTCGTGCTTTTTCGGAAAGACCGCTAAAGTCTAAATTGTTGAACTAGATTAGTCACCATAATAATTTTCTTTCATTTTGGTCTCTTAACAATGTAAACGATTTGAAAAAAAAGTTGTTTAATTTCTAATTAGTAATTATTACTACCTTAAGATTAAGAGGGGCAAATGCAGGAGTGATGATGTGGCGATGGCGGGTCCAATCATCGCCTTCGACCATAACCAAACCGGTACCAAACATTGGCTCTCTGTCTTTCTTGAAAACATTTGGCTTTCCCCAACTCTTCCCGAGTACACCTTTCGACATAACACTCAAGAATTCAGGATCCGCCACGTACACGAACGGCTCAATCCCTAGCCAGTACACAAACACTTTCCCTGCATTGCATACCACGTAACCAATAATCTATGTTAATAAATTTACACATAGTAATCCAAAAATGTTGGTAGCTAAACCGATTACAGAAATGTTGTTTCAGATCTGCTAGCCCGAGTTTGGTACTAGCTTAAGAAAAAAAAAATGTTTACTTTTTGGCAAACCGTCACAAATATGACCACAAACCGTCACTAATACTAAATCTAATCTAAAAAAAAATTATGGTCCAAATGACCGGAACTTAAATACGAGAATTGAGAGTTATATTATTTACCGTATTGTTGTTGCCAAAGAGCAAAATGTGGAAGCGCGATGGAATGTATGTCATGGTTGATTATGGTGGAAGATTTGTTCTCCTCCGCCATTACCAAGGCTGTCTTTAGCTTCTTCATGTCATTAAGGTTTCCTAATGGAAAACTAGGAGGTGGACCAAAAAATCCGTTTTCTCTAAGCTTCTTTTGAGCTCGAACCGGCAATATCCAGCAACGGAGAAAGAGCTTCATGAATATAAGGCTAAGAACTACGACGAAAACATTGAAGAACATGTACCAAAATCGAGACACGTCAAGAAACTGATCCATCTCGAATATCTCTCCAAATTTGTAAGATCACAGATATATATATATATATATATATGTGTGTGTGTTTGTATTATTGTGAAGATTTTGTATATGCGTAAGTGATTTTTGGGTGCAATATTGGCTGTTGTATTCAGGATATTTGCAGGTGAGATATGGGAATCAACCAAATGAGGTATTTATAGATGTTTTTAGGTTCGGGTGTAGAAGAATATTGTCAGAGTTGGACCAACGAAACTCTCTTCTATCTTTTAATTTATTATAGGGACCCTTTATTATATTGTTGGAATTTATTTTTATGTTGTTGCATAACGTTTCTTTACCACTTTCTGGTCAAACATTATCGGCATTTTAGCCTCCCTGTCTTTTTCCTTTCTATAGTGTTTTGTAGAGCTTATATTTTTGTTGTCTAGCTTCTCCATCTGCTTTTGTGAATAATTGAAAGTGATGAGAATGGATCTTGGATTTTAATCCTTAAAGGCAAAATTTAAACGAAGTTTTCCATTTTTGTTTGAAGTTTTCCATTTTTGTTTGTCAACTGAAATATTATTTGTTTTTCTTTTTAACAGGATAAATTACTTAGTTGACCAAAAAAAAAAAAATGGAAAATTACTTAGTTTATAGTCTTATACATATCCTTCATCATCCGTAGGATGTAAGTGGTATAATACGTTCTAAAATAGAAGGCGACTAGCTAATTTCTTTCATTTAATCACACTTTTTGTCATTTTAGTGTTCTATTTTTTATTTTTCAAACTTTATAATTTATGTTATGATTTGTCTTTATAACACATAAATAGAAAAGACAACTGCAGTAAAACTTCTGTAAGATTAATATTTTGAGGACCATAACATCTTTTTTATTTTTAAATAATGAATTAATCAATAAACTAATATCTACTAACTTAAAGTGAAATTTGCCTTAAAATTCATCTTTTTTCAGCAAATTTTAGTTTTTTAATGTGCTTTTCCAATTTTTTTTCTAGAATTTTCCTTTATTTAATTTTCTGTTTACTTAGTAAAAACAATATTAGTGATCTCGATTATCACAGTAAAAAAAATATCAATAGCCTATTAAACTATTCGGATGAAATACACCATGTTTATAGTTAATTGCAATGTTATTGATAGAGTTAAAAGATAAAACTATACATTTGGAAACAGTTATGTATACACAAGTTATAATCGCGAATTACTTGTTTCAGTAAGTTGTCTTAGTTTTGTTTGTGTAAAGATTATATCAACAAATTTTTTTTTCTAAACATATTATCTTATTATTTTATCACATGTAGTTAACTTTTGCACTAACCCAAATTAAATTCGAAAAATATTATTTTATAGTATTTATTAATTTAGTGAATACTAATTCAATGATGTTTAACTGTATTCTGTTCCATCACATATTTCTCTCTTTAACAACAATGGTAAAAAATTTAAAAGTAAATTTTAATTAGTTAAATTTAGAAGTGAAATTTAAAAGGTTGCATTAAGAGTTAAAAAGTCAATTTATGAAGAAGAAAAAAATCACTTGGTTTCTAGTAATTACAATCGAGTTCCTAGCACAATAAAAAAAAATTACGTACGCGTTCAATCACAATCAAGTGAGATTGTACATGTGAAATCCACTACTTTTGGACCCAACATGTGAAATCGATCAGTTTTACTAAACCTACAGTGACAAAAAGTCTTTAAATGCTCTAACAATTTAGTGTGAAACCCTTATTAGGCTTCAATCGGTTACCCCAAATTAATACTTCAATAAATATACAGCTTATTTTTTGAACCACATAACATTGACATATCTGGCTTGGACCGGTGGGGTCTCTTTATCAGCAAGACACAACTTCTTCTTTTGTCTTTTTCCATTTTTTGGAATTTTCGTTTTTTTTTAAGAGGGCACATGTGCGCTATACTTATAAAGTAGTAATAAAAATCAAGCTACGGAAGTTATTAATGTATAAGTTCAAGTAAGGAGAGTGGAGAGCAATAGTCAAACGTTTCGCGTATGAACCATTTTTTTTTTAATCACACGCGTAAAGCTGTTACGACTTGTGCCAAGAACACAAGATCTGTCAAATTAATACGGAACAAGGTCCTCTTTAAACAGCCTTGTTTTTTTTTCCAACAAACAATATTAATTGTTCTTTTTTTTGGTTCGTATCACAAATTCCATTTGTTCTGTGCTACGTCTTAGGGTCTGATCTTCAGACATATACGTGCCAAGAACACGGCACACGTCACCAATAACACAAGAAGTGGTGAAAAACTAGTATCATCAATCTTTTGAAAGCTTTGTTAGTTGATTCTGAACATAATATATGCGTTTACATGAGAAAATGATTTACATCTTCGTAACTAAAGATATTTTCGTAAAATATATGTGTAATTGCAAAACGCAAACGCCATATATAGACACAAACGAAAGTTCCTTCCGTTTTGACATTTACAATTAACAAATAAAATTTGTTTTTTACTTTTTAATAACAAGCATTATGCAGATTTAAATATGATAGGTGTGACGCAACAATGACATTAGCATAAATTAGATGTGAATGTGATCTTTCAAAAGTTAAATAAACTACAAAAAAATTGTGTTAACTAATTAAATAACGATTAAATGTTCTATATTACTCCCTCTGTTTTGTTTTAATTGTCGTTTTAAACTTGTTTTCTTGTTTAAAAATAATTGTAGTTTTTAATTTTTAATGCTAGATTTTCCAGTTTTATTCCTATTTTTTAACTTATTAATTATTTATATCAAACAAAATAATGTATTAATTAAAAGATAAAATAGATAAAGTAGTTGTTTTTTTTAATCTATGCGAAACAATCTAAAACGACGTCAATTAAAAAAAACGGAGAAAGTATATTTTAGGTGTTACAGCACTGTCAGTCTAACACTTATCATTTTTAATTATCGGACTAGCAGACAATCATGTGACATAAATTGTCGTTATATTTAGATTCAACCACAAAACTCTCATGTGAATAGAACCACAAATATAGTTGGTTTGTTTGTGTTCTTGAGGTGTCTATGTGCATGGGTCCACCCCGTGCATTCACTGTTTCCTCATTTAAGAACCGCGTAGATTGATCCGAATGAGCTAATATATATAAGTCCCCGAGTATGATATTGATATTAAACTAGATTTATGCCATAAAGTTAGATTTATTGCCACTAATACTCATTAAACCGCAGTTCATCACACAATTTGTAACACGTCTTTCGTTTTGATATCGTAACATATTTAGCCATGCACTACAAAAAAAAAATAGATTGTATCACTTAAATTGTATCACAAAACTAAGTGATACTATTTTGAATTAGTTATTTATAAATGAAACAAATATACATGGCTTAACATCAATTATGATAATTGATGTTATAATTAACTAGTTTGACATCAATTCAATAAAAGTGATACAAATTTTATTAGTTTGTATCACTTTAAAAAAATTGATATTAAAATATAATGTTACATCAATTAGGTGATCGATGTATTTATTAATTTTTGTTAACATCACTTCTAACAATGATGCAAAATTAGCATCAATAAAAACTGATTCTAATAAAAATTACACTAATAATATATACATAATTATGTGAATTAGCTTCAATTATTAAAAATGATGTAACTGTTTCGTTCTTTAGCATCATTATAACAAAATCGATACAAAATTATAAATTTACATCAGCTAAATAATCGATGTAACTAATGATTTTGGTTAACATCATTTAGAAAAATGATATAAAATTTATATCAGTTAAAAGTGATGTAACTAACGTTTTTTACTTTATCCCACATTGCTAATAGATGAAGAAGTTAAAGAGAAACCATCTCTATATATACTGAAACTTAAATATCTAATATTCATATTTATTGGTGAATAAAATTAATTTTTTTATTTGGTTTTAACCAATAAGATTAATTTTCTTTTTGGTTTTAACCAATAAGATTAATTATATAAAAATAAATAACATAATTATTACAATCAATTATGATATCTCGCATAAATTTAACATCAATTATATACAAGTGATAGTAATATTTTAAATCATATATTTTAAATGATACAAATATTAAGTCAGTTATTATAAATGATACAACTATTAAAATCACTTATTAAAATTGACTCTAATTTTAACATCAATTATTATAATCGTCACAAATACTAACATCACTTTTAAAAATTGATGTAAAAGATAACATCAGTTTTTTGTAATTGACATATATTGAAATCAATTATAACAATCGATGCAAAAATAAAATATATTTGCATCGGTTGATAACTAAGTGATGTTAATTATTTGCATCACCACAAACAGAATCACTTTTCTAAGTGATGTAAGATTCATTTGCATCAATTATAAGTAATGCAAAAATATATAATAAATGATACAATCCACCTCTTTTTTTGTAGTGATGCCTTAATTATATATGAAAAAAACTTCTTTTAAACAAAAATTAAGTGCAACTCAATTATCATATTTTGACATTTCCCAAAACATCTTTTTCAAATGCAACCAACACTAGTTCATTAAGCTATTTTTATAACATTATTGTGTCAAATAGAATTTTAACAATCCTCATTTTGGAAGACTTCTATCAATTTCTTTAACAAAAAAAACACTCTTATCAGTTTCACATAATTTTGATTATATGAAAACCAAAAACTTTGTTTAGTTTAAGAATATGACATAATCACTACACCCCGTTAAATTTTCTACATATATACTGAGAATATACAAATACCGATCGAGTATTATTCTCATAAAATATTTTTAAGAGATTGTTTATTAAATCATAAAACAATTAAATACTACAACTTTAGACTTAGTTGATAGAAAAAACCGTTATAAATCATAAAACCTTAAACCATATCCTAATTAAAATAGGATTAGCATTAAAATGTAAAATATAAATATATTTTAAAGAAAAATCAATAGTTATTATCTTAACTATATGTCAAAAAAATTATAATTATTATTATCCATTCTATCCTCATGGTCGTTTTACTAAAGTGCGGACGGAGTTAGGCACGGCGTCCTCTGTTTTGGTGGCGTCTCCTGTTGTCGGCAGCGGTCATGTGTTGCGATTTTAAGGGTTTCGTTGTTCCTGGTTTTAACCGGTTGGACCTTCGGTTTTGTTGCTGTTCGGACTATTCAATATCAAAATAGTTTAAAATTTGTACTAAAGAGAAAATTTCAAAACCATAATAAACCAACCAAACCATATTTATGTGGTGTACGTAGTAGTATAAATAAATAAGATGTGGTCGCCTCATTGATGATCATTACAACACATTACACATGTATTACTCTAAAAAAACAAAAAACAAAAACACATAGGAAATCAAAACGATAAAGTTTTGGAATTGTATCACGTGTTACATATATATCCCCAAATTCCAGTATTGCCAATATAGTACGGAGCAGTGGCAAGAAATGTATTCATCTCGTGTGAATATATGTTATGGAAGGCAATTGTGTAAATTCGGAATTCGGTGCATGTTCACTGCTTAGAGAATTGGCGAATTTATAAGAGTTCCGGATTGTATCGTTATTTAATTCTCTTCAAATGCGGATACAAGTCAAACTCTATAAGCTACAATAAAAGCACATATATAGCATTTTTAGTTATATTATATGTTCCAAAAGTTTTCCCAAACCATAACATTCGATAGCCTATAGGCTATAACTTATTACGTATACGTTGTCTCTTTCTACTTTTTCCCACGTGCGTCACGTTACTAAATTAGTTTCCATTCTATACAACGGATATATGTACATTAGTTTAATTAAAATTTTACACTTGTTGAATTAAAAATGTACCATATTTATAACATCTATCTACATTTTAAAGCTATGTATGACACGTGAGTCTCAAAATTAAAACATGCACATTTTTTTTTGTCAACTGGATTATGTTAATAAACATTTAAGAATTTTTTTTACGTTTTACTACCAAAAGATTCTGGATCAAAGTTCATATTCTTTTTATTTCTGAAACCACATCATGTAATATTAGCTTTGTCTTAAATGTCACTCGATTATGTGACTTCTAAATATTATCTAAGATACTTTTCTAGTCGAGCTAACGACACTTAATCAATATTTAGAGATTATATAAATCGGTAAAATAATAGTATAATGGACATCAAAATTAAGAACAAACATGTTTACAATACTCCGCATCATTTGTTTTCTTCGTGTCGCCAAGTACAATCCTAAAACTTTGGCCTCAATTGTATCCTGAAACCATGTTCCATTTGTTCTTGAACGTAACCAAATCGGCAAATCCGTTTATGTCTTCGCATTTTTGGTTATCTTCGTACATTTCATTAATAACAAATTGGTATTCGAGTCAATTATTTCGATATGCGTTTTTAATCTGGTGAGAAAATGTATGCAATAAACGTGAAGATTAACAAATTAAATGGAAATAATATATTTGGTTTTAGTTTGGCACATTACGATGCAAGCGTTTCTAAATCAACAACACTTGTGTGTGTATCTGTTGAAGGGCATCTGAGTCCCTAAAGGGAAAAATCGGTTATCGAGGCAAATGAGAGCTTTGGTATATCCGACACTCTTATAATCCATATGTTTGAAAGAGAAGTATGGCATATTCAGCACTATACTGATGCATATACATATGTCTAGAGGAGAAGTTTAGTATAGGCCTACCACTATAATGGTGAATTTAGTATACCTGAAGCAAATGAAAAGTTTGGTACATCTATCATTGTAATAGTGTATTTGGTACATTTGTACTCAAGAAAATTGGTACAGCCAAATCAATTTTTTTTAAGTCCTTACACATATACTAATATATTCTAGAAATCAGAATATTACATCCTCTTAGATCCCACACCTCTTGTTTCAATGTGAATTTGCGCAACAAGTGTGGCTAAAAATTCCTTTAGTCCAACATGTTACTTTCATGACATAACCAACATGCATGTTACTCGTTTCGTTTGGACTGATTGGCAAACTTAAATCATCAGTGCTGACGCAACAACTTATTTGCTGGCATCCCTTCTTCTTACGTAACAACTACATAAGTTTTATTCAGCAAAATAAATGTTACATTCTTTTATAAAATTTACTTTCATCTATTTATTTATTTTACATATATTTAACTCTTTTTATATAAATTTTTTTAAAAAACAAGTGAAATACATTTTCGTAATAATTAATAAAAAAAAATTAAAAACACAAATTGTAAATCAGTCAAAACAACTATTATTTGTGAAGGTAAATTAAATATTTTCATTAATATTTGTGAAAACTTTACTATTGGATTCTAAATCGAATCTCGACATATTAGTAAGGTTCACCTAGTTTTTGTTTTTTCCTTTTTTTTTGTTTAACGTACATAGTTTTTTTTCCTCTATATATTAGAGAATATGCATAAAAATTTTGATCAATATTATTTAATACATTTGATAAACTAAGGGATGCATTTTTCATGGACTGTTATTGCAAAGAGTTTTTCCCCTCTATGTTGATTCCTGCAAAATTAGTAACTTTAATCACAAAACTAAGCTATATAATCGTAAAAAGAATATAATAAAAGTTATGAACATGAACGGCAAAAAGACCGTCCCTTGTTACATACGTTGGCCATTTATCCACCTTTGGAACATTATAAAGCTCTCCATTGGTTTAAATTCTAGAGTGTGTCCACCTACCTGTAAATCAAATCCATAAAACAGTTACGTAATTAACACAAGTAAATAAAAAACCCTTTTCATCATTAAATAAAAATGTTAAGAGGGACCAAAAAAGACTTGCTTTGATAGGGGTGGTAAATGTCATCTTATTAGCATAAGTTCTAGTATATCCAGTAAATTGATTGTTTATCATCCGTGGTCTCCAATCGTCAACAATGGAATAATTGAGAGATCTTATCTATGCTTGAGTTCCAAGGAAAGGTATTACCATATCGTGATCGCTGCGTCTTTTTTTTTTCAACAAAAAATAAGTAAAATCTCTTGAAGTTTTTTGGTTATATGAAGACAAAAACAATACGAGTGTTATTAAATTCTTACCTGAAGATTAAAGATGAGTATCCATTGATACTGTTATTCTTAGGGTATAGTACACTGCTTATAATATATATTCTGCTTGTAGTTGTAAGGTATATCCAAATAACATCTTTTACTCCCCTGCAATCATTTAACAGTGTTTCCTTAATTAACATCATTCTTAATTTATCAACATTCTAATCTTCAACTTGTATATATTACCTTTTCGACTTGAAGCCGTGTTGCGCCCGCTATTGTCATTGGCCCAGTGCGAAGATTGCGAATATATCCATACGTCTGCAAAAGCTAACTTTGTTAGTGTTTTCTTGTTCTGTTGTTTAATGAATTTACAATGGCCTAAAGATAAACATAAGAAGATGGGGTTTAGTTACATAGAAATTAGGAGATGTTTCCTCGCAGCTTGGTCTTAGTATAGCTGCTATATTAATTCCGGAAGTAAGCTGTAGGTAACCAAAAATAGGGTATACATAGAAAATCAACTATATATTAATTACAATATATCCATAATCTAAATCTTCTCGAAGTCTTTAAATGAGTTTTAAACATTCTGCGTTACGAGGATCCACATTTATATAGTTTCCTCTGCATCTTCTCTTCAAAGACTGCGCCAAAATATATAGAAGTGCTTTTGAAATGCTTATTAGCTCCTTTTTTATGATTGCAAAAAAAAGAAAGAAAAAAAAAGCATGCTAGCTATATTTCGTACCTCGTAGAGTTCATCAGAGATCAATGCCATTTCATGAGAAAATGGAATATGGTAGCTATTATCAATATCAATGTCTGTTACTGGATTTCCTAGCACATAACCCTGTTATTTAACAACTTAGAATTTCTAAATGTGATTCTAAAACAAAATATTTACCGGAACAACCTTACCAGAATAAGAATTTCCAGTGACATAGAATGGATTAGAAACAAAATATGGATGCATGCCTAGCCAATTACGTATATAACCACCAAAATATTTGTTTGTTCTTTTTTTTTTCTGTTAACACTTTCTATGCAAACAAATATAGTTTTAGTTTTTTTGTTTTAAACCTTTTGAAGAAATTCATGGACACGCTTAGCTTCTCCTGTATCACTTGGTATATATATCAACAAGTGAAGTTGTTGAGTAGGAGAAACCACTCCCAACAGGCTGATCTAAATATATTATGTTTGCCACCTGAGAGCCAATGTCCCAACAAGAATCAAAAGAATAATTAGAAGAAAAAGCAATTGTAATAAAAAAAGGAAAAGACTTTGTGAGAAGCTACTATATTTTGTATTACCTTTGTCCATGAATATGTAGTGGATACCAAGGAAGGCATGCCTCCATTGTAATTTGTAACCATCAAACTTGATAGCCAGAGGCCCTGTGATTTTAACTAAAATTAATGAAAATTATTTAAAGATAGAAAAGAAAAGAAAAACATATAAAGAAATTTACCATTTTCAAATAGAAAAGCAGATAGAGAGGAGCAACCAGGTCTCCCACTTAATTAGAGAAGAAGAGGGTCTTCTTCTGGATTCCTCTCAGATTTGGTGAAGTAGTAAAATAATTGAACTTCATCTGCCTCACCAACACCAATGTACCTATATATATGAATCATAATAATAAGTAGAGTCATTTGAAAACATGCATCCAATTTAGTAACTAACTCAAATCATCCGGTTTAGTTAGAATGGGTGATTTATCAAGAAGATGAGATGAAGAGAAAACAGACCCAGTTTCGAGCTCGAAAGGAAGAGGACTTGGTGATAGAGGCTGAATCAACGTGGTGAAGCAAGACAAGTAGAAGTTAATGGAAACAAACAAAGTTCTTTATTATTGAAAACTTAGGGAACAAGGCAACAAATAGTTTCGGAGAAGAATACGTAATCAAATCTGGAAGAAAGAATTATAGGAGAGATTATCTGTAAAAATGTGGTCTTCTTGCATTATATTGTCTTATTATATACACACCTGAGGTGTGACACCTCCTAACACATATTACTTTTTTGTATGCCCAGCATACAAATCAATACAAACCACCCACTTTGAAGACCATATATACAAAGCATAAAATCTAAATTGGGAAAATACACTGTTCACAATATTTGTTCGAAAAGGTTAATGCATGAAACATATGATATTTTGATCTGTAAACAAAATAAGAATCTAACTCTCATCAGGCAAAATATGTTATAATGCGGTTTGAGACTAACAAAAAAAAGAGTATATATATACTTTCTTAGCTAACCAAATGAATGGATGTTAGATTGTTTTCGTCTACAAAATTTAGTTCTGGAATACTCCATGAACCGATCATCTACAAAGATTGAACTTGTGTCACTTTGTTGTATCAACAGTTGGAGTTGTTTACGAGTTCGAGGCTCGATGATGGAGAGGGGATTAAATAAAGCTGTTCTGGTCTCAACCCGATGAAATTATTAGAACCTATTGAAACAAAAAAAATTTGTTGATAAGGAAAAGCTAAACACAATATGTATTTTTGGGGTTATAAAATGTGAATTTTATTTCCCAAAGGGAACAGTTTTGGTTACAACTGTAGGAAACAAGGAAATGTATTTTAGATCAGATTAAGATAGGAGATTTGAAAAAGCCGTGGCCCATATTCAAACATATTGGGATTTTGATGCACTAATACACTTAAAATCATTTTAATTTAAGTTACCCTTTGTCCATGAGTATGTAGTAGAGATCAAGGTCTACCCCCATTGTAACCATCCATCTTAATAGTCAGGGCCTAGTCTTAACTTTAATTCAGCAGAGAGAAAGAAGTTTATATGTCTTTTCTAAAAATCATTTCTAATCGTCAACTATTTAATAGTTTAATGAATTATCAAATCACACTAAAATTACTTGTTGAATTGATTTTATTTGGGGAACTGAAAATCATTTTTCGCCTAAGATATGTTGGTCGTTGATGCGTTCTCTGTCGACTGTAACCTAGAAATGTGAAAATGAATTGAAACCGATGCGTTAGTACTTCGGACCAATTCGCTAGCATACCAAGGTAGGACTTTTTTTTTTTCTTTTTATCATCAGAAATTGTATTAAAACCACAACCGGGTATAATACGGAGCATGATACAAAGCATAATACAAACCTAATTCAAAGCATAATACGAAGACTAATACGGAGAAAAATACAAATTCGACGGAAGACAAAGAGTTTAAGACTTTAAAACCAACCAAGCAACTTAGAAGCAGAATGATCAAACTAACGAGGAATCAGAGCCAAAAGAAAATCAACAGAAATCACCTATTCTCATTTAACCTTTGTCCCGGCACCTTTACACGAACTACACGCGACCTGCAAAGCTATGAGAACATACTCATGGCACCTGATAACATGCATATTTTACCCATTTTAACCATCATAAGTGAGTGCTTTAATAAGAATTTCACTAAGGTTTTAATGTATATTTAGTAGTTTTCGAATATTTGTTTGTCAAATACTCTTTTCAGGAATACTTAGGAAAAAGGGAGCAAAACGGAGCAAAACAGATATTTTCGGAACATGAGCTTTTCGACAGAAGTTTAGCACGAGACGGAGACCTTCCCACCACGATATCAAGCTGAATTTTGGTGACAAGATAGCCTTATCAACTGTCTTTCACCTCGAAGTGATTTGAGTCCAATCCCACGGTTGGATCTCAAGTTATGAAGGAAGCAAGAATGCCCGTCAGACACATCCTCAGAAGAAGGATGGCCGCGCCAGGAAAGCTCAGAAGACCAATGGCCGGCCCATGAACCCACGGTGGCGCGGCCACAACACTTGACGAATCCCAAGCCCGTTTTCAAGCCCGAATCAAGCCCGATAGCCACCAACTTTGTGGAACCCTAAGTGACGCCTAAGAGGAGCTGAAGACCTATAAATACTCATCTCTACTCATTGTTTTCATCATATTCTTTCAGAACCCTAAACTTGTATTCTCTCTTTGTAGCCACCAAAAACCTAGCCGCATAAGGCTTCCCTCGAGGGGGAGAGAGATCTTCTCTCGACCCCTCGAGCTTTCTTTGTTTAATTCAAGCATGCATTCATTGATTTCGTCTCTACTCGCCTCAATCATGTTAGGGTAGATTCGTTTGTTGTGTTCAATAGTTTTCAAAGGGGATTCATGGATTGATTGCTAGGTTGTTAGATCGAAGTTTGTCTTCCGATTATCTTTTGTCTACCTATCTTGTTTTCGATCTCATACATGTTTGAATAAGTGGCTTGTCAACTGCTTAGTCATATTAGGGTTTTCTGTCTCACCTTATTCGTTCTTATTGCATGAGTCTGGCGTCATGAACTATATTCTGATCGCAGAGTCTTGAGAACGACGAATGTCCTGAATCTCAGATCTAGACCAAAATAGGGCAGAGAACATCCTTTATAAGATGTCTGAATGTTTATTGTCCCGATCCTATTGCGTGTTCGTCTAGGACGCAGGATATGAAAGTATACCTGTGAAATGGAAGTTCGCAGATCGACCTAGTTTGATAAAGTTAGGTTGTTAAAACCAGTGAATCAGTTTGGGGAAAATCGCCTAGTACCCCAGATAACAACCTTGAGCACAACGCCTTGTTTGCATGTTTGTTATTTTCGTCCATATGTAGGGTTGATTGACAACCTGCCCTATAAAAACTTGCTTTTCGTTTCCTGCATTCAATAGCCACTGAAACCGAAACACCCTTCTCCAAACCCCCCTTCTTGTCTTATGAACGTTTTCTAACCGTCACTGATTCTGTAGTTGGACAGACACTCTCTGTGGATCGATACCTTAAGTACTACAATGCACATCTGTGCACTTGCAGGCATTAGGGTTTATAAATTTAAAACTTGAAGAACTGAAGCTCTAAATCCTGTGCATCAGCACCCAAACCTCTGCGGAAACCTCAGGAACAAGAAACCCCAAACTTGACGGGAAGATATCACTTCGAATAAACCACAACTCTCACCCCAAGCCGGTTAACGCAGCGAGAAACCCTGGAAGGATCTGCAATGAAAAACAAAGTAAGAAGACACCAACGACATAAAGTAGCACACCAGAAATAGTTAGGAAAACGACTCCCAACAGGAACACCACAGAAAAGCCTATCCGAAAGGGAGCTTCCGCGGGCAGGAGAAAACGACAATGAAGCAACACTAACCACACAACAAGCAGAACGAGTCACTTACCGACAAAGTGGAGGAAGAACGAAAAAGAAACCGACCGAGGAAACCAAGAACATGCCCACCCGAACACGGCAAAGCCGAAGGAAACAAACCCTAACCACTAACACTACGACATAACCAAAATTGGAAGGATAGAAAGCCTAAAATCCATTAAAACCTCCGCAATAAAACAACTCAAAGGAAGAAAGACAAAAAAGTAGATCTAAAAAACTAGATCTACAAACTCTATATCTAGATCTTGAAGAAACTACCCAAAATGAAAAAGATACAAGAAAAAAAACTGAAAGATAAAACAAACAAACAATCGAAACCGATCGAGATCGGAGCTAAGAAAGCCTCCGCCTAGCTAATAAATGTCAAGCTAGGGACCTATATGTCTTTACATCCCACTTTGTGTGTGTATGTCATTTGTATAACAATATTTTCCTGTCTCTATAACGTTCATTGGTATATTAAAACTTAAAAGAGTGTGTATCATTGGTAAAACGACACGATAGATCGCCAAAATTAATTGTAGTGAGACTTAGAGCAAAAACAATGGTAGTTCTTATAAGAACTCTTAATATATATTAAACAAATAAAAATTATTATAATAATGAATAAGGTTTTTAAGAACTTAAGAAAAACACTCAAAATTTTTTAAATAAGATACTTTCTTAAGTTTTTAAGAACCAATTTATTATTATAATAATTTTTATTTGTTTAATATATATTAAGAGTTCTTATAAAAACTACCATTGTTCTTGCTCTTAAGACTTTAGTTAACCACCAACCACATTAAAGATTAAACTGATCTTATTATATAACGTAGAAACTGGGAACATGGAAATTTTCAACTGTACAAAAGACCCAAAAGGTCCAAAACATTAAATCTCCTAATTCTGAAGTGACACGTAACCAAGAAATTTGGCAACGTAATGAAAACATTGAAAAGTCACATTTTAAAAATAAAATAATTTGCACTAGGGACAATGGTAATATTACAAACATAGTAGTAGTAAAAGCGAATTTTTATCATCCTCTTACCTATTATTTGAGAAGTCACATTAGTTAAAAAAGCTTACTTGTCACTTCCACAATGAAAGTTAGTATATTCTATTGATGACATGTAAATGTGACATGTCAAATTTCCTAAAATAAACGAAATGTTTTGATTGGTTGAGTTAAAATTAAATAAATTATGAAATTAAAACATGAATACAATACATTATAATATTCAAATTAATAAATTTAAATTAACAGAAAATAATAATTATTATAATTTCAATTTTTGTTTACATAGATTCATAATAAATTGCATAAAATATGATTACGAAAATTTTATAACCAATATATATCATATTTTTATATAAAACAATAATATATTATCAAATAGGATAGTAAATACACTATACCAATTTTTTTATCTCTTATTTTTTTTAATAAATAAAATGTTTATATCATACTCATATACAGTCTCATTGTAGATCGAGAATTTAAGATCAGAAATAAAATAAAATGTAACGGGATGAAAAAATAAATTATAATAAGAATTCAAATATGAACTAGAAGTAAAAGTAAAAATAAAAATAAATATCTACAGTTTTGTTTCTTCGTAACACTCTCGTGCTTTGTTTTACAGAGTCATTTAAAAATTTTAAGAAGCAAATTTTATAATAAACGCATGTGCGCCTCAAATTTTATAATGAACACATGCGTGCATGCCAACCATAATAAAATTATTTTCTTTATCAAACCAGTTCATCAATATTGGACGAAGTGATGAGCGGAGAGCTACCAGAGAATTTTATAAAATATGATTTCACAAAGTTTATAACAAGTACTTATTATAATTTTTATTGAAAAGAAAAATTAATAATAGATTATCCGATGTACTATATTTATTTGCATGATAAAGTCAAATACTATATTTTAATTTTTCTCAAAAATCTTGTTAATATTTATTGTAACTTTTAATTTGAAACCATATATCATAAAACGCCAAAAAATAATTTTTTGTGATTAAATACAAAACGATAGAAACGGTTTCGTGATTGTTCTTAAATGCCAAAAACTGCATCGTGTAAAAACATAACGTTTGCAAAAAATATGAGAAAAACTAATCAACACTTAAATATTACAATTCACTTATTTTTAAATAATACTTACATGCATAAATATACGTATTTATTTCTTTTTAAAATTGAACCATACATTATAAAAATATATATTACAAAACATATACTTTGTTATTTGTTTTTAACAAATAAAAGCTATACATAAATTTTTCGATAAATATTTGTGTGGATATAAATATTAATTATGCAAAAGTCAAAGTCGCATGCAAACTTATTGTGTATGCATTTTGTTAACTCGATTACAGTCCAATTTTAATTTTAATTATTAGACAATTTATATCTATTTTTTAAATCTTTATATGTCTTAAGAGCGGTAAGGTGTTTGGTACGCACTAATGTGTTGACCAACCATCTATCCGTTCTTAGGATAAGTAAAGATGGTAAAACCCATTTTTGTTTAATTAGCAATAGGTCAAAGGCAAATGTATACTTAAAATATATATATTTGCAAAATTATATTGTGTAAAGAGAAAATAAAGCATAGAATATATAATATTCAAGACATATTATAAGAATTTATTTATTATTTAATATAACTTTTATATTTGCAATTATATGTCATTGTAAACAGTAGAAGAAAATAAAAACAAAATTAAAATAAATCAGTTTCAAAAGACACAAAACGAAATGAAACGTGTGTATGAGTGTTGTTAAACACTAAAACTTTATATGTATTAAAACATAACGTTTACATAATATATAAGAAAATTAATCAATACTTAAATATTACAACTAATTATGTCTATAAAAAAAGATTGTTGTTAAACACTAAAACTTTATATGTATAAAAACATAATATTTACATAATATATAAGAAAATTAATCAATACTTAAATATTACAACTAATTATGTATTTAAAAAAAAATTATACCTGCACATACGTGCTGGCCAACCATAAAAATTAAATAAATTATTATATATTTTAATATTTTTCAGTTTATTTAGTTACCATATTTACACTTTTTATATAAGGAAATATTTTAAAATCTTGATTAATGTTTTTTTATCTTCAATTTCTATTGAAATCTATAACATTTTTCATTTGATTTATCGTTATTTTTTATTATTAAATATTAATTATTATGAATACATAATTAATTATGTACAAATAGAGTATCTTCAATATACAATATTAATCATATATTGAACATACAAAATGTTTTATAGTCTGCACACGGTGCGGACCGATCACCTAGTACTAAGTAAAATGGGATAAAACACGTTATAACTTTTTTTACGTATGCATAATTTTATTAACCTGTTTAAAAATTTTATATATGTACATCTTCTAATTTATCAAATATATTTTAATTTCTGCAATGTAAACGTGTTAATCAATGAAGGTTTTATTTTTTTAATATCATATTTGAATGACGAATTATTCATCAGGTTGGCTTGTATAACTAATTACTCCGACTTCGAAAAGTGCTATCAAAATTGCATTTAACCCATCTGACCGGTGGAACCTGTCATACCTCAGTGCTGAAAATGAAGTATGTTACCACTCTCATGTGTTTCCAACCATTCTTTCACATGTTAATTAATGACTGTTATAGTAATCTGTACTATTACATTATTTTAAAAAGTATAATCAATAAAATCACATTTGCTACAAAAAGTTTAACAAACTTTCATTTACCTGAATATCAAAATTTGATATTTAGTTTTAGATAACTCGATCAATAGTTTCGTAAATGACTATTTATATGGAAATAATTTTTTTATTGATCAATAATGTGGTAAATGATGACGAAAAAAAAACTATATGGTAAGTATTTCAATAATCATGCTTGATCCTAAGAAAATGCTCTACGAAAGGACCATATGAATCATTTTCCTAGTGCTCCAACTGCAAGACATAATTATTTGATAATTGATCTGTTTAAGAAATATGAAAGTTCAATTTTTTTGTTATTTAGAATTTCGTTTTTCTTAGAATCGGTGATACTTGTATATTTAGACTAACCCAACCCAATCATAGAACCTCAAAACAGACAAAGTGGCTTTGGAACTGGTTTGGTTTGTGGAACCATATACCACGTGAGTTTAACGTCTAGTAAAATATTACTGAACAACTGAAATTTGGATCTATTCGTCATAAATATAAATATCTAAGTAATGAGGATGGCTCGTGACTGTCGTTCTATTACGTTAAGATGTTTCTTTGTTGAAAAAGCATAGTACAAAACTTAGCAATCTCCACGTTAGAAGTCTCTGCCGTTTAAAAGAAAAAGAAAAAAAAAAAAGTCTCTGCCGTTTAAAAGAAAAAAGAAAAAAAGTCTCTGCCGTTTATTACGGGTTTCTATTTCACAACTTTTTGTTTGCTTAGGTAAATGAAAAAATTATAAAATTGCTTTTAGAAAATATGATTTTATTGAAAAATTTGTTAAATTACGTAACATATATATTTTTGCTAATTTCTAAAGTTTATATATACATACTGTACACAGTACAAAATATTTTAAATAAAACAATTTTTATCAAAAAATATATATGTTACGTAATTTAAAATTATGGGAGTGAAATGGAAACCCGTACACAGTACAAAATATTTTAAATAAAACAATTTTTTGTCATAACAAATTTTATTGACTGATTCTTATTAAGATTGTTCAATATGCAACAAAGAACAAAGAAACTATTCGAACTTACTTGGTTACACATTTAATAATTAAAAATCATAACCAGACGCTAAATAGAAGCTTACACACGATTTTATGTAGACTTTATATATTAAACGTATTGGGTTAGAATGGTAACCAAAAACTTTACCATAAAACTTTTTATAAGATTTATGGTCCGATTGGTAACCTAAAACGGTATGAGATTTTTAGCGGTAAGCTGGATCTTTTAGCGGTAAGTTGAAGTAGATAAATGTTTATGAAATAGTTAAAAGCTGTAAAAAAAGTTATAAACAAAAGCGGTACAAAAAGCTGTGTGTAATACTGTTGGTAACGCTTTTTGTACAGCTTTTGTGATTGGTAACTATTAAAACGGTATAAGTCTTATTAAGAGCTTTATGGTAAAGTTTTTGGTTACCATTCTAATCCATAGTTACCAATCACAAAAGTTGTACAGAAAACGTTACCAACAGTATTACATTCAGCTTTTTGTACCGTTTTTGTTTACAGCTCTTTTTTACAGTTTTTAACTATTTCATAAGCACTTATCTACATCAGCTTACCGCTAAAAGATCCAACTTACCGCTAAAAATCTCATACCATTTTAGGTTACCAATCGGATCCATTGTTTCTTTCGTCTAGATGTTTAAATTTAAGTAAAGAAGACCAAATGGTCCAACTATAATTATGACCCTAAGTAGAAGATGGTTCCATGCCAGATTTTAGGAAAAGTGATTAAGCGAGAGTAGTCAAGCTTTCACATCTCAACTTTGACTGCATAATCTTCGCCATTGACAACGGAATTAAATTTGTTAGGCCAATTTCCCACGTAATTTACTTTTCTATTGAGATGAAAATAGAAATTTCGATTATCTTTTTCATAATATATTTGAAGCATATTTTTAAACGTGATGTCTTTTTTTTTTTTCCTGGCAACATAGTGTTTTCTTTCTTTCATTGCATTATGCAAAATCCAAATGATAAAATAACGATGACACTAACACAAATTATTAAACTATATATTTCGTTTATATAATGTCTTGTTCAGATAATGAATGTCTTGTTCACATATTAATGTTTCGCTTATATTTGTTAAAATCACAACTATTATTCAAATGCTTGTGCTTCTGCCTTTTTATTATAAATAATTGTCACTAGAGATTGTCTAGTTTATGGATAGAAATTAGGACTTAAAAAATATGTTTCTGTTGGTATTTGACGTTTCATTTGATATTGCAATGTACAAACCAATCATTTGTGAAAATTTTCTTGGTTTAGTCGTACTCAATCAACACTAGAAGGCTGAGTCCTCTAGCTTGATCTTTTTATATATTTCTATAAAGATAGTGGGTCCGATTGGTAACCTAAAACGGTATGAAATTTTTAGCGGAAAGCTGAATATTTTAGCGGTAAATTGGAGTGATAAGTAATTATAAAATAGTTGAAAATTGTAAAAAAAAAAAAATTGTAAGCTAAAGCGGTACAAAAAAGCTGAGTGTTATACTGTTAGTAACGCTTTTGTGATTGGTAACAATTAAAACGGTATAACTTGTACCGCAACTTTATAGTAAAGTTTTTGGTTACCAATCAAAGCCAGTATCGTAATTTATCCGCCATCGTAAAAACTTGAGTTTAAACGTATAGAATCAGAAAGATAAATTTGTTTTTTTGCTTTTTTTTTCTTTTGCCTTAAAATTTTTGTTTGTGTTCAGGAATCAATAGAAGTGTTTACCTAACTAATATAACTACGAATCAAATAGAAGTGTTTACCTAACTAATATAACTACGACCTCTTCGTCAGTGTAAACACTCCATGGTGTTTCATTTGTCAACAACAGTATTGTCGCCACCTCTTTAAAATTAAGAGAAAAAAATAAAATAAGATTTATAATTCATGTATTGATTTATCACCCCTCTCTATAAATATAGGCTATTGCTCCAACACATAACCACACCAAAGAAAATCTCTTCTTCGTTTAGGCAAATTAAGTTTCTCTCAGCATTTCTTCTATTTTCTCTCCACTTCACAACATGGCTTTGAAGACAGTCTTTGTTGTTTCTATGCTTCTTCTTGCCGTTAATTTGCAAACGACGCTTGGTAAGTTTCTTTGCAAAATATTAATCGCTTTTTTATTTTTTTCACTTGTACATCGAAAATAAAAGTGTATATATATACTCGATATAATTTTATCATACAACATTTTATACCAGACATTTTGTTATTTCGAGTAAAAAAAACTAAAATATGTTCATTTTATTTTAAATTGGAGGAAAACGTTTATAAATTACTTACAAGAGGTATATTATTGTTAGTGTGTATATACAAAAATATTAATTACGCGATTGGCATTAATTTCGTAGGTAAGGAAGTCAAGTGCGAGAATCTGGACAAAGACACGTGCGCATTCGCGGTCTCGTCGACCGGAAAACGCTGCGTTTTGGAGAAGAGCGTTAAGAGGAGTGGGATCGAGGTGTACACGTGTCGATCATCGGAGATAGAAGCGGACAAGTTCGCAAACAATATTGAATCAGACGAGTGCATCAAAGCGTGTGGTCTAGACCGGAAATCTTTGGGTATATCTTCAGACGCATTGTTGGAATCCCGGTTTACTCAGAAACTCTGCTCGGTTACATGCTTAACCCAATGCCCTAACATCGTCGATCTCTTCTTCAATCTTGCTGCTGGCGAAGGTACGGTGTTGTGTGAGACCGGTTCGGTTAAAATTTTCTCTTTTCTCTAAATATATCATTTCGGTTTAATTTAATTTATTTGTTTGGTTTACAATATTAGGAGTATATTTGCCAAAGCTATGTGAATCACAAGAAGGGAAATCAAGAAGAGAAATGTCGGAAATTAGGAGCTCCGGAATTGTGATGGATACTCTTGGACCGGTTGGATCGGTTAGGTTGGGTGAGATGGCACCAGAGCCGGCTACTTCAATGGGCCCCATGCCTTACGCGCCAGCACCTTCACCGTTTTGATTAAGGCAAGCGAGTATAGAGAGAAGACGTACCATGTCATGAGATTCCTGAGAGAATAATTAAGAAGTTTATGTTTAGATCGATGGTTTTGTTACATCGTTTAATGCTTCTTACTATATATAAATATATTTCATAAAACACACCGGGAGGCATAAAAGATAGTGAAGCTTGTGCCTGCTCAGGTGGAACTTATACTAGTAGTATGTTATTATATAATCCAATAATATGTTTTGAGATTATTCATACCAAGTCTAAAATGGACAGAAGTCAGCTTTTGGTATCTTCAAATAATTTCGGGTATGCATTATTACAACGAAATGAGCAATAAAAAAAAATAATCCTATGTTATTATATAAATGGTATCACCCGATGTTGTTGTCGTCAAACAACAACGAAACGACAACAACATCAGAATAAAAACGCAATAACATTTCAATTTATTAGTACTAATATGTTTTTGTAAGCAGCATAAAATATTAAATGCTGATTCAAACGCTCTAAAAATGCAACAAACGCAATCGTTAGAATGCTGGTACAAAAACATATCGGTACTAATAAATGCTGATTCAAACGCTCTAGAAATGCCACAAACGCAACTAGTGGAAGTTGTTTTTATTTTTAATACTAGGTGATCAGTCCGCACCCTGTGCGGATTATAAAATATTATATATATTATATATAAAAATAATATTATCTATTGATTTATGAGGGCTTGTATACAATGAATTATGCTGTAAGTAATGATGTTGTATGGAAAATTGATAGTTAAAAATAACTATTGTTTAAGTGTAAATCATAAAAGATTCAAATATAAGTTGATGATAGAAAATGTAAGATGAAAAACATAAAGATGATAATATTATAGTAACCGAAAAAGATAATAAAATATATAATTAATTGTTATAAAATATATTAAAAGCATAGAATTTTAGCAAAATTTAGAAACACCTCCTTGTAGACGACGTTCATTGTTTTCTTTTGCACTTTCTCTTATTTGTCTGTGATTAGAACTTTAAGTCCACATCTAAACTTAACTTTAGATAATGTAACATATAGGTGCTAATGAGAGAAAATCGATATAGGTAGTATTATCCTTAACTTTTATTGATGGTCATTGTGAAAATTAAAGATAAAGGGAATTACCTACAACGCATTCTGAAATGAAACCTTGTGTATGGTGGTAATACAACCATGGTAAAACTATTTACAGGATACAAATAGTTAAAAATAACTAAAAAAATAATTGACATTTTATTAAAAACTTAAAACATAATAGAATTTAAAATATTTTTTTCTCTTTAAAACATCACTTAGTATGTGAAACATTGGAAATATATAGTAATTATTATTTAAAGATATTAATGAGACCATATATTTATGTAGGATATTTTAAAGCTTTTTTATATTATTATTATAATTTTTTTTTTATCAACAACTTTTTTATATTATTATCTTATGGAATCTCTAGGCTTCCTTTACCATCTAATCTTATCCTATTTTCAAACAACAACAAAAGATTATATCATATTTGAATGCATTCTCATTTAAAAGCGAGAATTTGAGATTCGAAATGAAACAAAAAATAACCGGATGAAAAATAAATCATAATAAGATTAAAAAAATATGAATAAAAAATAGAAGAAAAAATAAAAATAAATCTCTAGGATTTTAGTTTCCCGTAAAATCTTGGGATTTGTCTTCGGTTTAATGTTTATATATTTTTCTAGTGAAAAATAAGAAGTAGGAGTCAAACGAAAATGAAAAAGAAGAATCTTTGTTTGATTTTATAGTTTTCTTTAAAATATTTGAGAATATTATCTTACACATATTAATTATTTTCCGCATTTTTTTTTTTGAAATAATAAATGTGAAATAAAATACAACCATGATAAAACTATTTACAGAATACAAATGGTTAAAAATATTTAAAAAATTAATTACTTTTTATTGGAAGCTTAAAACAAAAATAGAATTTGGAATAAAATTTTCTATTTAAAACAACTTACTATGTGAAATGAGAGGAAATATATACTAAATATTATTTAAAGATATTGATGGGACGATATATTTGTATAGAAATTTTTTTAAAAACTAACAATTATAAATTCTACCCGACTGTTAAAGATAATCATTTATTTATTATAAAAAACAAAATTAAACATTACAATTAGTTTATTTTTAATAAAAATCTCATACCGGCACATAGAGCTTACATCGTTAAAGATCCTTAAGTGTCACCAACATCGATCTTACTGCACCCTACTTCTTTCCTCACTTCTTTCTTCCTCATCCCTTTCCTAATCTCTGCAGTTTTTTTCTCACTGTCCTTTCTCTGCGTAGATGTTATACATCGGTACATAAGAACTTGACAAATCCAGTTTCATCTCCATTGCGAGCTCAGCCACTTTTGCTCCCATTTTCACATTCCCGTGCAGCCTACAAGACCCGAGCATACTCTGCAACATCGACACTCCTGGTCCTCCAGGAACCTCACTCATAAGATACTCTGCTTCTCTAATCTCCAAACTCGTCCAAGCATATCCATATTTTTAAAAAATTGACAAAAATTGATTGAATGACTAAAAGCTGAATGCCTACCATGTACTAAAAGCTGAATGCCTTAAAAGATTAGTAAGATTCACTAAGGGGAAACTTTGAAGGAATAGCGCATCCTATTTCCAGACCAAAGTTAGTTCAATCTAGCCAACATCTTGAGAGAAAATGCCTAAGAATACAATACCTTCAGGGATCTTGCTTGTATCATAAACTGAATACGGAGAGAAAAGTGCCTAAGAATACAATACGCTCGCGACTTATATCCGTACCTGATCCAGATAGAGAGAAAATACCAAATACGGAGAGAAGTGAGACAACTCTCGAACCAAATCGTACAATCCGTAACGTCTTCTCGGGCTTCGCGACCTTTATGACCTCCCAGACCTGCAAGACCACACAAGAACCCCCAATGATCAAAGGATGATATATGATTAAGAAGTCACATACTTTGTCAACGGTTTCAAGATTTGAGATACACAACCTTAGCTCTAAAATTTAAAGATTACTCTCGCTCACTCATATGTGTGCCCTTAGCTTAATTAGTAACCTTTTGATACTTATCAACACTCGACTTCATCTCAACAAAATAGCAAAATTACTCGTACTACTTGGTTAAAGGAGGGGGCAATACAGACGAGCGATTAGAAAACAAACCTCAGGTTCCTTCTCCTGTGAGATCCAACACTGGGTCCATTGCTGAAGGCCCAGTCAACGCTGACATTCTTATCAAGAAGCTCATCACGATTCATTGATGTGATAGCGCTCTGTGCTTCTTCACTCTTCTCATATTCAAGCAAAGCGTATCCCTAAACAAGAAGACAGAACGAAATGGGCATAAATTAATACAGCTTCCATTAGATATTCAACAACACTGAAGTAAAATAACCTACTCGTACACACTCCCATTCTAAAACACAGCTTATCATTTTGACTCTTCCTTTCTGGTACTCAGAGCAAGATATATCAATTGACACACATATACGCACTCTACAGTATTTCACTCTACAGAATATCATATCTTCAATTATTAATCATGACAGAAAATCCAAATCCCAATTGGCTTCTGCAACCGTAATAGAATCAGGAAATGCCCAAAATCAATTTCGATTTCTCTGATTTCTATTAAGCAACCATACCGAAGATCTGAAACACAAAACACACATGTAAAGTATTAAATGTAAGATCTGAAACACAAAATACAGCAAATGATTTCTTTTACCTGATTCGGAGCGTGCATAGCCAAGGAAATCCATCGGGGCCTATCGCCTAGGAGAAGAAGAGGAGAAGGAGGACGAACAATCGGCAGCCAAATCGGAAGCTGCTAGCGTTTTGAGATGAGAAGAGATTGAAATCCATAGAGAGAAATAATAGACGATTCTTCTCCACATGATGATGATGAGAGACGAAAGAGGATTGAAATCCATAGAGAGATCTTGTGGCGACCCAATCCGGTAATCCTAACCAGGCCGGCCGTCCCGAGTCTAACTCTAAGCAGATTCCAGACTTAGCATACTTTTCAGAATTTTTCTTAAACTTAAACAACGCATTCGATTCATAAAAAGTGCATTCTTATTGCATAATAATTCCAATCCAGATATAACAAAGGTTCATAAAACAGAAAACTAACTTAGCCAAATTCGTTCTAAGTCATATCAGAAATGAAAAGTCAAATATCCAGAAAACTCATGATAAATAAACCCCCAAAACCCAGTCCTAATCCACTTCTTTCTTCACTGCCTTCAAGTCCGCCTTCAAGACTAAACGTCCCGGATAACATCTTTACCTGCACACTCCACACATAAGAGAGGCATAAGCATTATCACAAATGCTTAGTGAGTACGGTCATTCCGTACCACCAGCCAATACCAGAAAACGCAATCAAGCAACAGTTATATAATTCGCATTAACACTTAGCAAGCAAGCACAGAAAACAGAATCACGGTTCTATGATCATCTCAACTACTTTTGAATTTCCTCACGGCCTCGGTTCTATTCAAGCGTGAATCACACATCCCCTTGAGCTAGCAACACGATCCGGACATTCACACAGCTAGTTAGACACCACGTATAAACCACGGTATCCAATACCAATCACAGAAACTCATTGACCTTGCTAAGCATACACTAACTTACACAAGCAATCAATGAAAACCAGATAACCTAGCAATCCTACGGTTCCAGGTCAGCTACAGTCACGCACTCACCTTAGACACAAAGGCAAACGTTTCAGTCGGAAGAAACTCGGTGATTTCTCGGTCAGAAACGGAGATAGTCGGACGCACTTGCGTTCACACGGCTATCGCTACGGCTACACCCGCGAGATCCAATCTCCTCTCGGCTATCTTTCAAACCGCTCACTTTTCCTCGAACAATCTTCTGTATTCCCTCGGAAACAGGCCAAAATAATCAGATTAGTCGAAGGTTATTCGACAGAAACTCAACCAGAAAAGAGTTAGCCGAACACTCACCTAATTCTCTCGGACGGTTCTAAGTGTTCCCGGCTATCTCTCGGCTACGCAGAAAATCCTCGGATATATCTCGGATAACTCCGGCCAAAACTTGCCTACACATAGATAACTCGATTATCTCTCGGTGAAAACACCCAGAACAGAAAAACTCACGGTGAAATCGCACCAGAACAGGATTCTCTCGGTGAAAACGGATTACCTTGATTATCTCTCGGATGCTTCGCGATCCGATCGAGAAATCTCTCGGCCGAACGAACTTCTCTCGGGAAATCGACCCTTCCCTTTCGTTTCTCTCGGACAGAAACTCAGAAAACGCGACGCACCGAACAATCTCTCGACGGCTCTCGGATTTCTCTCGGCAGCTCGGGATTTCTCTCGGTGAAAAATTGCCCCTTTAGGTTTCTCTCGAGAAAAATGCGGCTAGCCCGAGAAAAGTCACGGGTTTCACCCTTTTATACTCGTGAAAACCTAATATCCCGGTTTAGTCCAAGCGTCTCGGTTATCTCTCGGCTGCAGTCGGTCGGATTTAATTTCTCTCGGCTGGAATCCAAACCAGTCGACCATCATCGAGAAAAACTCACTTTTAGCCGACTAAACCCACGACCCATGGCCCATCTCGACACTTAGTCAAATTTCCACAATATTTATTCGGTCCAGCCTCAGTATGGTACTTAACCTCACGGACGTACCACGGTTTGGTACCACAGACATACCACGGACGTACCACGGACGTACCACAGACGTACCACGGACGTACCACGGTACAACACACATATTTAAAGAAACGGACGAACCTCCACTATACCAGGACATACATACAACGGTCATCCCATGACCCGCACGACCATACTTAGAATTTCTGGTCGCGGATGCTACAGATCTTCTCCTCTCTGTCTCTGTCTCGGCTTGAGATGAGAAGAGACGATTGTTCTTAGTCGCGTGTTTGTTCATAAAAAAAAAAATTAGACGTTTCCTTTTTTGACTGAAGTTGTTTCACGTCACATTTACATGTCATCAATAGAATGAACTAACTTTCATTCTAAAGCTGACACATCAGCATTTTTCAATAATAGAGCTTGTCAAATAATAAGAAAGAGGATTTTGTGTTGCAGTGCTCCAAGTAAAACATAACGTTTGAATCGGGTTTAAAATCATAAAAGCCTACAAAATAGGTTTTAAGAAAAATTTAGACCCATTTAATGATTGGGCCTAATAGAGCCAAGCCCGTTAAAAAACACAACATCCCCTAGGCAGAGACCTTTGTCTCTCAACGAACAAGAAGCCTAGCTAGAAGAAACCTCCTCTGCGTCTTTCTTCGCCGCCGGTGAAATCAATCGTCTCTTTCTGGATACAACACTCAACAATGGCGAGCAAAAGGAAAAGACTTTCGCGGAAGCGATACAAGGAAGCTCACCCGGAGGAGTTTCCAAAACCAGAGCCTACGCCGCCAAAAGACCCCGATAAGAAGAAGAAGAAGAAGAGCTTGTTCAAGAAAAAGAAACCCGGATCTTCCACTGAAAGAAAAGGCTCCTCCACGACGAGGCATCCTCTCCGAGTTCCTGGTATGAAACCTGGGGAAGGCTGTTATATCTGCAAATCCAAAACCCATATTGCTAAGCTCTGCCCTGAGAAATCCGAGTGGGAGAGAAACAAGGTTTGCTTGCTCTCTTCTAAACTCTTTGTTTTCTTCTTTAATCGTTGGCTTTGGATTAGGGTTTTTGTTCAGTTTGGGTTTAGTGCCTTGTAGGGTTTAGCTAGAAGCAATAGACGGATGAAATTTTTGATATATATAGTTACATTTCCTGTTTATGTCTTGGTGAGTAGGTTCTTGCAGCTCTTGTTAGGATCGATCAAGGGTTTAATTGAGTTGATTTTGCAGTTTCTTAATCACTGTAAACTCGAATGTTGAGACTTTGATGATGATGATTACACTTGTTGGTTGCTGGAAAGGGAATAGTCTAGGTTATTGATTTTGGTTCTATTGCTTGTAGATATGCTTGCAATGCAGAAGGCGAGGGCATAGTCTTAAGAATTGCCCGGACAAGAACGGTGAGAGCAGCTTCGAGAAGAAGCTTTGTTACAACTGTGGAGATACTGGCCATTCACTTTCCCACTGTCCTTATCCTTTGGAAGATGGTAAGCCTCTCTGTTTATCTACTATTTGTTATATCGTTTTTTCCCTATTAGAAGACTTGAAGAAAGGTGACATGAAGTGATTTTACCTCTCATTTGTCACTAAGATTAGATTCGGTTGCTGTTTTGATACTTTTTGTAGGAGGAACCAAATTCGCAAGCTGTTTCATATGCAAGGAGAACGGGCACATAAGCAAGAACTGCCCTCAGAACAAGCATGGAGTCTACCCAATGGTACAATGCTCCAAATCCTTGTTTTGATCCTTTTTCTTTTTCTTCAATGCAGAATGAGTTTTCGACTTGTTCAACAGTAAATTTTGATGGACTTTCTTTTGCAGGGCGGGTCTTGTAAAGTGTGCGGGAGTGTAGCGCATCTCGTCAAGGACTGTCCCGATAAACTCGGCAGAGATTCAGCCCCAAGAAAGAGTTCAAGTAACACTTTCTATTATTTTCTCACCCTTTTCAATTCTTGAGCTTCCTAGTCAATTAGTTTCTCTTTCATTTGAACCGCATGTCAAGTGATTCGGGACTGTAAACGCAATCTCTTTTTTATCTTTATAAAGACCGTAACTTTACCCTCCCCGCATGAAACTACAGGATTTGATGCTACACCAAGAGGGAAACTCACTAAGTTTAGTGGAGACGATCTTGACGACGATTTCTATGAAGAGCCTAAAATCAGCAAGAAGCTCAAGACCTCTGATGATACTACACCTGATGATTCAGATCAGAAGACCATCCCGATTAAGAAACAAGGCCCAAAGGTTGTCAATTTCGTAGGATGATCACAAGGATCTAAAAAAGGGTCGTCAAATTTTGTAGGAAAGATTTAATATTTTTGTTCTCTGTCTGCCTCTTAGAGTCGTGTAAGGACAAATTACTACTCTTTTTAAGATTCGGAACAATGTTATTGTAATGGAACCACACAGCCAATTCTGTTTCAGATATCTTCTAAACCCGAACAAACCGATCAAGAACCAAACCGATCAAAACGATTTGTCAACCAAACGATAGACATAGAACTTTAATGATAAGGATACAAAATATGCTAAATTTAGAGTAGAGAAAATTGTCCGGAAAGAAAGGATGGTTAGGCGAATTTGAAGGATAGAGAGGAAAAAAAGGTGTGGTTTGATGTTAAAAGAGAGGGAGGATGAGGCCATTAATGGTTTGTTTGAGTTAGTCTCGATTGTTGTGGCTTCTTCAAATCAAATTAAGAATCTCTTCTTCACCCAAAATTTTACATTTCCCTTTTTCTTTCATTCTTCATCTCTCCTCCCACAAAAGAGGACAAAAAAACAAAACAAAAACAAGAAGTCCCATCTCTCTCTAATTAATCTCTCTTTGTTGTCTTAGGTTTTACCTTCATCAACCAAACGCAATGGTGTGTTCTCTCTTTTCTCCTTCCTTCCTCTTTGTAATGAAGTTGCGTTATAGATGTTTTAAGCATCGTTTCTTGTTTTGCATTGGTTACAATTTGTGTTATATGGTGTTTTTTCCCAAAAAAAACTAAAACCATAGCAAAAGCAAACACCAAACGTAAACAATCAAAAACTTAAATTGTGTTATCTTTTAACATGTAAAATGCACATATTCATTGACATTTGAATCAATCGCAATGCACATATATTCATACAAGGCTATATGAAATGTTTTTATATGTTTTTCTATAAGTTATAACTGATATATGTATATGAATTGAAAAAAAGGCGAACGCGGCGTCGGGAATGGCGGTGGAAGACGAGTGTAAGCTCAAGTTTTTGGAGCTAAAAGCGAAAAGAAACTATAGGTTCATAATATTCAGGATAGACGGACAACAAGTGGTGGTGGAAAAGCTTGGGAGTCCCGAGGAGAACTACGACGATTTCTCCAATTCCTTACCGGCCAACGAATGCCGCTATGCTGTCTATGACTTCGACTTCACCACCGCTGAGAATTGCCAGAAGAGCAAGATCTTCTTCATAGCATGGTAAGTACAANAATTAGCAAAAAGAAAAATAAGTTTCTTTTATGTTTTTCATTTAAATAAAAGAAATTGTATGATCAATTACTAATATTGAAAGGAAAATCAAAAAATCAAAAAGGTAAATAATAAGTTTCTTTTATGTTATTCATTTAAGTTTTTTTAATGTTTCTCATTGTTAGAAAAGATTTAACCATTTTGGTTATCCGTTTGGTTAGCTACGGTTTAAAATTAAAGTAAAATAAAATTAACAATGATATATTTCAATTTAATAAAAATAAAATAAAATAAAAGGATCTATTTCAAATTAAGAAAAGGAAAATAAAAACAAAAAATAAATTAGATTAACTTGGATACATTTCAATTAAAAAATGGAAATTCCAGATGCTACTTATATGACATTACACGATGATGAGCTCAATGAGATGGAGGATAGCAAGAATCATTTAGAGAATCTTATGATGTGAGTCTTGAGAAATATAACTTCTATAGAGAGTACAGAGAACATATACGAGAGAAACAAAAAAAGTAAATTAAAAACAAAAAGTAAATTATATTAACTAGGATATATTTCAATTAAAAAAAAAGAAATTCTAGATGGTAATGATATGACATTAGACGATAATGAGATCATTGAGGATGAGGGTATCAAGAATTATGTAGAGAGACTTTTGATGCGAGTCTTAAGAAGCATAACTTCTTTTAGAGAGTAGAGAGATCATATAAGGGAGATGAATGTGAAGATAAAAAAAAAGACTTTATTTGCTTGAAGAGAATTAATGAAAAGGTCGTTCACATATGAAAATGATCTATTAGAATTTAAGAAAATGAAAAAAAATAAGATTACCTATGATATTTCTAATAAGATTAACTATGATATAGAGAGTAGAAAGATCATATACGGGAGATGACTATGAAGAGAAAAAAGACTTTGTTTGCTTGGAGAGAGTTAATAGGGAGATCGTTAACATACACGATTAACTCGAATTGCATACCCAAGGCTTTAATGAAGCAGAATAGAGAAAGATAGTTGATAAAGTGTGTGAACTACAAAAGAAGTAGGGTTTAATGTTGCTTAGGATCCACAAAAGATTCACTGTTTTGAATATTTTAATTGAAAATATATGAGAATTAAAATAAATAAACAACTCTTAGGTTTCATTGTGTTTTTAATATATATATTTTTTTTAAGTAGTGATCCGATTTTGTTTTCTGTTTTTTTTTAAAATTATTTTAACGCGTTTAAAATTTAGTTATTACAAACCCGCGTAAACGCGGATCCTAATCTAGTTGTATATAAACTATAGGCATTTAGTTTATTTACTTTTCTCATAAAATATTAAAAAGAGTACATATATCTTTACATACGCATGCGCACATTTGTTAGACGATTGAATTTTTTTTTGAACTGTTGGGCTTTTCAAGCCCATGTCCAACTCTTACATTAGTATGATATTGTCCGCTTTGTGCCCAGGTGGCAAAGCCCGCACGGATTTGTCTTTGGGCTCCTTCCCCAAATGCCTCATACTAATCAGAGTTGGACATTACTTATATATTAGACAATTACTGTCTAAACTTCCGATGTGGGACTTGGATTGATATCCCAACAATCCTCCACTCAAGCCAAGGATCACACGAACCCTTAGCCTCCAACCTTCCAGCGAAACTGGCACCCATCTTGTACCGCCGTACTGTCCAACGGAATTCTTCACCTAACCCTTGCAAACCTTGCTGCACCGCTAGGAAGTCTTTCGACACAAGACACCGGTACCCTTAATCGCAAGGTTGCCTTGAGGGATCTCCTCCCACAACAACATCCGGCCCAACCCAATTCTCCAGGTCTACCTTTTTTAGAACTTTAGCTCTGATACTACTTGTTAGGTTTTTCCAACCTCCTTGCAACACCAAGACAACTTCGCAATAAAGTAAGAACACAATAAGTTTGTTCACCCAGTTCCCGGCCTCGAACCGGTACGTCTGGGGAGGGATCTCTTGCCCTCAACTTCCACTATGAATCTGAGAATACAAGCTTTGTTTACAGATTACAAGAAGCTCTAGAGAGACCTCGATCAACCTTACGGCATAAGATAATAGGAGAAGATATATATATGCATCCATACATCAAACCCTATAAACGTGTATAATCCTTGTGGGCTTCGAGTTGTTTAAAGCCCAACCTTCTCTCCTATCTTCTTCATGGCCCAATACGTTTGGCCCAATTGGCATTGGTTTGGTTTAGTCAATTTTTTCATATGAACAACGATTTTCAAATTAAATAGCAGGAGAAAGAAAAAAATACAAGCCCATAGACGATTGAATCTTTCGAGATTAGAAAAAAATTATGGATTTTCTTGGCAATGTAATGAACAAATTTGTTCTTATGTCATTACAGTGGGAAGAAGCAATAATTGTAGGAAAAGCTTGCTCATGTACAGTTCGAGAATAAAATAAAGTAGCAAGATTACAGTTTGAGAAATTATTGAATCAAAATAAAAATTATTTACTCTCTGCTCCTACTCTTGTTTTTATAGCTCAAAGTTGTATTTAACCGTCTTCATTTACTCATTTTGATTATGTAATAATTATATTTACTTGTTCGGGGTCTTTTGATCTAGTGGTAAGGAGACGGTTTGGGATGCTAACACGTTTCAAGTTCGATCCACCTGCTGCGAGAAACTAAAACACATTGCCTTGGACACCACACGGATATGGGCCCTTGTTTTCGGTCCATTTGTATACCCGGAGAAAAGGTATATCCGTTAGATGCACCTCCCCCAAAGATTAGTATGGACTCTTAAACAACCTCCATCGTACAACTTTCTGGATGTTTTTAGATTAAAAAATATTAAAAAAAGAAAAAATAATTGAGATCCGTATCTCTGCAGAGACACAAAAGACACTTGAAGACACCTGTTATCTTCTTATTGGAAAGGTAAAAAAAAAAATTTCCTTTTTTTTTCATTTGCTAAAAAAGCAACACATGTCTCACATATTCTATTTTATTTATATTAATTAACTTTCAAGACACTAATAAAAATTCACCGATAAAGTTGCTCTTACATAGGTCTGAGATTCTATGAATTAACCAAAAAAAATTATATTTACTTTAGTAGATTAAGCCGTTTCTAGTTAAAACATGTAATTATTCTTTTTCGAATAATTTTTAAGTTTGTCTCCCAAGTAGACTTTGAGTATGACCGTTTGGGTTGTACTCTCGTCGTTTCATTCCGGCTAGAACCGAAATTACCGAATCTAATGGTTAACTTCGATTTGAACCCTCTACTTCGGTAAAGCTTTTTTACTTCACGTTGGAGTCTTGGATTTCATTCCGTAACGGGTGTGAAATTTTAGATATTCTCTGGTCACTTGTCGAAACAAAAGGCAAGTTGGGTTTTCCGGTTCTGTTTCTTAAGACGAAAACATAACCGGCCAAGCATCAAGTTCTCTCCGGTTTAAAAACGATGGGCTAATAACAAGTCAAAACTCGAAAAGGTTAGTTAAAAAGTCTGCGTCGAATCTCCCTATTAATAGCTGCCGCTTCTTCTCACAAACTAAGCAAAACCTCGTTTTGTAGTTCACGGATCTTCGTGAACAACATAGAAGTCTCTGTTTGGATTAATCACCATTCTCTTCAATCTCTCTGCATCGTCGTTTCCTACAGACGATTTCTATGTCAGGTAAAGCCCCTTTCTCCTTCTTCCTCTTTTTGATTCTGTGTGTGATCATATCATCTATTTCCATATTTTCCAATCATTTTTGGGATTTTTCGACATACCCAGATTGTGAATTATTTGTGCTCTGTTTCGGATTATGCTTTACGGTTCTTGTTCCACGAAAAAGTCGAAATATTGATGTTATGGGTTTATGTTGAAGCTTTTTTGTAGGGTTTTTAAAAGCTGAATTTTTGCTATTTTCCACATTCTCTAATCAATTTTGGGTTTTTTCGACCTGCCCAGATGGTGAGTTACTTGTGTTCTGTGTTGTTCAACGAAAAAGTTGAAATTTTGAAGTTGAAATTCCAATTATTCTAGAGGTTTTATGATTTGGTAATTTTTTATGATGTGTGTTGGATTATGCTTTAGGGGTTATGTTCCATGAACAAGTTGAAATTTTGAAGTTATGGGTTTATGTTTTTAAAATCTGAATTTCTTGCTAATTTATTGTTTTTTACAGATAATCAAGAACCAATCTTGGTGAAGGAGGAGAGTGTTGTAGGTATCCCATCTCCACTCTTGAAGCTCAAAAGCTGGCAATGGTGGGTTCTTGTGTCCATTAACATCTTCTTCCTCATTGGTGGTCAAGCTGCTTCAGTCCTTCTCGGTAGGTTTTACTACGACGAAGGCGGAAACAGCAAATGGATGGCCACTCTTGTTCAAACCGCGGCTTTTCCCATCCTCTATATCCCGCTCTTGCTCCTTCCTTCTTCTCCGACGAACGCAGACTCTTCATCAGAGCCTTCTTGTTCTCTTAAAACCATTGTCTTGATCTACGTCTGTCTCTTATACACATCTAGATGTGTATCTCTAGTCGGTACAGCGGTTACGTGGCAAGTTTGCTCTGTAGGGGTTGTAGGGTTGATATTTCTGGTCTCGTCGCTCTTCTCGAACGTCATTAGTACTCTGTCTCTAGCTGTGCTCTTATACACATCTAGATGTGTATAAGAGACAGCCCTTATGCAGTTCTCATTCGAGAAGATCCTTAAAAAAGAAACCTTTTCGGTGGTTCTAGAGATGCAAATCTACACTTCTCTAGTCGCGACCTGTGTATCGGTCATCGGGCTTTTCGCTAGCGGGGAATGGAGAACGCTGCACGGGGAAATGGAAGGGTACCACAAAGGGCAAGCCTCTTATGTACTGACTCTAGTCGGTACAGCTGTTACGTGGCAAGTGTGCTCTGTAGGAGTTGTAGGTTTGATATTTCTGGTCTCGTCGCTCTTCTCGAACGTCATTAGTACTCTGTCTCTAGCTGTGACTCCACTCGCGGCTTTGGTTGTGTTTAGAGATAAGATGAGTGGCGTTAAGGTTATGTCGATGTTGATCGCTCTTTGGGGTTTCGCTTCTTATGTTTACCAGAATTATCTTGATGACTTGAAAGTAAGACGAGCGAGGAAACAAGCTCATCAAGCAGGGAGGGCTTGATCCGGTCTGTTGTTGATTCTGTGGTGGTTCAGGCAAGAGGTGTTGGTTTTAGTTTGCTATGTCTTTATGGTTTTAGATTAAGTAACAATAATTGTCACTCTTAGGACAAGCCTACTTGGTCTTTGTCACATTGTTTTCCAAAATCAGATTTGTCGTACGATTAAATCTAATAGATTGGTGGGTAAATTTTTACGAGAATAAGGATTCAGAAACTAAATTCTTTTAGTCTCATTTTGTTTTTGTTGCATAGAATTTTGGAAATGAAAAATATGGTCTCATTTCATTCCAGTAAAAAAATTGGGACAAGAATAGTAAACAAATGTTCAAAATGTATCTTAACGGGGAACCAGGAGAAATGAAGTGATGACGGAAAAAAAGATTGAACAAAAACCAATGTTTTCACGCCCGGACCGGACCGGCCGGTTCGCCCGGTTAACCCGCGACCCGGCCACTATTCCGGTCCGGTTCTCCTGTATAAACCCGCTACTTTTAAAACCGGTAAAATCCAGAAAAACCCGCGGTTAAACCGTTACCTACTGACCCGCTAACCCGGATGAACCGTCAATTTGACATTTAATAATAAAAAATAAAAATCATTAAGTAAACTTAATTTTTCACTAAATTTAGGGTTTAAACAATGTTTTCACGCCCGGACCGGACCGGCCGGTTCGCCCGGTTAACCCGCGACCCGGTTCTCCGGTATAAACCCGCTACTTTTAAAACCGGTAAAATCCAGAAAAACCCGCGGTTAAACCGTTACCCGCTGACCCGCTAACCCGGATGAACCGCCAATTTGACATTTAATAATAAAAAATAAAAATCATTAAGTAAACTTAATTTTTCACTAAATTTAGGGTTTAAACCGTTTAAAATATTTGTTCTAACTTCTAACTTTCTAAGAATAATCGTTCGTCTTCTTAGCCGCTTGAGAAGAAGGTTTTGTGTTCTCAAGTCAACAAAGCAGTATGTTGTNCGGACAACAAGTGGTGGTGGAAAAGCTTGGGAGTCCCGAGGAGAACTACGACGATTTCTCCAATTCCTTACCGGCCAACGAATGCCGCTATGCTGTCTATGACTTCGACTTCACCACTGCTGAGAATTGCCAGAAGAGCAAGATCTTCTTCATAGCATGGTAATGCAATACAATACCCTCATGAAACATATATATTTGAACATTTGTGTGGTGACACAAACAACGACAATAGCACAAATCACTAGATTACATATCATGGTCTCATCACATGTTATGAAACATATATATATATATTTTTTTTTTCTTTCAACAACATGCATTATGCGGATTTGAATGTATATATAGTGACACAACAACGACAATAGCACAAGTCAGTCACTATAGGTTATGATCTTACACTATGAAACATATATAGATTATGGATGATGCATGTATATGGTAGGTCACCTGATTCATCAAGAGTGAGGATGAAGATGGTGTATGCGAGCTCAAAGGACAGGTTCAAGAGAGAACTGGACGGGATTCAGGTGGAGTTACAAGCCACCGACCCGAGCGAGATGAGTCTCGACATCATCAAAAGTCGAGCTCTCTAGATTCATATATATCCACAAGCGCACCATCATCATCATTCAAAGAATTTCTCCATGTTATGTAATTTTCTTGGTTTCATTCATTCTTCTTCCTCTTTGACTATTTTTTTTTCTCTCTTTTTTTTTTTTTTAAAAAATTTACATTTTAAAATTGACATGGGTTCTATACTTTGGCTTGGGAGAAGCTTAAAACCATGTAGTTTACCGTGTAATAGCTGCATACTTTCGTTGGAAAATAAAATATATCAATTCTCTCCAATTGCACAAAATTTATAACAAAATTCGTTGAAAAATAAAATATATTAATGTTTAATTGCGACGTCTAAACGATACGTCGATATGTCCGAGTGGTTAAGGAGATAGACTTGAAATCTATTGGGCTTCGCCCGCGCAGGTTCGAACCCTGCTGTCGACGGTTTCATTTTTTGTCTTCTTGTTCTACGTAATGGATTACGAAAGATTAACCGGTAGACAAAATGACACAATCCTTGCTCCTTACAGGAGCAAACAAATTTGCTTCAATTAGACACATCCAAAGGCAAACCTGTAGTTTTGCAGAATTTGTTTGAACTTGCACGCATCATATCTTGTGTTCATATCTTGTGAACATTTGTGAAATGATCAATGCCTTTTCCTCTTTCGTCTACCTTGATAGATAATAGATCCATCGTTGGGTCTGTTTGTGGGTATGTGTGATCTGCTCGTAAGGTTAATACATGTTCATCAAAGTCACCATGACTTTTTCCTCATTTGAAATATTCTTTAATTTCCAGATTGTAACTTTTTTAGTTGACCCACAAATCTATTAATAATAACAATTTGAAGAAATGCTAGTTGCATTTCAATAAGTTGAGTCTTTTCAAAATTATTATTTGTGTTTTTTTTAATGAATTCCAACTTTAATCAAATAAATATTATTTGTGGTTGCGTTTTTTCACTTATGTCTTTTGAAGATTATTTATTGTCCAAAACCACATAAAAATAATAATTTGATAGTGATTCTTGCTATAATGGTGTATTAAAAAAGTATGTTATTTAGATAGTTTATTATAAATAAAGAAGAAAAAAAAGTAGAAAATCCAACATATGATTGTTTTCCAACAAAATATGTATAGAATAAAAGTTTAAAAACTTGGAAAAAGTTAAGATTGTAAATAAGCTTGGAAAAATATATAATATTTACCATTCTGAATTATATTATCTTCGAACTTTAATCGATTGTTGTGAAAAAGCAAGTTTTTTAAAGATAATTTTGCATATTATTGGAAAATTCAGTATAATTTTGAAGATGCATATGCAACAAATGGTTTTTATAGAGAGTGATGAGGAATGCTATGTAACAATGAAAGAAGCTTCTTTTTGGGCTACACCAAATCAGTTGTGTAATTTGTTTGTCATATTAGTAAATCATTGTGATGTTACAAATTCATTACGATTATGGAGTACATTTTGGGAATATGTTACCGAAGAAATGATTTCCCGGGAAAGAAAGTCATGTAATTTTCACTAGCATGTCTATAATATACTCATTGTTCCAAAAGAATCGAGATAACTGCAGCAAAAAATGCAAGAGTTTAAAAGGACGTGAAATGGAGATATATGAAGTTAGTGCGTGTGCTGGTGACGCAGAGTTTATTGGCGGCCATGTGGATGAATCGCCAGGGAAGACACGAGCATTGTGGTATAAACCAGCGAATCTGGAGTTGGCTTCAGGTTGGAAAGCGAGAGGGATCAATCATCAATTGGAGTAAAATTAACGAAAAAGAGTTGTGTAAGGATTAGATTGTTGGAAATCGCCATTGCAAGCAGCTTTAAGGAAAGTTTGGAAAAGTTTTGTTGGTGTTAATGGAAGAGAAGCAGAGACGTGAGTCATCTTTTTTACTTATACATGTATAATTTTAATTTTATTTATTAATATACAAATCATCTCCCAACATAAACTTAAAATTTTATATGTCAAATGATTGGTGGAGAGATTGTTATTGTAATCATATAATATAATTACGCGTATTCAATTGGTAAGAGACTTGCAAGAGTCTCTAATCAATTTAATAATAATATTTTTAATATAAATTAATTATATTATTTAGTTTTAAGTTATGAAATTTAAATCAATGATACAAAGACAAATATGAAATTGAGTCTCTCATTAGTCTCTTAAGGTCTCTCATTTGAGAGACTCTCTCCATTCTCTTTTTTTTTTCTATTTTTCTACTTTTATTAATACTAAGAGAGAACTCACGCTATGCGCGGGTTTTATTTTAATTTGAGTTTAAAATAATATTTTATAAGATTTTTAAGTTGTCTATCGATTTTCTCTCGATTCTTTATACATTTGTATTTTTTATTATTATCTCTTTTATTAATATTTATTTCTTTTTCAATTTTCATACTCTTTCATTCATTTAAATTTAAATAGGTTGGAGTTAACTTCTTACTTCTTCAATCTCATAATTTGTTTTTTCTTCACTTGCATTAAAGTATAAATTTTAAATTATTATAATTTACCATTTTGAGCTTTTCTTTGTATATATTTTTCATTGAATCCATCTCATTTTTTCTTGTTTTTCATTTTTTTATTTATCCATTCTTCTTTTTCTCTATTTTTTTTTTCCTTTTTTCTATGTTTATATAATTTATATATCTTCTCGATTGTTTATTGTTTATTTTTCTGTCGTATGATTTTTTTGTTTTTTTTTTGTTGACATCCTTATGATTTTATTGGTTAGAGTTAACTTTTTAACTTATCTAGTCTCATAATTTGCTCATTTTTTTCATTTGCATTTGCATTTAAATAAAATTATCATTATTAGTTTGGTAATAAGGATTCAATTACTTTATAAAAACTAAAAATAGAATGATTCCGTTTAAAATTTTATATTATATAATATTTCTACGGCTGTGATGTTTTTAAATTAAAATTAAAATTTTATTAACTTTTTATCTATATGATATTGTTTTCAATAGTATTTATTTATGTTATTTTGATTTTAAAATTAAATGAGTTCTATGTATTTTAATAGTTGGATTAATATTTATCTGTGTTATTTACTGGTTTTTTAAAATTTGATTAGTTATTTGTTTTGTTTGTAAAAAAATAATTAAGGTGGATCAATAAAGGAGGGGGGGGGGGGAGTGATGTGTTAATACAGGAGAGCCCCTCTTCATCTATTATATATAGGATGATTTGTGTTATTTGTTTATTCTTTTCAATGATTTTTTTTTAATTGAATATGTTATTTATTATTTCTTATATCGTAATAAAAGATATTTTATTAAATACACAATAGAAGACACAATTTAATCTGAAAGAATAAAAAAGTGAAAATTGATATTGTTTATAATTATGTTTAGTATATATATCTTTTTATTATATAAAGTTGGATGCTTTTAAATTAGTAATTAACATGATCGCGATATGTGGCAAGTGAATCAGTCAAATTTTGACACGTGTTACGATTAGAATATATTAAATAGGTAAAATTTATATTTATGAGTAGTTAGATTTTAATAAATAAATGAGTGTTAGTATGTTATTAATTAATAAAAAGAAAATAAGAACAAAAATAAATGAGATTAACATCAATTTAAGAAAAGATAAGATGACACTAGTCCTAAAATAAAATAAAAAATTAACTTGAATGTTTTTGTTTTGTTTTGGGTTTTGTGAAAAAGATTTTATTTGTCATTAATTACAATAAATGTTGTATATAATCTAGTGATCTCGTAAGTTGCCTATGGTGTTCATTTGATTTTTTTTAAAATTTTTTTTTATTCTACTATTTGTCTTTTTGATTTATTTTGTTATGTTATTTTAAAGTTGTAGTGTGTATTAGATTATCATATTGTTTTTATGTCTTTCACTAGTATTATAGTAAACTTTATTAATGAGTACACATGGCTTAATGGATAAGGCTGTTGATTTATGTTAAGGGGATTATGGGTTCGAATCCTCATGAGGGCAAATAAGAGGATTCAAATATTTTGTTTGGTTCAAATTTAATATAAATAAAATAAATTTTGAAAATTAAATAATGAATGACACGTGGCATACTTTGAGATGCTGACGTGGCAGCTCCCGGAGAGAGCAATTCAGCTTTCATATAGTAGATTTTAATGTGAGAGACTCTAAGTGCAGATGCTCTTATAGCTGTACATTTCTCTAATCACAAGTCCAAATTTCTTCGCCTTTTCATTCAATAACGGTCATTCTAAAAAAAAAAAAAAAAAAAAGAGAAGAAACTGAATTTGCCATTTTTGATTTTTGCAACAGGTTTCCAAAATTGTCTTCTTTCATGACCTATCTACCTTTTCTTTGTCTTCTCCTTTGGTTTTCGTGTCTTTCCTTCATCCCCAAAGAAACCCGAAATTAACCTGGGTTTCTCTTTGGATCATCTCTTTGCTTTTTTTTTTCTTTTTTTTCAGATTTTGATTAAAAGTGTCAATCATGGTATCCGATCTGCTTTTCATCGCATGTTTTGGAATCTTCAACTCCGTTGTTCTTGCCGAAACCAATTGCCAAGACGATAAGTATTCTTATTGTAATATTTTAAAAGTTGTGATTAGATCTTTTAGGTAAATTATGAGAGAGGTGACTATTAAGTTTCTTTTTTGGCTCAGCAAAATAAGCAAAAAATAGCATATGGATTTTTTTTCCGTAGTTTGTTCTCTTAATTACGCTTATAAGAGAATGAACTCTCCATCGAAACTCAAATGCTGGTCATGTAAAAATGGCGGGGGATACTATCGTATATTAACATTATATTAAAATTTAAGAGTTATGTTGTTATTGTAGTTTAAACATATTAAACAATCGGTAAATGTTAATATTTATTATGACTGTTTTTTGATATTTTTTAAATTTCTCTTGTTACATGCAAAATATCAGTATGTTTTACTTGCATGTGTACCTTATTTTCTTTATATTTTCATTGAATAGTCTATCCTTTTATGATCCCCTCCTCCACAACGTTTGCATTGCCCAAATTAGTGCACTTTGTTCTACAATTGGTGATTTACTTTGGCTACAATACACAGACAATCTCATTTTGTTATGTATTGTGTTTATCCTACATATAAACGCATAACTGGGCGAAGTTTTGATTTATAGAATACAGAACAAATAAGGAAACTAACCAGAGTATGTGGTCGAAAACAAAGAGCAGGATCGTGAATTCGAGAGATACAACAATCAGAGGAGAGGATGATGCATAGTGCTCGGCTTCTAGTATGTCTTACCAACCCATACTAGAAGGTATCTTCAAATTTCGAACAATCTTGCAGTGCCAAATCTATTTGAATGAATAAAATCTATAAGTCAAGCAATGCCACCACTAAAGTTCACTAAATTATTTGGTCGTTCTTAGGAGTATATATTGAGGATTCACATATTTCCAATGTTTTCACGCCCGGACCGGACCGGCCGGTTCGCCCGGTTTACCTGCGATCCGGTCATTATCCCGGTCCGGTTCCATTGTTAAAATATGCTACTTCTAAAACCGCTAAAATCCAGAAAAATCAGCGGTTAAACCGTGAACCGCTGACCCGTTGACCCGGGTAAACCGTAAATTTAACTTTTAAATCCTTTAATTAATGTAATCGTTCACTAAATTTAGGGTTTAATACATTTGTTCTAACTTCTAAGAATTTGTTCGTCTTAGCCGCTCGAAAAGAAGGTTTTGTGTTCTCAAGTCAACAAAGCAGTATGTCTTGTCTTCTCTAACCTCTCTTTTCTTTGTTTAAGATTTTTTTTGTCTTGGGTGATCATAGATTTTGTTTCTAATTTGTAAGTGTTATTCTCTGCTCATGTTTGTGTGTCCCTTAAGAGTTAAGAATCAATTATGCCTTAGTAAAATCTGTTTTTTGTGTGATTTTAGGTAATGGAAACAAAATCAAACAAAAACTATGAAGAAATAGCAACTGCAAACCGTTCAATCCGAGGAAAAAATGATGTTGCTTGGGCATATGCGATTCAATCAAAGGATTCAAGAAGGAAATAAGTTTTAGAATGTGGGGGTTGTCACAAAAAAAATTAGGAGGTGGCATTAATCGGATGAAACACCATCTTGGGGTGTAAAAGGAGATACATATGCGTGTACGAACGTTCCTGCAGATGTGCGATTCAAGATAATAAGTGCATTGAAAGAACTTGAGGGCAAGAAGAAGAAGAATATTCATTTTGATGATTCAAACTTAGACGGTCCTGAAATTCAAGATATTGATGGGGATGATACTGGAGTTGATTTTTGCCCAAGTCAAAAGAGGAAACAAGGTACTGATCTCCACACATACTTTAAACGAGGTGTGCATGATCAGACCCAACCTACTATAAAGGCATGCATGCAAAGTAAAGAGAAAATACATGATGTGGACATGTCTATTGCATTGTGGTTTTATGACGCTTGCATTCCGATGAATGCTGTGAATTCTCGGTTTTTTCAACCTATGATGAGTAAGGTAGCAAGCATGGGTCATGGATATGTGGGTCCTTCATATCATGCTTTGCGTGTTGGGTTGTTGTGTGATGCTAAAGTGCAAGTTTCTTTGATCATTGATAATTTTAGAAGTATTTGGGCTAATACCGGTTGTACTCTAATGGGATAGATGGATGGAAGGACACAAGACAAAGACCACTGATTAATTTCTTAGTTTATTGTCCCAAAGGAAGTACGTTTATAAAGTCAGATTGCAAGTGCTGAAAATTTATGCAACTTGTTTGCTGAGCTTGTGTGTATGATTGGTCCATAGAATGTCGTTCATCTAGTGACTGATAATGCACCCAATTATAAAGCTGCTGGAAAGCTTCTCGTTGAAAAGTTTCCCACGATAGCTTGGTCTCCATGTGCAGCTCATTGTATCAAAACTACCAATGGTTCACAATCTAGTGCTACGTATGTCTAAGGTAACCATTTTTGTATACAACCATAAGTCAACTTTAAATTGGGTGAGGAAAAGACCTGGCTGGAGAGAGATCATTCATCCAGGAGAAACACGTTTTGCTACAACTTTCATTGCTTTACAAAGTCTTTATCAGCATAAAGACGATTTACAAGCTCTGGTTACAAGCAAAGATTTGGAGTTTAAGCAGCTTTTTAAATCAGTTAAAGCAAAGGAAGTTAAACTGACTGTCTTGGATGAGCGTATGTGGAATGACTGCTTGATAATTGTCAAGATTATGACTCCTATCATCCGTCTGTTGCGTATTTGTGATGCTGATGAGAAGCCTTCTCTAGTTCTCTACCATATGTGTATGAAGGGATGTATCGAGCAAGATTAGGCATTAAAAAGATGTTCCAGAAAAAGGATGTTCACTACAAGCCTTATACGAATATCATTGATCGACGATGGGATTGTATGTTACGCCACGATCTTCACGCTGCAACATACTATTTGAACCCGACATTCATGTATGAGCAAGATACGTTTTCTGAGAAGCCTGAGATTTTCAGAGGTTTGATGAACTTATTTGAAAAGCAAAAAGATAATAGCAAAACAAAGCTCTTTCAAGAGCTTAAACTTTATCGAGAACGTGAGGGAAGCTTTTCTCGAGAAATGGCTCTAACATGCAGCAAAACTTCTCAGCCAGGTAATTCATAATATAATCATGATTTTACTTTATGGAGTTTGTGGGAATGGAACAGGTTGTGCAAGAAGACGAAAGTACTCTTACAGTCTACATTCTTTTCACATTCCGTCCATGTGAGTTTTAGTTTATTTTTAAAATAATTTAGACTTTTAATACCTATTAAAATTGGACTAAACTTCTTTATAGAATCAAACCACACTTAATGCATCACCATTTTTGTTTTTCCAAAGCCCAACAAAATCCTTTGCAAACAAAAATTGTATACTCTTTTAAAATTAAATATATAATGGTTGAATGTATCAAATTATAATTAATTTTTATTGTTGTGAGCATAGAAGTTTGAAATATATAAATAAAACATTTTTGGAAGAATATATAATAAAAAAATCGCGCGTATGCACGGATATTCTCCTAGACATGTCGCCGATAACCTAGTTATAGATGGATCTTAATAATGAGTGCAAGTTATGATGGCACAACGGAAATTAGCAGAGACCAAAAGTAGTATATAAGTGAGTTGATCATTTCAAGCACATCATAGCTGAGACACAAACTTAAAATTGAAGTATTAATGAGACTAAGACCATCTCCAATGGTTGAACCCTTAAAGAGTTCTTAACAATTTTTTACTATTAAATTTAATATAAAATTAAATTAAGAACCTTATTTTAGTTTTGCAAATATTTTTCTCTCCAATGGTGGACTCTTGAGGGGTTCTTGTTTTCGAATTTGTGTATACACCAAAAAACTAAAACCTTGAGATGCCACCTGATTTCTCCAAGTCACACAACTCACAAGCTTAAGATATAGAGAGAATCATATACAAAATTTTATAATTTCAAAGAGTTTTGCAAGTGTAGTTAACAAATGGGAACATGGTTTTATCTCAAACACTGGTTTGGAAGGATGCAATGCAAGAATATCCAATACGTGGAAGGAGCTAATCTGTTTCATTTTTAAAACCTATCAAAGACCATTAAGGTTTAATCTACAAAGATCACAAGAATACTTAGCCACATTTCAGTCAAAACATGGACGCTAAACACAGCAAAGCAATGCTTTAGTCTTCTTTAAAGAAAACTCATCAGGACATTGATATATATATGGTGAAGATTATAATGGAACCTGATTGATATCATACCGCCTTCTCATTTGAAGTGCTACACACGGCGACTTTAACTCCATTCGTTAAAGCTTGATCAACCAGCCTGCAAAAGTTCCAACAAGAAGGCTTAGTTAACCAAGATAGCCGAAGCTGATGTTTCAATAAAATTCTAACAGAAACCACAACATGTATATGATTTACTAGAAACAACTAGCCTTACAAACAACATTCATAGCATCAGGAGACTCCATCATCAAGAAAATATGCATCAAAAAGCATCAAGAATATAGAATAGAGGATTAGAAGTGACCCTAACTTGGCAACACCGGGTCGAAGAGGAAGCAGCTTTTTCTCGATGAGAACCATGAAAAGCTCTTTGAAAGTGTCGTTGAAGGAGATCCTGTGACCGTCCTTCTCGGTATCAACAAGCACACCGTCGCAATCGAAGAGAAGAGCAGAGGGAAGAATCACCGGAGAAGATGGAGTTGAGCAGGTGATTCTGCCGGAGCGAGATGCTATGGATTTCGTCGGTTTTGCTCTCAGGCACTTACTCATGAACCGCGACTTACCGGGTGACATGAGTCTGGCCACTCAATTGTTCCAAAATCTGTAAATTTAAGACGATTCCATCAATCGATTACAATTTAGAACAAAAAGCGACACGCAGAGAATCGGTAAAGAAAGACACGCAGCAACAAGAACCTTGGAAGCTCTGGTGAGTCGATCTCCACTCTCACCAACGGAGAAGAGGCTAGACATCTTCATCCTGATTGCGAATCTAGCTTCACCATGAACCTGATTGCGAATCGAGCTTCAACATCAACGCCGGCGCTTGGATCGTCGCTTTCTCGGTTTTATCGGATGAAACGGAACAGAGAAATAAAGAAGGAAAATTAGCTGATCAATCACGAATCGACACGCAAGGGGTTTTTATCGATTCTAAAAACACTCTAATCAAAATCGGTTCTGAACAATTTATGTAGTTTTGAATTATTTTTTTAATTTTTTTTATCAGAACCCTATCTTTAGAGCTCTCGTTGGAGCTGCTCTAACACCCCCGATAATTTCTTGCATAGCAAGTAAACAGACAAACTCAACTGATAACCTAAATATCACTCTTAAATTTTGTCTACCAACTGAGTTTCGATCTGGGTCCCGAGAGAAAACTCTAATAAGCTGCCTATGATCAACATTGAAACTTCAGGCGTTAATTCATGCATAACTATTGCTTGTTTTTCATTTCTTACACAGCAAATAAAAAACTCAAACGATTGCCATTGCTGATCAAACGATTGTACAGCAATAAAGAAACAAACTGAGACACAAACTTAATTTGATACCATAAGAAACAAACTCAGTCGAAAACCTAAGATGGAGCTTAAGTCTTAACTACGAGTGCCTAACAGAGCACCTTACACACAGAGACACAAACTTTAACTGGAAGTAAACACGCAAATCTTCCTAGATCTTGAGCTTGAGGAATCTGTCATTGCGCTTCCTAGATCTTCCTAGATCTTGACTGAAGTCATCATCTACCATAGTCATGAGTTCATCGAGATTGAGCATCAAATTCTCCGAGCCACTAAAATCAAAATCATCATCATCCCACTCATGATATGGTTCTTGGTACGGCATCATCATGACGTTGTTTTCGTTGCTCTGCGTCGTCGTCATCATTGTTTCCAAGCCTGAGTCATGACCTTGAAGAAGAGGAGGAAAAGTCGGTTGTTGCTGCTGAGTGACGTCTTCTTGTTCTTCTTGCACTTGGTTCGATAAGATGTTGTTCTCCGTCTGAGGCACCTGATCAGCAAATCCAGGTTCGACTTTATTCTTGGTGTTGTCCCGAATACAACATAAGACCAAGTCGTCGTGAACATCATTATGAAGACAATATTCCGTCATGAGCCAATCAGTTTTCACTGGTTTTCCCTTCACTGTCTTGTTGTACACGAGACTCTGCTTGTAACCCTCCACCGTCTTGTTTATTGGATCGATGATGGCTGTTTTTGAACCAGTGCTTTTCCATGTGCCGCCTTCGCTTTCTCCTCTTCCCGGTACGGTCCGCTTCGGTGTCTTGCCACCTCTTTTAATCCTCGGAACAAAGTAATACCATTCCTTTTTCCTGAACAGTTTGTTCTCTACATGATCATGAAGCCACGGTTCATCTTTGTACACATCCAAAGTTGTTATGAAATCGCTCTCCTCTTTTTTGACCATGATGCTAAGAAAACGCACCAACCCCACATCGTTTGGAACAAACCGTGAACCATCCCGATCCCGATAACTCCGAGTCGCCATAGTGATCACGAGCTCTCTCTCTCTATCTATCTCTCTCTCTCTCTCTCTCTCTCTCTCTCTCTCTCTCTCTATCTCTTTAGGGCTTGTTCTCGTTTCGTTTACAGAGCACTAGAGAACAATTTGACCTCTATTTATAACTTCATTTGTCGGCGGCCACTCATTCCTATTTCATCTCTGATTAGACATACTCAACAGTGTCCTTGTTGTTTTCAGATAACTTTCTTTGATAACACGTTTTCCATAATAATCTTATAACAGAAATCTCTATAATATTAAATCAAATTGTTAACAACACGGTGTAAAATATTCGTTTTGGATTTTGATAAGAGAGGTGGAGATATATGAATGTTTAGTTTTTATTTTTATCTTCATTTTCATTTTATATATGAGATAGAAGAGATATGCAGGTTGATTCTCTCACTCCTTTTTCACTTAGGAAACATCATTAATTAATTTTATTTTTTCGGAAACTAGATGAAATTTTGTCAAAAACATTTATCTGGATTTTCCTGTATTCACAATCGGTAAATCGAATCCCGGATTTAGATTATATTCATAATCCGGCTACTGCCCTGACGCATGCCCAGGAACCCACATTGCACAGGTAGATGCAAACACAAGCAAGAAGCAGGTAGTTTTGATAATTGATACCATACCAGAGAGAAAATCCTGATAAAACAAGGGAGGATTATGGGATCAATCTTGGTAACAATTAGGTCGTGTGCATCTTCTAAAAGCTTCCACACGTCTAGTTTCCCAAATTTCCATTATGAGTTTCCTCCTCTGCAACACTGAAGCCGCTATTGCAAACAGCAACAAATCGTCTGTGGGTGGGAGTTGCTCGCTGCTCTAATGGAGAAGTAGTATTTTCATCCCTCCCTTGAGAAGAAGGAAAGACACGAACAGACTCATTCTCAACTGAAGAATCTCAAGTCTGAGGACTCAGACATTTCAGGCGTCTTGAACCAATTTAAACGTGATGATGCTTCTTAGCAACCAATCAAAATTTTGCAACATAAATAAGCCCTATAACCAGACAGATGTCATTGATTTCAATACATGATAACAAACACGGCATTATAACAATTCGACTGCCATTAGTGTATTTGTTGCAACAAATAAGAATGTATACGTTTCATGTAGAATGTACAGAAAAAACCGGTGTAACTTAACCAGTCAATTACATAATCAATTATTCAGTTTTGTCATCGATCTTGTGGAACCCTTCGCTGCAGCTTCTTGTTGTCTTATAGTAGGACCAGTCGGAGTTGGCAGTGGAGAAGACGGACTATTCTTGGAGGAAAATTAGTTACAACCAAGAATGAAGAAGAAAACTTATTGATAAATGAACAGAGTAATGGGAATTTTTTTTATTATATAAGAGAGTAATAGGAATTAAACTTGAACTTTGCATATATAAAATATGAATATATTCGCCGATATAAAATATGAAGGACGAATATATAACTAAAAAAGTTGAACTTTTAATATACCAAAACTTAAACATGAAAGAGTAATGAACCTAAGCACATACACACTGAGCCTTAAGCTTAGCACATTCACAGTAAATAAGAAATCTCAAAAGTAGAAACTGATTTTTGTTTCTTCTTCTTTTTTTTTTACTTGTGCGCTAAGGCAAGACACAAACTCAACATAAACACAAATATGATGTCTTTTAACTCTTAACTAACCGAACCCTGAACACACGCCTTGACTAGAAACTCCTATCATCACCTGAGAATATCAGCAAGTCTTGGCCAAATCTTTTGGTTGTCTTGTGGTTGGCATTGGCAACGGAACATCGAGACTTTGCGTAAGAAAAGGATGGTTCAAGAGCTCAGACGCGGTGGCCCTTACCGGCTGGTTAAGCTGCTAAGCCGAACAACATCTGGACAATGCACATTCACATATCGGAAAAAGAAATATCTCACATATGCAATGTCTGTCCTGACGCGCCTGCTGAAACGTAACACCTACTTATCCTTCGTCACATTCCTATCACCTACCGTTGAATCTGTGTAATTCTACTGCTCTACTCAAAAACTTTGACACAAGGGTCAGAATTAAATGTTTGCAGGCAATACTATTTCCAGCATTGTCCTGTTTTTTTAAAAGGACAAAAGTATAGCAACGCTTTATTATGCTTAGTTATTCACTATCTCTTTTTTTTCCTTAAAAACTTAAATCGAGTCATCAAAAATACTCGTATAAAATTCAGAATTCTTGGAAAACAAAACAAACCCAAAATTCAGAATCAAATACGACAAAATCATGGAACACGATGAATGATTGATGTAGACTTCAAGCAACAAGCGTGTTTGAAGAAGAAACTCAAGAAATCTCTCTCTTCTTCTGTTCCCATGTACCCATCAAACTCCAAAGTTTCGAGACTCCTCAACAAACNTTTATTAATATTTTTAGATGAATGGTGGAGATATTTTGGTTGTGATGCTCCTACTTTACAAAAGTTAGCAATACGAATTCTTAGTCAAACCGCTTCTTCATCTGGATGTGAACGTAATTGGTGTGTATTTGAACGGATTCATACCAAAAAGAGGAATCGATTAGAGCATCAACGACTTAACGATCTCGTATTTGTTCACTACAACTTACGTTTGCAAGACAGGTGAGTATAGTATAAAGTTATGTGTCTTTATATAGCTTAAATTATAATCAATTGCTTACATGTTTTGTAATGTACAGGACTAAAAAAAAAAGATCGTATGATCCTGTTGATTATGAATCCATTGATAAAACAGAGTTTTGGATCGTAGAAGAAGAAGAATCAGGTGAACTTGATTATGATGAATTAGAGAAGGCTCTTGCTGAAGAATATCCCAAAGATAATGAAGAGATAAATCCAGAAAATTTTAATGGTAAACTTTATGATTTATTTTTTAGTTGTATGTAATATATTGACTAAATTATGTGATTTTTTTCTTTAGATTTTGATGACGACTTCACGATTCCACCTGAAGAACATGAAAGAAATGACCATGAAGATAATCATGATTGGTTGCTGTGATTTTATATATTTTTTTATATCTTTCGCTATTTAGTTTGGTTAAATTTGAATTTAAAATATTTAATCATTTTAATATTTTATTATTGTTATTGAACTATTTTGTTAAACATGATATGAATACTTTTATATCTAATTTATTTTTATATTATTAAAACTATATAGTATATATATATATAAAATTATCAATTAGTTGATCCACGGTCGAACCGGTTCTACCCAGAAAAACCCGGAAACCCGGTGACCCGATAGGTATTCCGGTTTGATTTCCGGGTCGGGTTTCAAAACATTGACAAAAACATCACTAGCCAATGAAAATTGATGTTAAAGTGTTCTGTGTCAACTTATCAAACTCAACTAATGATTGTTCAAATTCTTAAATTCATAGATTTTAAAGATAGAAATTAACACTTTCTAAGAAAATTAATCTAATTTGTTACTTGAGTTTTAGAATAGTTTTCATGCGAATTCCCTGATAGGCAATGCTTTTAATCTTATTAACTAGTCGTTTGCTTGTTTTACTTTATTTACTATAATTTCTTATTTTTTTACTCTTATTTTCTTTTTTATTCATTAAAAAATCAGGGTGGAATAAAGAGACCATACACACAACCCAAATAACACCGGGAAATGATACTACGACATAAAGGTAGAAAAACCAATCTACAAACCGCCGGTGGAAAACGAAAATAACCCGGAGACAAGAGCTCTAAGAAGGAAAACCTACTAAAAACATAACCGGCGCAACACAAAATATGCCCGACTAAGAACTAAACCTTGGAGATAAGACTAAAAACCCAACCAAGCAAACCAGAAATAGAGGGGACAAACTAGAAAGGATCTAGAGGCAAAAGAAACCCAACAGAAATCACATCTAATTTCACCCTTGTCCCGGCACCTTTACTTGAACTACGCACGACCTGCAAAGCCTTGAGATCACTCCAAACAATCCTAACTTTGCCATAACCAAACACCAAGAAAACCTGAAACTTGACGGGAAAGAAACCACCTCGAAAAACCACAACTCTAACCCAAAGTTGATTAACGCAGCGAAGAGAGACCTGGAAAGAGTTGCATGGAAAATCAAACAGGAAGACAACAACGACAAAAAGGGGCACAGAAGAACCCATTAAGAGAGCGATTATCTACATGTACACCAAGAAAAATTCATCGGAAACATGAGCTTCCATGAGCAGGGGAAGAGGAAAAGAAGAAGCACCAAACCACACAATAACCAAAAACGAGCCACTTACCGACAAAGAGGAGGAAGACAGGAATAAAACCAACCGAGGAGACTGAGACCAGACCAACGCGAAGACGGAAATGGTGAAAGAAACAAACATCACCCACGATCCCAATGGCAGATCCAAAATTGGAAGGATAGAAAGGTTTAAACTCCAAAACGATTCCGCAAAAAAAACACCGAAGAGGAAGACAAAACTAAAAAATAGATCTAAATCTTCAAAAGACTACATAAAAAAAGAGAAACAAAAGACAAAGTTTGAAATAAAAGATAAACTCGACCGGCATCAGAGCTATGGAAGCCTCCAATGGCCGGTCGGAGAACCCACAATATCACCGATGGGGGTGCGATAACAAGAGAGAAGGGAGAGGAAAATTGGAAGAGAGACAAATTTCTCATTTGAGCGAGTCACAACAAGATTTCTTTACTCTTGTCTATTCTTGAAAATTTTTAGTTGTATTAAAAAATTTGTTTTGTTTATGTGGATTCAATCATTTATATGCTATTATGATTCGATGTGCATATGTCCTACAGTTTGCGAAACCCCCAAGTGTATCAATCAGTAAACCCTTTTTATTTATCGTTATTTATTTTTTAATACACATACCAGATAATTAAGAACAAGATAATTAAAACAGAAGAAAACAGTTATTAATCAGAATTTATGTAATCCATTTACCAATAAAAACGGACCCCTAAAGCCGTACAAAATGTTGTTCCCCAAGCTGTTTTGAATATTAATTTGTATTTACAGTATCCTTGACATCCGTTGCAGATGGGTCGATTGAGACGATTGTTAGGAATAATCTCAACCTCGAAATTACGGATTGTCACAGTTTGTCCTGCCTTCATATAGGGATCCTTCCCTATTATACATTCAATATGAAATGTGACTCCACACTCATTGCATGCGTAGTATCCTTTCTTCGGATATGTTGTTTCCTCACAAACTTGGCACCAATAAGTATCACATGCATTTTTCTCATAAGAAAGGGTGAGCATATGATTATCATGCTCATCCTTAACCTTGTGAGGAAGATTGGCACAAAGAAAGCACAAAACAAAGCCACATTCAACACAATTTAAACTTCGATTCAGTGTTGGTCCACATATCGAACATATTTGGAAAGTTCCTTGCTCATAGATTAAGAAAAAAGAATGTGGATGAGATGGATGATTGAGCACTTCAGGTAAGGAACCACATATTACGTCCACATGGTAATAGGAACATCCTTCGCCACACATGTATCTAAAACCGCACGAGAACCGGTAGCATTGTTTACACTCGAAACAGTTTTCTGTATGAGGTTGTTTTAAAATTAACTGGTGGGGATGCACCGCGTTATATTTTATGCGAGGAAGATTTGCACATGTTTCATGAAAAACGAAATCACATTGCATACAACTATAAATATTACCTTCATAAAGAGGAAGTATGCACGCTTGACAATGTTGTTCTTCATCAAAAACTCTGTCAGTATCATCAATCAGTCTCATGTGATGGTGTGCATGGCTAAAATGTCGTATAATTCCATCATCAACCTCCTCGAACGACTTAATATTATCATATACCACCTCTGGTTGGTCCTCAAGTTCTTTCCCATCCCATACATCAATCCGGGTAGCACACTTGGAGTGCACTGCATAGGCGCAACCCTTTGTGCAAGAATATGCCCCATAGTTTTCACCCATCTTCCGGCGACAAACTCCGCAAGACCAATTCCCGAAAGAAAGCGAATAAGTAAAAGAAAGACGGTGGTTGTGATAAGATATTTGTATGATATGTGGCAACTCGATACACGTTCCATGGACAACAAAATCGCATTGGTGACAAGTGTAGAAGCAATGTTTGTTATCATCAGATGCACAAACATCGCAAGTAAGTGAAGCTTTTCTGGGGAAGTAGTGGAGAATATGCTCATGCCTTTTTGGATTGTTTATAGCAGAAAACTCTCGTTTTCTTGCACAAACATGATCCAAAAAAAGGTCACAAATAGAAGAATAATAAACTAATCCCCTAGTTTTCAATCCACAAGAATGGCATTCCTCTTTATTATAACCAACAAAATTTTGGAGAAGCTGAAGATGATATTTTGGATGGCTGGGGGAAATGAATATAGGAGGAGACTCGACGCATTCTTTGTGATAAGACATTTTACAGTCGTTGCAAAAATAATAGATCGTACCAATTTTATGACTTTTACAAGCAATGCAATAGAGGTCGTTTTGTTTGCCTTCTTTATTGTTGCACCCAAAAAGCAAGCAAAGATAAAATTCTCGTCTTCATCGTCATCTGAGATGTGATAAGAATTGTCTATGATGCCATAAACAATATTACCAATTCTTTTCCTTGGGAACCTTCTTCTTTTTGTTTTCATTGGGTACCTTCTTCTTTTTGTGATTTTGATTCCTAATCGTAAGGCAGGGCATATGAAAGGAAAAGCCAAAGGAGGGGAATTCATAGATGCAGTTCAAAAGAGTTTTGATGGTTAGAAGAGATGGTTAGAGTATATGAATGATTTGTTATGACTAACCTAACTTATTCATTTACATAGACGACCAACAATATTGGAGATCATTTTCATTTTCTATTAACTTTATTTTTTATTTTATTTGGAAAACAAACTCCTTACTCAAAGAATTAATACCGTTCTTGTAATACATGTTCACGCAAAGTAATAATAAAATTGTCTCCTTTGTCACATTCAAAAAGGAAAGTGTTGTTTAGGAAACATGATATTCCTTTCTTAATTATTGCACCCTCTCCCACGGTTTAAACTTTAAAGTCTTTTATAATATTAAATTAAGAAAAACAAATAAGTTAAGAAAAATATGAAACACATATTTTTTTTTTCCACCAAAGAAACCAACAAACTTAGTTCAATGGTCCAAAGAGATTAACTTCATGGGCCAACCAACCCGGGACCATTGTGCTTACATGAGAAAAAACAAGACCTCGTGCCCGAGCCCCTTTTGCAAGGGAGTCAGCACAGATATTACAAGTACGCGGAATAAAAGATAGAGAGAACTCTGTAAACGCAGAGCGCAAGTAATTAAAATCTTCTAATTCTGATACGAGATTCGGCCATTCCTCATCTCCATCAACGAGCTTAACAAGCTGCAGACAATCTGTCTGAAATTGAATAGAAGAAATACCAGAGTATTTTTGCAAACTTCATTGCCCACAGGATCGTTTCCATTTCAGCATGCAAGGGGGACTGAGCCGCATTTCCTGTAAAAGCCCCTAATTGTTGGATAGAATCATTATGGAAAAGGACGAGGCCTCCCCCAAACAATTTATCCAATCCCACCCAAGAAGCATCCACCTGACATCTGAATTCACTACCTAGAATCGTCATGTCGGTTGGCTCCGGGATTCGGGTTTCCGCGTCTCTCATCGCGTCGTCCACCTTATTCGCCATTTCCCAATTTTCCGCCTCCTGTTTTGCTATATCTATAGTATCCATAGGAGGGACATCCTTTCCGTTAAACACTTTTTCGTTTCTACCTTTCCAAATATACCATATAATCCATGGAAAGCACTTGATCTGCATATCTGAAGCTCCCCTCTCTCTCGCTCGCGTCAATAGATAATCCATGTTACCGAATAGGGCATCAGTCGAAAATACGTCCGGAATATTAGGGATAGGAGAGAGGCTCCATACCAGTGACGACAATGGGCATTCAAAGAAGAGGTGATTTATCGATTCTGATTCAGCCCCACACCTTGGGCATGATCGATCCGTACCACAATGCCTGTCAACAAGCCTACTACGCGTCGCAATGCACCCTGCTAGGATTTGCCAGTTGAGATGTTTGATCTTTCGCGGTGCTTTAATTGACCAAACCTTGCCCTTGAGCACAGTAATACTTGGTTCCAACACAGATGGGGCTTTAGTATTCTCCTCTAGTTCACAAGCAATCGCATAGCCCGATTTAACATTGTAATTCCCAGATTTTGTGTGTACCCAGCAGTATCCATCAAAATCAAAAGTTCGCGCGGGTTTAAGACTTAATATTCTCGGAACGTCCTCCGGATCGACAAGCTCTTGAATCTTTTCTATTCGCCACATCTTGGTCTCGAAGTCAATACAAATGATTAACGTAGAGATTATGATCCTGGAAAGGTTTTAAACTCTTCGCCGGACGTGCCGGGATCACAGGTATCCATGGATCACTCCATACCTTGGTATTAAAGCCAGATTTGATGGATTTCTGAAATCCGGAGTTTAAAAGCTCTTTTGCCGCCATTATGCTTCTCCATCCGTATGAGGGAGGCGATGCTTTTTCAACTTCCAACGGATTGGAGTATCGGTAATATCTTCCTTTAAGGATTCTCGCAAGGAGGGAGGAGGGATATCTTATGAGTCTCCAAAGTTTTAAAATTGGGACCAATTTTGGTTTAAGCGTGTCATCCTTGCGCAGGGGCGATATGAAATAATTCAATGAATAAAGTTCCTTTAGGAGAGCTTCTTTTCGTGAGACACTGACGACTGGCGAGAAAAGAAAAGTTAAATAGGTAAATTCTTGCATTAGTATAAACTATACAGAGACAAGTATTCATTTAATTTTTTTAACTATAGTTCTGAGCACTAAATTCAGTAGCTCTAACTGGTGACAAAAAAATGAAAAGTATATTAAATTCAATTTTATTCTTTAAAAATTATACAATTTATAAGTAATATTTTTATTACTTTTCATTCCTTAATTTATAGGGAATTATAGAGCAAAAAATATTCTTCATCAAGTTTGGGAATGAACAATAATTCATATTCTTTTATTCATTTTCATTATTTTCTATTCATTCATATTGTTACTTTAATGGTCACCAGTTAAAACATATATGTTACAGTCTTACAGAGTTTTAATCCATATTGTAGAGCATATAATTATTAGACATGTATGGTTTATCCAAAGGACATTCACTGTGTATCCAAGCTTTTACTCGCATAACTTAGGAGAAGTAGTGATATAGAAAAACAACATGTAAAGAGCATCTTCATCTTCATCTTTTCCTCTATTATCAGTTTCCATCTCCAGACAGATAAGTATGGATATCTAGTTTGAAATTTAGCACATGTGAGATGATTGTTGACATGACAAGTATTGACAAATTAACCAAGGTAAAGCCACTGACTCTGATCTTCCATGTAGGCAAATGGGAGACAATGAACGAATTATTATGCATGTGTAAAGCTTCAAGTTGAAATGTTTCCAGATAATCTATTCTTGGATAGATCAACTAAACGATACTTCTTCTTTTTGTGACAAAAAAAAACAATACTTCTTATGGTAATTGGTACAAGAAATGTTTTGGAGTTTCTCCAAAATTGAAGCATTACATTTATTCAAAGGTAGTTACCAAAGCCAAAGACAAGTTATGCTCTTGTTTTGTGATATTCATTGAAAGTTTTTGTGGAAAACAGCAACAACATAAGGGGAAAATAATGAAATTGGCACATTAAAGGATTTAGCACCAATAGTAGATTATCAGAACAAATTCCTCACTTTGCGGAGGAAAGCATCAACGATGTAGAATCAGGCTCTTCTCCAAGGAGAATCAAAAGTGAGAGATGCAAGTACTCCAAGAAGTATTTTAAAATAAGCAGCAATAAAACTCCAGTAGATGGATACCATGTCGATTGTGTATTCATCAGCTTCCACTTCATTATATGATTTTTGAATGTTATTACTGTTGCAGCTTGTTGGTTGGTTGTCCACAAAGAAGAGGATTACCTAAGTAGCTTTCTATATTAAAAGTGCTTAAATTTTTTCCTTGTGGAATGGCTCATGATAAGTTGTTGTATGAGTCTTTGAACACCGCGAGTCTGCTCAGCTCTGTTAGTTGTGGTGGGATCTCGCCTTGTAATCTATTGAAAGAAAGATCAAGGCTTTTTACATTCTTTAGCCCTGAAAAAACTCTTAGTATCACCCTTGATAAAAAGTTATGAGAGAGATTTAGAGCATGTAGTTCAAGAAGACCTCCAAGCTCTATTGGGATCTCTCCGCTGAGCTCATTCACAGAGAGATCAATTCCAGACAATTCTAGAAGTTTTCCACCTATATATGCATCATGTATGTGTTTTGTAGCAAATCCAATTTTAGTTAATTTGGATGCCTGCCAAATAGTCCATACTACAGTCATCTAGCACAAGCAGAGATTTGAAATATACACCAATATTTTATGTGCGTTCCATACTACCACTAGTGATGGACTGATGGTTTCACCATGGATGTAACCAAAGCTGAAATCATAATTATTTGATGTACCCTCTTTCCCCAAACCAAATGATATATTGTTAAGACATGAAGGCATGAACCCACTAAATTTGTTGTTAGCAAGATCCAGAAGGTGAATATTGCTTAAACCATACAACCAGTGAGGAATACGACTTGTCAAATTATTCCCCTAAAAAAGAAGAATACTAATGTTTTGGGTATTGATGAACTCCAAAATATTCCCTGACAAACTATTATTTCTCAGATCAAGTATGGTAGCATTCATGACTAGGGTTGGGCATTTTATCCGGATCCAAAAATCCTATCCGTTATCGACTCAAAATATCCGATCCGAACTCGATCCGCTACCATCAAATACTCGATCGGGAGTAATCTTCAATATAGTTTGGGTACCGGATAATACCCGATTTAACCCGATACCCGAAACATTATCCAACGTATCCGATTTGTAAGATACAATCCTAATCCCTCTTACCTTATTCCCATCGATTGCACTTCCCTCTATCCCGATTTTCAAGCCAAAAAACATAGAAATTATCGATTCCTAAATGAAAAATATGAAACCCTTTAATCTTGAACTTTTAACTCTTAGTACACGGCTTGAACTCCTTATGTTGACTTGTTGGTGGTTTGTTTCTCGATTTAGTGCCAATGATAGTAAGTTGATTTGATATTGATGTAACACAGAGTTAGAAACATGGAGAAACTGAATTTTTTTGTTTTGTTTTATGTTCTTTGAACTTCTGACATTTGGTGACAATTGAAGATGGAACTTTAATGTTTATTTTGATTTTGAATTTTGAATGTTTAGTTTGATTTAGAATAGATATTACTTTGGTTACTTTTGGGTTTTCATGTTTAGATTTTCAGTTACTTTCAAGTATTTTTGGTTACTTTTGGTTACTTTTCTCGAAAAAGTACTCGAACCCGAATCGAGTCCGAGAAAAACCGTATCCAAAATATTATACCCAAACCTATCCGAACCCTAGAGAACCTAACCGAATCTGATCCGAAATTTAATAATACCCGATCGGTACCAAAATCAATAGTTCTGAAATCCAAAATACCCGACCAGATCTGATCCGGTAATCCGAACGCCCCCACCCCCCTTATTCAATAGCAGTGTGTTTGGAATATCCTTTGAAAAAAATACTATCTTGCACGAGTAACATTACCGACCTTTTAGAATTTACATGTGGAGGTATATCACCAGATAACATATTTGCATAGAGGTCTAGTAGCCCAAGATATGATATGTTGAATAGCAAAATAGGTATTTCACCTTCAAACGAGTTATTTGAAAGCAACAGTGCAGATAAGTCTTGAAATTCACCAATCCAATTTGGAATAACACATGTAAGATTGTTGTTTGAAATGTCAAGCATTAACAAGTATTTCAAGCTCCGCAAACCTTGTCCAATCTTTTCTGTAAACGAATTGTTACCCATAGCCATAACATTTATATTAGTAAAGCTGGCTATAAAACCTCTCCACTGAATTTATTATGTGAAAGCTTTAAGATTAAGATGGAATAACAACCCTTTACAAAACTTCTTGGTAGCTTTACATGGAAACTATTGTGAGATATATCCAAATATTCAATCATTTTCATGTTATCAAGAGAAGATAGTAGATTTCCTTGAAAATCGTTCTTTGCAAGATTCATGTACGGTAAATGGGGAAGTATCCACCCAATGTTCTCATAAAAGAGATGACTGAATTCATTCATTGACAAATCCAATACAGATTATGTGCAGACTTTGGTAGCTGAAAGGTCTCAAAAGAATTATTTTTTAGAAGCAAGACTTCGAGTTTTGAATTGTTAACCAACAACCATGAAAGAAAATTTTTAGCTATTTTATTGTCAGAGAAATCAACTTGACGCAAATCCTACTGATGTTGGAGAAAGTGAGGAACCCTCTCCAAGTTGCAAGATGGTAGTACAATAACATTCAACTGAAATTTTGGCTTCCAATGATTTTCTGACTCTACTTTAAGTAAATTGGATTTTGAATCAAGTTTGAACACCCTAAGATTTGAGAGGGTGGTGAGCGAATCAAGCGAGAAGGGGCCTTCAAATTTCTTATCGAACAACGATAAGTACTCAAGGGATTCAAGGTTACCAAGAGTTGATGGTATCTTCCCAGTCAATTGGTTTGATGAGAGATCAAGAACTCAAAGTCTAGTCAAGTTATTTTTTTAAAAAGCAAATGCACCATATATTAATTATGTGCTTGACCCTGAAGTCAGCCACCTTGAAAACATAGAGTCCAAATGGAAAAAAACAATGTCACATGCAAGAAAGTCGGCGCGGATCTTCATCTCACGTGGGATATAAGAAATACAAAAATTTTGAAAAGTAGAAGGAATGATGTTGAATTCTTCAAATTTCGAAGGTAAGAACGGCCACTCTTCTTCATTTTCTATCATATTAACCAACTGAAGGCAGTCTGATTCAAAACGCATAGATAGGATGATGATATGTGTAAGAGCATGCATCCCCCAAATGAGGGAGTTAAACTCAGCGTGAAGAGGGGATAGAAATCTTGATTTTGCGAAATTTCCATATCTCGTACTTCTATCCACCAATTCCACTACGATTCCACTTCCATATTGAGATCCGTCTGAAGTCCATGATGCATCAATCTGACATCTTGGGGGTACCACCGGAATCGCCAAATTTTGCGCCGGAATACTCGACTCGATATCTACTTCTACTATCTCCTCAACCATCTGTGATACTTTCCAAACACATGTTTCATGCGTTGCTAATTGCATCGTATCGAGAGCGAAGATATCTTTGTGTGGGCTATCCAAATGTACCATATGAGCAATGGGAAAACTTCGATTTCAAATTCCAAAACTCCATCAACTTTCGCACGCTGGAGCAGGAAATTGAAGTTTGTGAGTAAAGACTTGCACGGGAATATACTCGGAATTGTAGGGATCCTAGATAAGGCCCAAGTTTGCAAAGTTGATGGACATTCAAAGATGAGATGGTTGATCGTTTCATTTTCTGCACCACAACTGGCACATCTATCGTACGTCCCACAATGACGGTCAACCATTCGGCTACTCACCGCTACACATCTGGAGATGGCTTGCCACAAGAAATACTTAATTTTTCTAGACGTTTTCAGCGCCCATACTTTGCTCTTTAGTTGGGTAGTACTTGGTTCCGACGCAGTCTGAGGCTCATGAGTATCTCGTAGCTCATTCGCGAGAGCATAACCTGATTTTACTGTATAGGCCTCATATTTTGTATACACCCAACAAAAACCATCAGCTTTGAAACCTCGGTTGGTCGAAGAATTTTTATACGCAGAATATCTTCTGGATCAAACAAATTTTGGAGAACATTGAGTCTCCACTTCTTTGTGTTTATGTCCAATTAGATGGCTTACAAACAGATGTGGATCTCGGAAGGTCCCATTAACAAGGGCCGGCCGAGATGGGGTCACCGGTATCCACGGATCACTCCATACTTTGGTATTAAAACCAGATTCAATTAATTTTTTAGTCCTGCTTTAAGAAACTCTCGAGCATCCATAATACTACGCCACCCATACGACAGGGAATTATATTTTGCCACCTCTAAAGGAGTGGAGTAACGATAGTACTTTCCTCAAAGGACCCTCATAAGGAGGGATGATGGGGTTTGGATTATCCTCCACAATTGTTTCGCTAACGAAGCCATATTGAAGTTTTCCAGATCTCTAAACTCCAATCCTCCTTTTTCCTGCAACAAACAATTTATTTATGATCTCTTGCGGCAATAGAAAACAAGACAACACATGTGTTGGAAGCGCTTGAGCCACATATTTAATTTGAACCTCTTTTTCTTCTTTTGAAATGAGTTTTGCTGACTATGAGTTTATCCCGTTATTTAGACGCTCATGAATATACGCAAAAACTTGCTTCTTGGAACCGCAATTTTTTGTCGGGAGGCCTAAGTACATCCCCATACCACCTTCTTTTGTGATTTCAACAATCCTTTTCAGCTTCGCTTTTAGACCCGAATCCACTTTGTTGCCAAAGAGGTTGGAGGATTTCAATGTATTTAACTTCAGAAGCTCTTCCATAACTATTAATGATCTGCATTAACTATACACATTGCAGGACATCGGTTTTACAGAAAAACAGATTGTCATCCGCAAACAGGAGATGGGTAACTGTCGGGCTTGCTTGAGCAATCTTTATGCCCATGAGCCAGCCCTCGGCCTATGCTCCTCTGATCTGTGCAATCAAAACTTATGTTAGGATAATGAAAAGATCAGTTTGAACAGAGTTTAATCCGGTATCTGATTTATTGATCCGATTAAACAAAAATCGTGGCGCAAGTGTCATGCAGAGTATCACGCAGAGCTATTAGACGATTGTATTTTAGAACAAAAAACATATCCATTTCAAGAATGATTATCCAATCTGAATCCATCTCAAATAACCCAAAACTTCCTAAATCTCCAAAATTTGTTTATGTTATCCAAATTTTCCATCTAATATTTAGCATATTTAGGATAATATTTTTTTCAAATTTCTAATTACTTTGTTCTCAGTTCTGCTATTTTATGTCATGATTATCCAAAAGGACCGTTATTATCCGTTTCCATACCGAAATGGACAACACTACTAGGTGAAATCAGGAATTCCGTTTTCAAACTGGATTTGAAACTCGGTCCAAACTGAAAATGCGTTGCTATATGGTATTTGAAACTTGGTCCAAATTTTAAAATGCACTCCTAGTTTAGCAATACCAATGTAAATTCGGTGGAATCAAACAAGTGGGACACAAATATGTAACTGTAATTTCTTACAAGACATACAAGACAAAGTTATGTTAAACATGGGACAAGGAAAGAGATACATAGTTTATTAGACTAAACATTAACACAATTTTTAAGGATCCAGTCTATGGCTGCTAGATTAGAATTGTGATTAGGCCAGAAGCCAGAAATTTTTCTGCCATCGTGTGTTAATCAAGTAGCCACCAACACCATTGCTTTGTTTCCTCACACCAATCGTCAAGCAATCTGCACCGTTGATGCACCGATTCACGAGCTCCTCTGATCTGCTGGGTCCACATAAGCTACGTACAAAACGACAAAATAAAAGAAATGAAATTATTGAAACGAGAGAATCATCATGTTTCATGATGAGGAATAGAGATCTGACGGTTGAGATTACGCACCAGGAGATGAATGGTGCAGATTTTTTCTGACCCAATACAAGAACAGAGACTTCAAGTTTCTTTACTTGGCTTAGTACAGTTGCTAGTTTTGGTCCTTGAATCACCAACGCCTCCACATCCACCTTTTTCAACAAATAAAATTACATAAATAATTATCTTCTCATATTTGTCTTTAATCATTGAATCTTTTAAACCTATTATACACATTTCTTGATGCCAAAAAAGGAGATTAGTAAGTATTTACATTTCTTGAAACATCTAATTGTCTAAAGTAATGTAAAACTTTCAAGGGAATTTTCAAGTGATTAATTACAATTAAAAAAAGGGAATTATAAATTAGAAAAATAACTCGACAATTTACATAGAAATCTTAAAAATTACGAAAAACAATACCTGATTACATGTTGTCAAATAACTTTCCTTTTGAAGTGCTAAATATAATATTCTTAAATGGGTAAGTACAATTTTTTAAGTAACACATATTCATGTTACCCAATACCAACTAATACATAAACTAAGATCTAATAGCCATTTTTAAAACATTAGATCTAAACTAGGAAAAAGTTGGATCTTTAACTGAAAAAGCTTACAATCAGAATGATGAAAATACTTTTCCATCCAAATTTTTTTTTTTACAAACAAAAAAAGTGAGGAGCCAGTGGAATCAATTAGTCACTACACTATGACCATCACAGAGACAGGTTCTCTGCCTTTTTTCCTATCTCCAACACTCACGCATGCAAAACTCACTACTCAAGTAGTTCGACACATTTTACCATTAAGTAAAGACAAAACCAAAATGCTGATTATTACACTCCTTCGCTAACTAAGTCCTTGAATGGTAGTTTTTAAGTGAAGTTTTTGGTTTTCTTTATTAAAAGAGTTACTAATCATCCAATCAAGATTTTAAGAATTTATCCTAAAAATGTACCTTCATTTCTTATTTATTTGGAAAAAAAAACTAAAATCTACTTAATTTGAAATTTTCTCAAACAAAAAAACAAAAACTCTACATTCAAAGCCTAATAATTAAAAAAAAAAAAAAATTAAAGTAATTAGTTACCTCGGGTTTGCAAGCTTTGCAAAGAGAACCAAGTGATTGAACCAAAGAAGGAGAAGCTTCATCATTAGGAGAGACAACATGGAGAAGAGTCATCAAATCTCCTTTATTAGTCAAATGAGTTAAAGCCCACATCATAGCATGCTTCGACCTTGAAGTCTCATCCACCAAAACCATCACTCTCTTACTCCTCGCCGCCGTATCACCGCCGGAGTAAATCCCATAGAGACCCTCCATTGAAGAGTTACCGCCACAACCACCGCATGTTTCGTCGGTGAAGGCCGTTGAGCTATCTCCGGATGTCCACCTTCTAGAAGCCGACCTCCAACCTTCTTTTCTGCTAAGTTGCCTAAGGATTGAGTTCCTCGAAAATTGCATTTTTTTGGAGTATGGTGATGGGAACTATAAGCTTTTTGTAGTGTGTGAATCAAGAGTGAGAAAGAGTAGGTAGTAGGAGACTATTATAGAGCAGAGGGAGAAAGTGAAGAGTCTTTGGTTTTTACTTGAAACAGTGAAATTGAGAGAGAGAGTAATGGGTTTTGTTAATAAAGAGTGAGCGACAGGGCATTAAGGCTGAATCACATGCCCACAATAAAGTGTGTTATTTAATTTCTAAACTTTAAACAACCAACAATATTACTAAATTTTTCTTTAAGAAAATTTAGTTTGGTTTGGGTTTAGACTTTAGTTATGTTTTCTTTTAAGAAAACTACAATTCCATAACGTAAATTTGGATAACCCGAGTTTATAACTTTCAAGGTTTTTGGATTCGGTTTGGTTTATTTGGGCTTGAAACTAGTACTAATTAGAAACTGAAGAATAGTCTTCAAACTTGTTTTAAAATTTGTGTTTATTCACTATTTCAACAATTTCGTTACTCTTTTATCAAAACATTTAATAATGGAGGGACGTATGAATAATATAGACCATACAAATGGTGGGACTTCATATTTACTCAATTTTGTAATAAATACAAAATATTTAGACGACTGTAATGATTAATGATATTATACAACGGTTATGACATCTACGATCTATTGTACTAATGAGTTATAATAACTTTCTTCAGAATACATTTTTGGAATCTATAGATCAAATTTGTTCGTTGAGAACGGGTAAAATAAAATACAAAAATGAGTTTGTCCTTCCCATAACATTTTGATGCTAGTAAAAGAATGCGTCTAGTCAAAAAAATGTGCTTTAAGCAGTTGAAGTAAACGTTTTTAATCGACTCTTAGGAGTTGTGCTTGTGGTTTGTTTAATTAACTTTTAGGGTTTGTGCTTGTGGTTTGTCTGTCGCATACTTTAAAATCAATTCAATAACATGTCATTAAAAAAAAATTGTACATTGTGACTAAAATCTATTAACGCAAAGTCTTTGGCTTTTTCTATTAATTACTCCTTTGGTCGATATTTCCAAAAATTATTCGAAAATCGTCGATTCTAGATCAACAAGACAAAAATTTCATTAACACCGCGCGCCAACCATCGTTGTTAAAGTTTGATCGAGTTCTTTAGAAATGAAACCTAGCCTCGAAAATTTTCAAAGAGCAACAACACACACAACCATATAAGTTTTTAGATTTTTAAACTGGTTTATCATTTATTTAGAGCTTTTAAATTGGTGTTTGAAAAACATTGATAAATCTACATTTTGAAATCACCTTTTGTTTCCTCTCGATTGTTTTCTTAATCCCTTCTCTATCTTCAATCTACCTTTAAATGTATTTTGTGAATTGATACACTATGTGTGATATCTTTTCTTAATCCTTCTGTTGAAGTTAAGCACTCAAGAATGGGCTTTGGGAAACTTTATTGGGCATAATTGCATATTGGAGCCCAAAGGTGTTCGGATCCAGTAAAGAAGCGACGTCGTTCGAAGCTTCTTGGTTCGTTGAGCTTAACGGCTTTGTATTGAGATGTTGACGGAAGTTGCAGACGTTGACGTCTAACGAGCTGGATAAAATGTGAGAGAGTGATCACGTCTCTAGTATGACGCACAAAGGAATCTTTCTTGTTATCGTCTCTAGTAAGATTGAGCGATTGTAAGCGAGAGAGAGAGAGAGAGAGAACCGTGCGTGTGATGGTAATCTCTTCTTCGGTGGTGTAGTGGATTTTCCAGGAAAAAATCCCGACGTGAGTAGGCTGCCTTCAACGGTGGAGGCTGAACACGTTAAACCTCGCGTGTCTTTACTTTTCCGCATTTACTGTTTCTATCTTTTTTCTCGGATCTATTAGAAACAAAGACAACGCCAAACGTTGAATCGGTGATCGTGGTGCTGTGATTCCGGAGGTGAAATCACTACAAGTGGTATCAGAGCCTTGGTTCGAAGGTTTAGGAGATTCTTCGTGGTGTCGTCGTCTAGGCACGAGGTGGATAAGTTCAATGGGGAAGGTTACTACGTCATGTGGAGGAAATTCAAAATCTTGAAAGCGTATTGAATCTGGAGCCAAGGATCTTTACTGCTCATGATCCGGCCAATCCAGCAAGGACAGGAGGTGGTGACTCTAAAGAATTGCTTGAAAAGAAAAAGAAGGCCAGAGGAGCGATCTGTCTGAGCCTTAGGGATAATGTCCTCAGAAAGGTCATCAAGGAGAAAACGGCGATAGGTATGCTAAAATTGCTAGATGAACTTTACAGTCCTAAGACGCTTACTAGTATGATTCATCTTAAACAGAAGTTGTTTGGGTTTGTGATGAATACGGGGTTAACATTGGAAAAGAATGTTGATAGTTTTTTGAAGATCATTGTGGATCTTGAGAATGCGGATATAGTAGTCTCGGATGAAGATCAAGCAGTGATGTTGCTAATGTCACTACCTCCACAGTATGAAGGCTTCAAGGATACGTTGAGATTTGGCAAAGAATCTCTAAGTTTGAAGGATGTGATCTCTGCGATTAAGTCAAAAGGAGAACAAACAGGTCCTCATATGAGAGATCAAAAGGTTAATGCAGAGAGTATGTATGTCAAAGACAAAACGACTTCAAGATGGACGAAATCTGATGGTAAAAAGCAAGCCTATGATTCTAAAGGCAAAAAATGCAAGGAAAAGTCCAAAGGAAAGAAATCTTGTTGGTATTGTGGTGAAGAAGGGCATTTCAAGTTACAATGTCCTAAGAGAGGAAATGGAGCTCACAAAGGAGGAAATCAGCATGGTGAATCCTCGTTGGTAAATGCTCAGGAAGGAGCTAATGTGGATGTGCTGTTTGTGGAGGAAGTTCTGAATATTACAGATTCAGACTTGGAGTCCAAGTGGGTGATTGACTCGGGTTGTTCTTTCCACATGAAATGGAAGATAGATTGGTTCATTCAGCTAGATGAGAGAAGATCAGGATCAGTAAGAATGGCAAATGATACACTGTCTAAAGTCAAGGGAGTTGGCTCAGTAAACATAGTAAATGAAGATGATTCAGAATTCATTCTGACGAATGTGAGGTACATTCCAGACATGAAACGAAATCTAATCTCACCAGGAACGCTTGAAGAACTAGGTTGCAGTTACAGTTCAACAGGTGATCTGAAGATAGTAAAGAACGAAAGAGTTGTTCTGCAGGGAAAAAGATTTCAGACTCTGTATTTTCTGTGTGAGAAGAGATTGGTGACATAAGCTTGTGTAAATTCAGTTAACACGGACGACACTCGGTTATGGCACAGTAAGCTTGGTCATATGAGTCAAAAAGGCTTGTATCTGTTGGTAAAGAAGGGTTTACTAGATAACAAAAGGTGTCAAATCTGGACTTTTGTGAAGATTGTGTGTTTGGTAAGACTCATCGGTTAAAATTCAATACTGAAAAGCATACATCAAAGTGTCCATTGGATTACATTCATTCAGATTTGTGGGGCTCGTCATTTGTTCCAAAGTCACTTGGGAATTGTCACTATTTCTTGAGCATCATTGATGATCATAGCAGGAAAGTGTAGGTACATTTTCTGAAAAGCAAGGATGAAGCTTTTGCAAACTTTAATGATTGGGGAATCATGGTGGAGAATCAGACTGAAAGGAAGATTAAGAAGCTGAGAACCCACAATGGTCTAGAGTTCTATAATAAACAGTTTGATTCTATATGCAAAGAGAATGGAATTGTAAGACATAAGACAGTGGCTTATACTCCTCAGCAGAATGGCGTTACAGAGAGAATGAATAGGACAATAATGGACAAGGTTCGAAGTATGCTTAGTGAATCTGGTCTGCAAAAGAGCTTTTGGGCAGAAGCTCCGTCTACAGCTTTTTATCTAATCAACAAGTCTCCGTCTACTTCCATTGAATGCAGAATTCCAGATGAGGTATGGTACAATACTGATTTGGATTACAGTTATCTAAAGAGGTTTGGTTGTATCGCTTATGTACATTCAGATGATGGTAAGCTCAATCCAAGAGCTAAGAAGGGAGTGCTTGTGGGATATCCTACTGGTGTTAAGGGCTACAGAGTGTGGTTGCTTGAGGATAGGAAGATGGTAATAAGCACGAATGTGGTCTTCAAAGAGGATCACTTGTTTAAAGGTGCATGGAAAGTTGATTCACAGGATTCTGGTAAAAGGAGAGTTTCTGAGACGGTGGAGTTTGGTTTGAATGATGATGACATGTCTGCAGGGATAACAAGTTTTGAAGCAGGATCTTCGAGTCATAGAGCTGAGCAGCTGGTTGAATCAGATACTGAGACTGAGAGTGGCTCTGAAGCTGATGAGGATGATATGGTGAATTCTTCGAATATGCAGAGTTACCGGTTGGCAAGAGACAGAGTCAGAAGACAAGATGTACCAGTTCCTGCAAGATACATGGCAAATCAGGTAATGGGACATCTGTTCTTAACGACTTAAGATGGAGAGAATTTGGAACCATATGGGTATTTGGAAGCTACAAAAGACAAGGACTGGATTAAATGGAATGGAGCAATGGGTGAAGAGATGGACTCATTGGGCAAAAACAGGACTTGGAATCTCGTAAAGGCTCCTAAAAGGGCTAAAGTCATCGGTTGCAAATGGGTCTTCAAGAGAAAGGAAGGTATTTCTGGTGTTGGGAAGTCACGGTATAAAGCAAGGCTAGTTGCTAAGGGTTATTCTCAGAGGGAACACATTGATTATAATGAGATCTTTTCTCCAGTGGTAAAGCATGTGTCAATTCGAATACTACTCGAGATAGTTGCTCATGAAGACATGGAGCTAGAACAGTAAGATGTAAAGACTGCATTTCTTCATGGTGATCTAGAAGAAACGATCTACATGACACAGCTTGAAGGGTTTGCAGTAAAATGTAAAGAAGACTTGGTTTGTTTACTTAAGAAATCTCTTAATGGTTTGAAGCAAATTCCAAGACAGTGGAATCAAAAATTTGATCAGTTCATGAAAGGAGTTGATTTCACAAGGAGTAAGCTCGACAACTGTGTGTATGTGAAGAAGTTGGCTGGTGGGTCTTATATCTACTTGTTGCTGTATGTTGATGATATGCTGGTAGCATCGAAGAATAAGCAGGAGATTGAGTCATTAAAGAAGCAGTTAAACGAAGCTTTTGAGATGAAGGATATTGGTTGTGCTAAGAAGATCTTGGTATGGAAATCAGCAGGAACAGGTCAGAGTTTAAGCTTGAGCTCTCTCAGAAGAGCTATGTTGAGAAGATTCATAAGTTGTTTCAGATGGACGAAGGTAAAGCAGTTAAGACTCCACTTGGTTCGCACTTCAAGCTGAGATCTACTACAGATGTTGAATTGGAAGAGCAGGCTGAGTTTATGAGTTTGATTCCGTATGCAAATGATGTAGGAAGCATTATGTATACCATGATTGGTACAAGACCAGATATTGCTTATCATGTTGGTGTTGTAAGCAGGTTCATGGCAAAGCCATTGAAAGAGTATTGGTTAGCCGTGAAGTGGGTCTTGAAGTACTTGAGAGGAACGACTGATACAAAGTTGGTGTTTCAGAGGAGTAATGAGTTAAAACTAAGAGGTTACAATGATGCAGATTTTGCTTCAGATTTAGACAGAAGAAGATCGATCACAGGTTATGTGTTTAGTCTTGGTGGTACTGCTATTAGTTGGAAGTCCGGTTTACAGAAGATTGTGGCTTTGTCTACAACTGAGTCAGAGTATATTGTGTTGACAGAGGCGTCAAAGGAAGCAATATGATTGGGTAATCTGTTGGAAGATTTTGGTTACAGTCATGGTCAGATGGAGTTGTTCTGTGATTCTCAGAGTGCCATAGTTTTGTCAAGAAACAGTGTTCATCATGAACATACAAAGCACATGGCAGTGAAGATGAGTTTTCTCAGAGAAAATGTTGAAGAGAGGCTTGTGAAGATTACAAAGATCTCTACTTTGACTAATCATGCATATATGTTTACTAAAGTTCTTCCGGTTCATAAAGAAGTTGAGGCATTGAAGATGCTTCAGGTGCATTCTGAATGAGAAGCTTCAGAGTCCAGGATCTTGGAGAAGCTACAGAAGAAGAAGAAGAGGTTGGTTGAACACGGTGGAGTTTGAAGCATTATTCTTGAGGCTTAAGGTGGAGATTTGTTGAAGTTAAGCACTCAAGAATGGGCTTCCGGAAACTCTATTGGGCTTAATTACATATTAGAGCCCAAAGGTGTTTGAATCCAGTAAAGAAGCGACGTCGTTCGGAAGCTTCTTGGTTCGTTGAGCTTAACGGCTTTGTTTTGAGACGTTAACGGAAGTTGCAAACGTTGACGTCTAGCGAGCTGGATAAAAGGTGAGAGAGTGATCACGTCTCTAGTGTGACGCACAAAGGAATCTTTCTTGTTATCGTCTCTGGTAAGATTGAGCGATTGTAAGCGAGAGAGAGAGAACCGTACGTGTGATTATAATCTCTTCTTCGGTGGTGTAGTGGATTTTCCGGGAAAAGATCCCGGCGTGAGTAGGATGCCGGCAACGGTAGAGGCTGAACACGTTAAACCTCGTGTGTCTTTACTTTTTCGCATTTACTGTTTCTATCTTCTTTCTCGGATCGATTAGAAACAAAGACAACGCCAAACGTTGAATCGTGGTGCTGTGATTCCGGAAGTGGAATCACTACACCTTCTTTATCCTCAATATATTTTGTGAATTGATATACTATGTGTTTTTTAGGTTCGTGTACTCTTTATTTATTTTGTGTGTCTTATTAGTTCGTATATGTTTTATTCATTTTGTGGTTGAAATTACTTTGAAAAGACCATAAGAAACTCGTAATTCGACCCGTGGGATTGTATTTTGCCAATCAAAAAGTGAATCAACACGAGCTTATTCATGCAGATCTTAATTATAGTCTTTATAGATATGGACATGGACGTTTGATTGCATATCAAATCATACATGAACACCAATATATAGACGTAATTCATATCTTTAGTATAATAGAGTGGTCCATAAATTGAGAAAAAGGATCTTATTTATCTTTTTCCTCCCAACCAAACTTAACTCGGTTTCTTTATACGTACTCAAATTTATGGGTTTCATATGTGTCAGATGACCTCATTCACATTTTGCTTTCATATCTTCCCTTGTCCTCTTCTACCCTTATCATCTTCACACACTTGTCTTTTTTCTGTTTTCTTTGGACTTTTTTGCTTTTTGTTTTTTCCTCACATTTGTAGTGTTTAAACAAGCTAATCACAAGTTGTTCAAAAAAAAAAAAAGCTAATCACACACATACACAAATAAGATCGAAGGGCTCCAAGATTACTCCATAGCATCAATTTGATGCAAACAAACGATGGGCATCATGGGCTAAATGTATTGTATATATAATATGAGCATCATGATAAAACTTTGTTTTTAGATTTAGATCCAAAGAAAAAACACATCACATCATGTTTCAAACAAGTTCTATTTGCTTACGATTGCTAATTTTAACAAGCCGTGAAGATACAAAACTTTATTATTGTAACCACTATTAAGAGTTGCATATTTTTTTTTATGTAAAATAAGACAACAAGGTACTCGAATAATGTAATATTTCAAACATGTTGACCAATGAGATGGTCAAATAATAAATCCAATGGAAACATGCAGGCTTCTATGATATTCTCTTAATCCAAGTGTTTTCTTCAAAATTACTTCAGAACGTTAAGAAAACGTATGTTCAGTCTCTTCATTAAACATTAAACAAGACTAATATAGTAAATAGTAACATGACGTCTGTGAGATGTTTTAGGGGAAAAAATAGATTTAGAACATGGTGAAGGGTAAAATGGATTTTTTTTTATTGTATAAATTTGCTTCTGCATCTTCCTTCATTCATTTGTCAGTAAAGAATCATTTATCCTGACACAGCTTCCTACCACTCAAAATTTTCCTCTTGGATTTTATAACATTTTGATAATGTCTAATAAAGCACATACTGTACAAATAATTGCATTCTATAAATGTAAAATCGCATCACACAATGCATGTGTTTTAGTAAGAAACCAAGACTTATTAATGCATTCAAAAATGTAATATGTTAATTAGTTTTTATTTTCTCTAATTATGTTATTGAATATTTAAAGTGAAAATGTAACTTTGTCATGATGAAATGATTTTTTAGCTGTTAAAAACTGTCAGTTTTTTTTTGTGTGCAAATGCTGAATTTTCATTAAAACTAAACCGATCTATCAAAAGAGTTTAGGACACTCTTTGCAAGTGAGTCAGGCAAAACGTTGGCATCTCGCGAAACATACGCAAAGGAATAAAAATGAAATTACAAGATAGATTTACGATATCAAAGAGAATCTCATGGAGCTCCTTCGATTGAGTCTCCGACTTGATAACTCTGATCAGACTATGTGAATCAAAAGATTTTTTTAAAAATATGTTTAGAATTTTCAGAAATTTATTAGATATCTTAAAAATTTAAAATTTTATGTGAGTCTCCGACTTGATGGCTCTGATCAGACTATGTGAATCAAAAGATTTTTTTTTAAAATATGTTTAGAATTTTCGGAAATTTATTAGATATCTTAAGAATTTAAAATTTTATGTCAAATTTAGTAGATATCAATTGTCAAAGTTACCGGTTTTAATTAATGGCACGCTAAATAAATGTTAATTCTACATTAAGTTAAATTGTTTGTGTTATGATATTATCTCGACATATTTTGCAAGAAGAAAAATATTTTACTAAAGGAGACAACATTTATCTATATGAACTTAGAGCAAATTTTAAAACAATATTTTGCAAGAAGAAAAATATTTTGCTATGGCAAAGGCAACATGTTAATCAAAGACCTTTATGTATTTAAAAAGCATACGGACTAAAGTTGTAGAACTTGAATTCGGTATGTTTTAAAAAAAGATTGTAGAACTAATAGGTATTAAGATGATAAAATGTTATATGTGTAAACTTCTCGAAAATAAAATAGTTATCATGTTAAACATATGTGTAAACTTCTCATTTTAGTTAGGTGTGCAGTGTGCTTAGAGAAGTAAATAAATTATAGATTAAAATGTTTTAGAGTATGTAGAGAACTTATAGACATTAATTAGTTATAAATGAATTAATGAAGTACTCGAGTAACGTACAAAGCCCTCGAATCTGGTTTTCGTCAACGTCTATAATTATTTGTGCTGATGTACGTTTCGTGATATTAATTATATATATAGTTATCGATGATGTAACTTGCGAGGTCCTCGTGAATTGAGCTCCATACTCTTTCCTTACGCTATATCTATATTCTATATACCTTTCATATATATATGGACAAATTTCAATTTTATCATAAATCCGTACCATCTCCGAAAATTTTGTTGGCTCGTTCACAGATTACTCATACTAAAAACTTGGCCAGATGATTCCCATACAAATGAGTCGGTCTAAAACTTTTATGCAGCAGAACCAAACGATAAAATATAAAAAAATAAAAAAACAAAAAAAACGATCCATACTAAAAAAAAAAATATGTATATATATAATCTTGTTTGGGAATGCGCTAGGCGTTAGTCGGGCGCTCGGTCCGGGCCTAACGATTTTTTCAAAAATCGGAAATAAATTGGAGAGTACTCGGAGAGTAATTTTTTATACAATTTAATATTTTATTAAACATTTTTATACATAACACATCAAAATTAAAAATTTATAACATATATATTTTTTAAATTCTTATAAATATCAAACTAGATAAAACATAAATTGTTATTTCTTCCAATTCATATCTAATACAACATGCCAAACAATTAATTTCACTCACAAGCTACACAAAAAAATAATTTGTCTTGATCTTGCTACACAAAAAATAATTTGTCTTGATCTTCTTGAGAACACACAAAAAATTCATATACATTAAAGTTAAAAGTTCATAACACAAAAAAATAAATTACATTCACAAGATGACATATTCCTCCTAAATGTTTTATCGCTTAGATGACTTGTTACTCCCACAAAGAGTGCAAGTGCCTTGAAAGAGCAGTACTCTAGAAAGTTTCTTGCAAACATTGAAGGTTGATGCTTTACTTTGAACACCTCCTAATAACAAAATTTGCTACTGGAGAAAGCTCACGTATTGCTACAGCAGAAGGAGAATTCTCTATCTCCTCGATTTCTTCATCGAAAGAACTTTGCCTAACAAGCAAACATTCTTAATGAACTATATTTAACCAGACCTTCTAGCACATCCCTGGTTTTGCTCGATATACTAGAAGATATCCTCACCTTGTTTTGTTTAAACAACTACAATCTGCAAAATCCTTTCAAACAGTTAGGAAAATCTCTAATTATGTACCAACGATGGAAGTTAATCTATTGCAGCTCTTGTATAGACTAGAATAGATTGACTCTCTAAACTCAAAACTACATATTCAATTATGTCATTTCTGATCTTTCATTGATCAAAATCTAAGCTTTATTGAAAGTTTCAAGACAAAGATTAATTAGCTAAAATCAAGAGAAGAAGAAGCAGTGAATTATATAAAGAGTCTAACTAATTCATGAACATTCTTATGGCCCATAATCATCTTGAGGACTGAGAACAAGAAGAAGCTCTCACCTTAGATCTTTTGAGATAGCCACGAGGAAACAAAGCCAACAATGCCAGACTAAATCATCGATATAATTCATAACATTGATAAATAGTTAAATACAAACCCTTTCTCCGTCTTCTCACCAATACTCCCTGCAATTTAATGGAAAAGCAAAAATCAATTGGTTTGTTTTAGCTCACAAACCGAAAGAGAAAATTACAATTAATCAGAGGAGAATGGACTGAGGGTGAAGATGAACAAGTGGTTTCGATTACCTGAAAGATATCGATCGACCGGCGACGGATCGAACGACAACGGAATCGAAATTTAAGCGGCCGATTAACCCATTTATGCGATGATTTCTGCAAAACCACGATCTAGGCGGAAGAAAATCGGGTGGCCGTTGAATATCACCGATAACACCTTATTCGCCACGGTCACTCTCCGAGCAACGATTTTCCGGCCGCGTAATCCGTGCGGCGGGCGAGTTTTAGAAATATATATATATATAAATCCTAACTTGAAACTAAAAAAAAAAGTTATAAATTACACCAAGTTTTATTGACGGATATAACTTATACGAACATTTAACATCTTATGCTAACTATAAAAAATAACAAATTCGACAAAACAACCACAAACTATTATAACACGGTCTAAAACTAAATGGCGTAGTATGTTCACGAGCTCGAACAATTTCATTCTCACTCAGTTCATTATTTTCGTTTTTAGTTTATAGAGGATTGTCGAAATAATATGTTCATAATTTCGAACAATTTCATTTTCATTTTGCCACTTTTTGTCGAATAAATTCGACAATTATTCATTATGAATGGTTTAAAGCTGAAAAATACTACCACCTTACTTAGATATAGTGATTTTTTCGTTTTTAAAAAAAAACTTTTATGTCGACTTTTGTTAAGGTGTGTCGAATCGGCATATGCATGAAGTTAATTTTTATTCGTATGGGAGATTGCTGGAACTTTATTTAACAAGTGGTTCTAGCCAAATTCCTTATCACATTTTCGACCAAACTTTTTTTACAGGATAACCAGATTATACGTACTCGATAGTTATAATTAGGCCGTGAAATTTTTTAAATACTACTTATTAGATAATCTTAAAGGATAAAAATAAACGTCACGGATTATGTTGATGTACATATACGAGAGTACTAAGTATTACTTATATATTGCTTTGGCGGAAAGTGTGAGAATAGAAACGAATTAAGGGTCATGTAATGGTGTTGTTACTCTTGTGTCAGCCTTTTCTGCAACCCGTGATGCTCGGAATCTAACTCATCATTGTCACTCATGCCTTTGTTTATCTCTTTTATTTTATTTCTATATATTTTCATGTCTTTCCTAGTTTCAATTTGTGAAAGCTTTTCTTATCTAAATAACTAGGAAAAAAAAACTATATATGTTTGTTTTTTTTTCGTTTATGCGTTTCGATTCGATGTTTAAAAAGATGTTTAAAAAAAAACTATATATGTTTCGATCAAAAAAAAACTATATATGTTTCTTGTTTTTCTTTTCTGTTTGTTTGGTCAATGTAAAACATTTGCATTAGGATAACCTATCTTATAAATCACTTGTCTATTTTGACTAGATTAAAAAAATTGTATCGAAATAGCAAAATATCCAAGACTGCAAAATCGTGAAATCAAGATTTTATTTTACTATAAAGTAACAAAACTATAATCTGACGCGAGAGTTAAAATATCTTGGAAATCATGGTTTTTTTTATTTGGGTGCGTGGAATTGGGTTTGACGTCGAAATTATAGAGTTAGATTTTGTGCAAAAATTACAAAATAATCAAAATTTGGCATAAAAAATGGTAGAATTACAGAGCAATGTTATATCTTTTGTTTTGCGTTAAAAATGCAAACTTTAGTTTTTTTTGTACCAAAATTAATGAATTTTTGTGTTGAAAGATCTCAACAAATTTTTACACAAGGAGTTCAACATTAATAATTGGAGTCATTTGAAGTATTTTTAGGAATTAAAGTTTTCAGAAGTTCTTTTTTTGTGTGTGCAAACCATACTTATATTAAACTTAGAACGCAATTACAATCCAAGTAAATCCGGCATTCGATAGAGGGGAGTCCAAAACTGATGCAAAAATTAAAATAAAAGCATTTTTTTTGTTAATGAAAATAAAAGCATAATAAAAATAGATAATTGGTTACATTCGTAGAAGATAACCTAAATCTCATTGTAAAAGGTTAGTTCTTATACTATTAAAAATAAATGAACGAAACTATTAGCTCGTACTGTCATCAAAATTGAGCGTTTAAAAATGTTCTCATACAGAAAAAAAAGATGGTGGAATGGTTCTCTACGTAGTGTAGGAAAGCGGTGAAAACGATCTCTGCAATAAGGAAAAATTTGGTGATAATGATCTCTCCAGTAAGAAGAAAATTAGTGATAATCATCCCTCCACAAAGGAGAAAGTTAATAGATTAAACAGATCCGAGGTGTAAAAATCCAAAGAAGTTTCGACAAATGATCCAGTGAAATTAGCATCAAGTTCAATATTAAATGGCCGGATTTCATATGATATTTTTATTTGTGAAAAGAAATATCCATTGAGTTTGTTAGAGACCAAAAGTCTAGTTGCTTGCAAAGTCCAATGGATCCTATTACTCAACTCATCATAGATGATGAGATTGTGTTCCAAGATCCTAAAATTTACATGGAATTGATTGAAAGACTTCTCTATTTGACCATCACACGACATGGTATCATATTACAATTTGTTCATCGTGTTCTTAATTACACCGAGAAGAGTTAAGATCAATGTTTTGTTGATGCAGATTGGACTTTCGAAAATCTGTCAATATCAATGTCTTGTTGATGCATATTGAATTTTGACGATCATTTTGGTTTGTTGTGTACAAAAAGACCATCGTTGCAAAATCCTGCGGTTTCGTACAACTTTCTAAATCCGTAAGCGTGGATTTCCGTAAGACGTCAATATCATCAAATCATGAACTCGTCAACGGTTACGAGTCTTCGCATAAATCAGATTATGTACAAAAACCTCGCAGGTGTTTTTGCTACAAGGATACTATCAACATGGGCTAGAAAAACAGCAAACATTGTTCAATATTCACACATTGTCCACGCGTTTATATACGATAATCAAAGAACAAATGTAGAATTAAAATCAAATTAAAAATACAATTGTGATCAAACGCTTTTTAACACTATTTACACAAGCCATTGCTTAGCAATTAAAAAATAAAAAAAAAGTCATTCCCTCGCATAAAAACACAAACCCTATGATAGCTGAGATCATCTCTGCTTTTCATCGCATTAGACCTCTTATAACTTTCACAGAGCTCTAAGAACAACCTTGCTGGTCATATGAGCACCCTTAGCAGCCATCTTCAGCGCGCCACGAGCTTGGTATAACCTGAAGAAGAAGAAAAAAACCCGCGAAAATCAATCAAAACATTCGTGTTTCGAACATCTCAGATCATTTGTTAGAAAATCAAACATACCCTCCAAAGGCGAGTCCCCAGGTGGAAAACGCGTAGAACATTTTCCCAGCATGCCATATATCCACTATCTTCCCTACTTTGCTTAGAGCACTAACTTCTTGGACCAGAACTAAAGCAAACCCGATAAGAAAAACGAATTAGAGATTATATATATCACAATCAAAGAGATATCAGCTAAAATTGTAAACTTACCCTTTTGAAGCTCTTCAGGTTTGAGGATCTGCAATTTGAAAGCAAGTAGACAAGTGAATATGTGAAATCCGAAACAAACGCTTAAAGAATGAAACTAGGATACATTATATATACCTTAGCTTTTGGATTTGACATGATGCATTTTGCTAAAAAGTGTGCAACAGCATCTACAACATGTTCCTCATTCACAACAATGTAATGTTCGTTATCGATCGCGCTTTTTTCTTCGACATTGCTAGGTATCATATCATCTGTGACCAAAACCCACCAGCTTGGCTCTTGATGATCAATCTCTATGAGAACTTCAACAGTCTGCACATCATCTTCTGGACAAATAAACCAAGAAAGTTGGAGTTTACTCAGTATGTACAAAGATATTCAAAATCAATGATCCAAGAACACAAATGAACCTCATTTTCTAGACAAATAAACCAAGAAAATTGGACATTACTCAGTATGTACAAAGATATTCAAAATCAATGATCCAAGAACACATGATTGGCTTCACTAACTAATAAACCTTAAAATCTCAATCTCAAAAGCAAAAATCTGAAATCAGAATATACCTGTGGGTTCCTTAAAGGGAAATTGATTTTGAGTTCCATTAGATAAAGCTTGTCTTAAACTTTCTAATCGAGCCAAGAAATCTCTCGAAGTAACCATTGATACTATCCTTGCATAGAGCTGTTTCATAATTTCAACGAATTCGTTAGAAAATCCCTAAAAAAATTGAGCAAAAACGTTGAAATCGATTCGTAATGCTTACATCGCTAGGGCAATCGTGTGATAACGCAGCAGATTCAGCGAGAGTTTCAAAGAGCTTGAGATTCGCCTCAAGCAATGTCCTGAGACGGCGATTCTCTCCTCGAAGAGCTTCTAGTTCTCGATCTCGTGGATCGGTGATCGAATCGGTTGACTCGTGGTTCTCGCCGTCGTCGCTGTGATGTTGATGGTGGTGGTGGTAGGTTTCCACGGCGGTCCACGCCACGTCCGCTACTTCCAGCACCGTCTTTGTAACCTCGATCGCGTTGTGACCCGTCATGTTTTGATGAGATTCCCCCTTTCGTCGTCTGCTTCTTCTCCTCTTACTCGAAATCTGGATATGATAATTTTGATTTTTGGATTTCTAAGGGAAAAACTACTTGTCGTTTACGTGTTTAGAAACGACAAGCAACACATAAATACTTCTTTTGGTTTTATTGCTAAAGACACCCTTATTTATTACGTATTTCAGATTTCTACAATTTTATAAATTCCTAGCCCTTTTTTTTAAAGACTTTCCAAACAGAAATAGAGAATATATACTGTAATCAAAAATACTCCAATCAGAAAGAGAGAGATAATATACTCCAAGCAGAAAGTCAATGGTTATTGTGCAGCTCGATATGCTTTAACTGTTTCAATTGCATTCAATCCATCAGCCTTGAGAAACTTAGATAACATGATAACATCCCTAAGTAAAACCGGAACATCACCCCAGTAGATTGCCAATGAACCATGTTGGAAGGCCAGGTTAAACAAGTCATCAACTTCTATAAGAAGACAAGCAAACCCTAGATTATTTGGAAAAAAGATGTTGATGACCTTAAAATCTCTACGAAATATCTTCTCAAGTTATGTTTTAATAGCATTCTCATTCATATTCTCATTCATATTTTTTTTAATCTACTCACAAAGATGGTACGAAGCATTTTCATATAGCGTTCGATAAACACATGTCGACCACGCTCTAGTTTCCTCTTAACTCCCATGTATCGCCCGTTCAACTTCATAGCTATTTTAGTATCTTCAAGAGATTTTGAACAAATAAGGCATGATCTTGTTACTACACCTCTTTTGTTTGCTCCTGAATAGTCGAGTATCACACTCGTAATTCGTAAGAGTAATGCCATTGTCTTTAAAGAAACATTTAACATCAGCACGTCTTGTCTTTCGGTCCATATCTTTCACGTACAATTGTTTCTAGCCTCTTTTGTCTTTGCCGGACATTTTATCCATTCATTTTTTTGGAAATATGGTGTTCTTTATTCACAATTTTTGAGGTTTTTATATCAATTCCAAAATAATAGCTATAAGCCATCTTATTTGTCCCTTAATTTTTAATTTTCATATTTTTATACTTTTTATTTTTCAAATTAATAATATATTTATCTAAAATGTCTTTTATTTTTAATATAAGATTACAAAAAAATTGTTATCTCTATTCGTTTAAACTTTTAACATTTAAACATGTTAGTTACTGAAATTGCATTTATTGTGAATTTTTTTTTTTATAAAACTTTATTTATTAGTTGAGAATTTTTGAGAGTTGCGCATATTCAGAATACCACTTTTTAAAACTATTATCAAATCAAACATTTTTCAAAAATATCACTTAACTTATATATTATTCTTATTACACCCTTAGTAAATTTTGGGAAAAAAAATCACAAAACAAAAATGATGGTCAACTTTCATTGTCATTGTTATCGTCAACCTTTAATTTACTTTCTCGTTGCTTATATTCATCACCTCTTTTAATATTTTCATCGGTGTAGAACATTTTCCTTGATTAATTTCTGGTCTTAATTTTCAGATCTCGATATAAATCTGAAAAAATTTCAGTGCTACCAAGATAGAGATTTTCAATCTGATAGATAGAACTTATTTTTATCTTGATATTTGATGAATCATGTTTAAGATTTGAGTTTTAATTGAATTTTGTTACAAATTTACACCATCTTGTGGTTTTGAGAATATGATTTGGTTTTGAAATATTTATAAACACTCTTATAAAACCGTATTAAACTTTGAGTTTATTAAGAGCTGAGGGAAAGATGTGTAGTCTCTAAAAGAAGATATCAAATAATTTTGGCAATGCTTATTGCTTGCTTACATCCGTTTAACTTGGTTACCTCCTACTAAACTGTTTTAAGTTCTCTACTTTCTTAATTACTTACTCATAACTAACATCTTTAGCTTGATTAATTCATGAAATGAATTAGATCATTGTTTTATTGTTTTATTTTTTTCAGATTTGCAATAGTAGTATTATTTTTCATGTTTTGATTCTTTTTATTGCTAGTTGTGTGACTTTGGAGAAGATGATGGGTTGCGAAGAAGAGTACACAATTGTGTATTTTATAAAGTAACTTATAAACCTTGTAAACAGTAGTACAAATTATAATCAATTTTTGATTTAGAATTTTTTTTTGTATTTGTGTTTTCTTATTTTAAAATTAATTTTAAAATAACTGTTATGTTTTTTTAATTGACCAAAATAAATAAATAACTGTCATGTTTAAATTAATCATATTTTTAATGTTATTTAATTAAAAAATATAAAAATTTATTTTGATTATAGAATTAATAAAAATAATTCTAAAAAATACTTATGTTTTTAAATTAATCTTTATCTAAAATCTTGACATAATAAAAAAATTCTAGGATATTATCTTTGAATTAATTCTAATTTAAATTCATAATTTATTCTAAAATAATAAAATAATAATTATATAATTTACATTTTTAATTAAATTTAAAATCACTTCTAAAAATTAATTATTGTGTTTAAATTAATGATTATTTAAATCTGGACCAAATAAAAAAAATCTATAGAAATTGAGTTTTAGTTATTAGTTAATATTTGTAAAAAAAAAATCATTTCATTTTCGTTTTCTAGCTATATTTAGTTACTAGGTGATCGGTCCACACCGTGTGCGAGTTATAAAATATTTTATATGTTCAATATATAATTATATTATATATTGAAGTTGATCCATTTGTACATAATTAATTATGTATTAATAATAACATTATATGAATATTTAATAATAAAAAAATAATGGTAAATCAAATGAAAAATTTTCTAGATTTCAATAGAAATTGAAGATAAAAAGCCATTAACCAATATTTTAAAATAATTCCTTAGATAAAATGTATAAATATGATAACTAAATAAACTGAAAAATATTAAAACATATAATAAATTATTTAATTTTATGGTTGGCCTGCAGACGTGTGCATGTATAATTTTTTATAGAAATAAATAGTTGTAATATTAAAGTATTAATTAATTTTCATATATATTATGTAAACGTTATATTTTTATACATATACAGTTTTAGTGTTTAACAACAATCACACAAACATTTCATATCCTTTTATGTTTTTTGAAACTGATTTATTTTAAAACTTTTTATTTTTCTACCGTTTACATTAACATATAATTGCAAATGTAAAAGTTAGTTAATAATAATTAAATTCTTATAATATGTCTTGAATATTATCTATACAATGCTTTTTTCCTCTTTACACAATATAATCTTGCCAATATATATATTTTTCTTTGACCTTTTTCTAATTAAACCAAAATAGGTTTTACAATTTTTATTTATCATAAGAGCGGATAGATGGTTGGTCCGCATGTTCGTGTGTATCAATCACCTCCCCGCTCTTAGGACATATAGAGATTTAAATAATATATATTAATTGTTTAATAACTAAAATTAAAACTGGACTGTAATCGAGGTTAACAAAATGTACGCACAACAAGTTCGCATGCGACTTTAACTTTTGCATAATTAATATTTATATACACACGCATATTTGTGGAAAAATCGAAGTATGCCTTTTATGTGGTAGAAAAAATAACAAAGTGTTTGTTTTGTAATTTATATTTTTATAATTTATTTTTGAATTTTAAAAATAAATAAATACGTATATTTATGCATGTAAGTATGAGTTAAAATAAGTGAATTGTGATATTTAGGTGGTAGTTAGTTTTTCTGATATTTTTTGCAAATATTATGTTTTTATTATGGTTGGCATGCATGCATGTGTTCAATATAAAATTTGAGCCGCATATGCGTTTAATATAAAATTTGTTTCTTAAGACTTTTAAACGACTCCGTAAAACAAAGCACGAGAATGTTACGGAAAAACAAAACCGTAGAGATTTATTTTTATTTTTACTTCTACTTCTTATTCATATTTGTTTTATCTTATTATAAATTTTTTTTTCATCCAGTTACATTTTATTTTATTTGTGATCTCAAATTCTCGATCTACAATGAGACTATATATGAGTATGATACAAACCTTTTATTTATTTAAAAAAGAATAAGAGATAAAAATGGTATAGCGTATTTACTATCCTATTGGAAAATATATTAATATTTTTTATATAAAAATATAATATATATTGGTTGTAAAATTTTCGTAGTCATATTTTATGCAATTTATTATGAATATATGTAAAAATAAATTGAAATCATGGTAATTATTATTTTCTGTTAATTTAAATGTATTAATTTTTGTGTTATAATCTAATGTATTCATGTTTTAATTTTATAATCTATTTAATTTTAACTCAACCAATCAAAACATTTCGTTTATTTTAGGAAATTTGACATGTCACATTTACATGTCATCAAAAAAATACACTAACTTTGATTCTAAAGTTGACAAGTAAGCTTTTTCATTAAAATGGATTCTCAATTAATAAGTATATGAGGATATGAGGATTAATTAAGGAGTAAATTGTCATTTTTTCAAAAATAAGGTATATTCCAAATTCTTAAAAATTATGGTGTAGAATTGAACTTTCTAATAAGATCTAGGGTGTACAATCAAATTATTATTATTATTTTTTAGAGGTAGTATTGCCAATTTCTTTAGTTTTATTTTCCAAATGCGACGACCCTTTTCTACTACGTACAGTATTTCAAGATTTCTATCCTTCCACAAATCTTGCCGTTTTTTTTTAACTCGCCGAGGTTTTACGCTTTTTTTACACTACCGAGAAGATCTCTGAATTTTTCTCTACACTCCGCAGCGAGAAAATGTCCGGCGACTCGGCGGTTACGGCCATGGAGACGACGGAGACGGAGGAGACGAATCATAATTCCGGCAAGATTAACTCGAATGACGCCGATTCAACAGATATCGAGCTTCAGATTCTGGCAGCTATGCGATCCCGCGTAACCTACCTCAGAAATAAAGCAGAGTAATTATAAATCTCCTTCTCTCAATCTCTTCCTCTAAACCCTATCTCGTAAATTTTCTTCTGTGCGATTGAGTGTAGGCTCCTTTATTTTTCACGGCATTGGCAAATTTAAATTTCTGGGTTGAAAAATTAGGGTTCTTCTGGTTTCACTTTGATTTTTCCTTTTCGGTGTTGATTCGTGGAAAGTTGTGAAAAATGGCTAATTTAAAGTCGACAAGGATTATTTGCATTCTTGCTTAAGATTTTTGAATAGTATGTTTTGATTTTTGTGCAGCTCCTTCACTTTCGAGAGTGTTCGGAGATTGTTGGAGGAAGATATGAGATTGGAGAAATATGCTTTGGATGTTCATAAAAACTTTGTCAAAGAGCATTTGGTCAAGGTATGTTTTTGCGTGAAAAAAGAAGATAATTGGAACCCTTATCCTCCGTTATGTCATCTAACAAATGTTTTACTTTCTTGATGACAGTGCTTAGAAGAAGATGCTGGTGATAATGACGCCGGTTCAGAGAATTCTCAGGAAACCGAGAAGAAAGAAGATGCCTCTCCAATCAAAGAGCACGATGAGGCGAAGAAGAACGATGCAAGGGAAGAAAATGGCGATGATGATGAGGAAACAGTAGCTGAAGATACGAAGGACGAAAGGAATAGAGAAGCTCTGATGAGTGATATAAAGAGAGCGCTTAAGAAAAGAGCTTCTTATATTAAGGCTAATTCAGAGTAAGCTAATGATTGCAAATTTAGGGATTCAAGTGACAAGTTTCCTCTTCCATGAATTTGACAAAGTGAAGTTTATTTGCTGTTTTAGTGATGATATCGCTTGGTTTTATTTCAGGGAAATTACAATGCTTTCACTTCGTCGACTTTTGGAGCAAGATCTTGATTTAGAGAAGAAATCTCTTGATTCCTTCAAAGAGTTTATTAAAAAGGAATTAGATGAAGTGAGTACTTAAGTTTGATTTATTGTATCTCTTGAGTATAAGTAGGAGGCAGTCTTTTGATAGTTTTATTGGCTAATTAGGTACTACAAATTCCTGACGCTCCAAAACCATTGACTAAGGTCAAGAGCACACCATCTAAGAAGCTAGGAAGTGAAGAAAATTCTGATTCAGATGCTGAAGAGGACGATGTGGACGACGAGGAAGTAGCTGTGAAGAAGACTGTGAGGCAGAAAAGAAAACTTTCAAAATCAGAGTTGAATGGCAAACCAGTATCCGGGAAAAAGAAAGCAAAACGTATAGAAACAGATTCAGAGAATGACAGTGATGAAGGAGATAGTGAAATGAAGGAGGAAAAACCTTTGAAGGTATGATAACATCTTGGTTTGTGATTCTTATCTCAGAATGCCATTAAAAGCCGTGTACAATTTTACTCATATGGTTTCTTCTGCTTTTATGTTGTTCAACAGCAGGCAAAGGAGACTGCAACTGCTGTATACGGAAAGCGTGTCGAGCATCTCAAATCAGTCATCAAGTCTTGTGGGATGAGGTTTTTATCAAACTTTGTTAGATCTTTGATAATGCTCTTATGTTGGTTCATTACTCCAGGATCTTTATTATTGTTTATTATTTTGGTTTCTTGGTAGTGTTCCTCCTGTCATTTACAGGAAAGTCAAGCAGGCTCCTGAAGAGAAACGCGAGGCTACTTTAATAGAAGAACTTGAGCAGATACTTGCCAAAGAAGGGCTCTCTTCAGATCCTTCAGAGAAAGGTATTGTTAAGCTGAGAATGATCTCTTTTGCTTGGAGTGAAAACTTTAAACTTATATCTTACATTTTATTTTTGAGTTCTGAAGTTATTTTTAACTCTGATGTTTGTGGTCTGTGGCTTGGCTGAAATGGTTAATGTGTAAACATACTATGAACAAACTATCTGGCTTTACTCTGACAGAGATCAAAGAAGTAAAGAAAAGGAAGGATAGAACAAAAGAGCTTGAGGGTATTGATACAAGCAACATTGTATCGAGTTCAAGGAGAAGATCCACCACAAGTTTTGTGCCTCCTCCAAAGCGGAAAATAACAAGCGAGAGCGAGAGTGAGAGTGACGAACCAGAAGAGTCTGAGAATGGAGAGGATAACGAAGAAGAAGAAGAAGAGGAAGGTAATGAAGAAGCTGAAGAAGGAAGCCAAAGCGAAGAAGAATCAAACAATGGTGAGAATCTATAACCCCTTCTCTAAATGTCCCATCAAGTTTAAAAAACTGATGATCGTTGGCTTTTTTTGCAGAGGATGATGATGGAGAGGAAAGCGAATGAATGATTTGCATATTTCATCTATATGCTCGTAAGAATTCTATCATCCATTCTAGCTTAGATCTGTATTTTGCTGGACTAGAGTAATGACATTTTGTTCCTTTTTCTTTTCTTTACTTTTAAGTATGATATAATTATGAATCTTGGGAATGGAATTAGAATTTAGAAACTCAAGTGGTTAGAAGAGACAACTAAAGATTAGGATAAATATTAAGCATATCAACTAGCTAATAATAATATGTCAAGCTTTTTTATTACAGTGATTAGTGTGATTCCCAGATTCTACTACATCATAGAGGAATCATATTCTGAATCACTGAATAAACCTTTATTTATACGCATCCCTTGATATGATCAAAAATAAGAAAAAAGAATATAGTTGATTGATAGTGATAACACATATTGAATTGGGATGCAATGTAGCAGCATCTCTTATCAATAGGGTTTTTGTTCTTTTCGGATAAATCTAAAATGAAACTGTGAATCTAGACGTCATTGGTGGGATCATCCTGTGTCTCTGAAAGAATGAGCCTAACTTGTGTAGCAAGATCTGTGACATGTTTATCTTTAAACCCTGATAGATATAACAAGAACACACAGGTACTTCAGAATCCGAAACCCGAAAAATTTCTGAGTAAATCGGAAAAGTAAAAGTCCGTTTTTATTTTACCGAGTTGAACGAGAGCCGTTTCAAGGTGGAACAGATAGTCTCTGTTAGGCCCTGAAGGTCCTTCCGCTTTAACTATCTGTCTGCGCAACAAAACGCAAGAAAACGAAAGATCAAAATCCAAATCTTGTTACATGAGAATAGCAAGAACTAAAAGAACTTACTTGGCAATGTCTTCAAGAGGAGCTGGTCCTAAGTAGTTCTTGTTGCTCTTCTTGTCAGGTGAAGCTATGTATCTGAGAGCAAAACAAAGAAGAGACTTATCTACATATGTTACTCGTTATCTAACATATAACAAATGTAATCTATGTGTAATCTTACACCATTACTCCTGATAAAGCCGGTTCTGAATCATTAATGTCCTGAAACAAGCATTGTCACACTCAAACAAAAAAGAAGCCATTTTTTTTATGAGGAAGCAGAGAACAAAAAATGGACCCACTGTGAAGAAATCAAGATACTCTTTCTGATCATATTGCTTCTCCCTCACTTCTAAATGCTAAACCAAACAAAACAGACAAAATAATCCATAAGATTACAAAAATTGGGTAATGATTTGTGAAAAAGAGATTAAATCACTTACTGTTAAAGCATCTATTTTGTCTTCCTCTTTGGTTATCTTGTAAGCAACTCCCCACTGTTTAATATGTAAAACAAATAAGAGAATTTTTTTTGTTTGAACACTAAATTTTTGATTTTTGATGTTAGATAATAAAGACTTACACAGATTTCTCCTTCCGCAGGCTCTAATGTGACTGTTCTTCCCGGAAATTCAGGAGTTCCTCTATGATCAGTACTACCTAAATTCCAAATCACATTACTATGGATTAAGATCGTTCTATAAAGACAGATTAAGCACAGAGTAAGAGAGAGATAGAGATATATAGAGAGAGAGACCTTGGTGAAAAACACGGCGATAGTTTTTGATGAAACCAGGAAGACGATCGTCAAAAGGGAAACCCGTTTTCCAAATTAGAGATCCGTACCCGAATACCCACATCGCCATTTTTTCAGGTGAGAGAGAGAGAGAGAGAGAGAGATCCGATTGGAGAAGACAAGTGACGACCCCAATTACAATGTTTCTCACGTAATTATTTTAACAAGTTACAGAACAAACCCCTTGATTTTGTATAATATCCAAATTTCGACCATAAACTCTTGGATTTTGTAAGATTTGACAATTTGCGAAGTAACTTTTTCCTTTGTTTGTTTTAGGCGCAATTCATGCTAGAAAATAAATATTCTTTTTGGTGTTTTAAGGGACTACATGCGATAAGCGGATAAGATATCATTGGAATGTTAGAGATTCTTTGAGCAATGTCATATCTAAAAAATAATCGGATTCTATCGAATCTACAAATTGTTCATATTTGTTAAATATGATCGAGAATTCGGTAGTTGTGGCTTGATTTTCAATCGAAAATGGACTATCTATATGATTTTAGGGGATATTTTGAGAACATTAGTTTATTTTTTATTCCACGAATTTCTAATATCCATACTCTTTTTCGCAAAAGGTGTGCAAGCACGAGCCTACCTATTTTCCATGTAAGTAACACCGAATAGGTATAGTTTGCTTTCCAGGACAATTGTTTTACCGACCAAAATTAATATAATTTGTGGGGTTTATCGGCAAAAAAAAACAAACCTTTTTATTTTCTCTAATATCCAAATTTCGACACTAGATATTCTTGGGTTTGATAGGATTTAACTTTTTTGGTTTGATTATTTTAGGCCCAAATTTTGTTTGTTTGTTTTAGGCGCAAAATACATGCTTTTTATTTTAACAAGTTACATTTATTTACTATAATATCCAAATTCCGACACTAGATTCTCCCATTTTACAGGATTTAACTGCTCTTTTGTATGTTATAGGCCCAAATTTTACCAAATGATTTATTCATCATTTGCTTTGGAATTTCAAAATACACGAAAGTAGAAACATAGTAAACATAGATATGTAAGAAGATACTAAAGTTAAGAGTAGAGCGACTTTAGAAAATGTGAAAAACAAAAAAAAAACACAAAAACAACAAGAAAGATATCAAAATTTCAACCCCAAAGGGGATGACAAATTTGGTCTTTGTATCTTTCTTTTTTCTCTTAAGGGTTGGATTCAGGTACTGGTAACCACACTCTTAGTCGGTGCTCCCGAGGCATCACTGCCGTTCGTTGGTGCTAGCAAAACATCGTGACCGTTCGTTTGTTTGACTACCAAGACATCGTGACCGTTCGTTTGTTTGACTACGTCAGTGATGGGAAGCTCTACGATTTTCTCATCCAGAGGATTCACTACGTCTTTACTCTTTCCCCATACCACGCTATAGAGTCCAATGACGATGAAAATCGCCCCGATTATACTGCATATTTACAATAATACCCTCTAAAACGTTAATCACTTGTTTAATTACGTTTTGAAACAAAATAAAAGAAAGAAAATTTAATTACCTTCCTAGGTGGATTTTCTCAGCCAAAACAAGGGCACCGAGGAAAGAAGTAATGACCATACACATTGGACTAAACGACGTCGTAAACACAGGGCCACGTTGCTTAATCACTATGCTTTGTACGTAATACGCTATGCCCGAACAAACCACTCCCTGGTATATGCCACATAATAACAATTATAAGGTTTTAATTGATAAAATTTAATCAGTATTGATATTTTTGTTGAAGTGACTAATAGATGATTTAACTTACGGAGTAAACGGCGGCGAGTGTGCCGGAATCCAAGCCGATTTTCCATGCGCTCAAATCGCGAACAAATATCATCGAAACGATGAAGTTTAGGATCGATCCAATCCCACATATCAATGTCACGAGGGATAGCTCAGCCGGATAAATTTTCAATGTGAACGACTACAAAAAAAAAATGATGTTTTATAAGAATTTAGAAACTCGTATAATGCATATTGTTGACAAAAAAAATATACGAAAAATTAGAATATTAATTAAATAGTTAAATTACTTGTAAAATGAAGAAAGCAGCCCAAGTGGAGATACTGCCCATGATGGCTAAGGTTCCAGTGACCCAGTGCTGACCTGTGGCCGTGTTTGAGCCGCCGTGAAAGGAAGAATGTGCGGCTTTCACGATCTCGATGGCCGGACCTTTGTACAAAGTCATCACCATTGCTCCTCCCAACGTTATTACCGTTCCTACCACTTTTGCAATACTGTGTATCTTTTTAAAGTTCACTGTCTCAAGCCTGCTCATTAAATGTTGAATTAGAACAATTATTAAATGGTTTAGACACCCAAAATCCATAATGATTATGGCCAATTATTTAATTTTTTTTTTTTGCTAAAATTTTATTTTTAAATATTGTTTCTTAATGAAATACATATAAATATTGCACAATAATCAAAACTAGGAGACTAATCTTTGCATAAGTAAACTAATTAGGAGAGAATTTATTGAGTTACCTGAAAATGAGGGCGAGAATGAAGGTGACGGCGGGAAGTGCATTGGTAAAGGCAGAAGTGTACGATGCTGACGTGGATTTCAATCCTATGTAGTAGAAGTTCTGGTCCATAAGGGGCCTGCATCATATAAATAAACATTTCTTTTTAATTAATATTATTATATATATATATTTTAATTATATAGCCTTTTCACATCATCTTTTTGTTTGCATAATTAAGTAGATTGCTTTTTCCAAAGATCAAAAGGAAAACGTTTACGTAGGATAGCACACAAATCAGTTTTCACATTAAAGATGTTTGTTGTGGCTTGTGGGTGATGATGATTTCATTTACCAATATTCAAGATGTGTGGATTTCATGTTTTTTTCTGTTTTTTTTTCTTTCTTTCTACAATATCACGGTAAAAACTTAAATATATCAGAGTTTCCTTTCTAAAATTTGAAACAGAAATGATACTTTACTTTTTTTTGGACAGCAAATGATACTTTACTTGCTAATCGTTTTTTTAATAATAATTAAACTATAAGAGATCTATGTTAGTACTTTCATCTCTCTATGTAACGTTCCCGAACTTGCGGCCAAAACAAAGAAAGTAACGTACCCAAACTCATGAATTTGCATCACAACTATAAATCTATTAATTAGTAACTTTGGAATTTTTTGAGCCGTATTTATAATAAACTATTTATAACATTTATTTAGTTACTCGTATATTTTTTAGAAACAAAGCCTTACTAAATCGAAACCATATTCATCAGAGTGTGTATATATATATATTTTTTTTTGAAACAGGTTTGAGTGTGTATATTATTTGATAATTAAAATGTGAATCATGGTCCACTGAATGCTTATGTATATGTATATATGTATCACTTGAAGATATATATATGTCTATATATATGTGTTATATATCACAATCCCTATAAAAAATAAAGTTGTATGAACCAAAACTTTATAATTGTAAAGAAAAAGATAGCTTCTTAATGAAAGAGACTTACTCTAGTATTCCAAGAGCAAGAAGCCTATAGAATATTGGTAGTGTCATCTTAGGCCTAATTTTCCTGCAAACACACAATCATTATAAGAATTTTAATCTATGCATATATTCGATCCCTACTTACCTATATATATAATATATATGTATGTATGTGTGTATAATGGTATATACCTCTCGAAAATTAGAGCAAAGGGAGCCATGACAAGCGTGGCAACGATATGACGGTATGTGGCAAGGACCCAATGGTCCATGCCATGCTTGAAAGAGACCATGGTGATGATATACATGCCTGCATACCCAAATTGTAGTGATATTATCGCTAATATCGGCTTCAATTTCTCCATGCTCCCACATTTGCTTCCTCCACCTTTCATCTTTATTTGCTAATTATTCTTTTACTACTCAATATATGGGGAGTATGATCTCTAGTTATATAACACTACTAGGTATTTCTATGTTTATATATAGAGAGGATCTCTACTCCTCTCTCTTTATATTGATGAGAGTTGTTTGGTGAGTGATGAGATAAGCTCTATTTGTTTGAGGCAGGCAAAACCTAATGGAGAATGACTCCTTTTTATAGTAGAGGAAAAGTTAGATTAAAAGATATACTCATTATTTTGTTCACTCAATAATACGTCTACGTATCTTTTGGAATATTTTAATGCACTATTGTTTAGAGATATGAATAAGTAACATGAAAAATATGTGTCTTATATATTTTACTTTTACATATGCATGTCAGCATATCATTTATAAGAATTCGTTTTGGAATTTCTTTCTAACTTTTTGTTTTTCTTTAAACGGCTTCGAAGTTAAGAAATATAACAAAATTTTAAAAATGTATATACATGCATGAAATGGTTTCTTTTATTCTTCAATGCGTAACACGTGTTTGCATTATATTAAAGTTGATATATCACATAGTTTTCTCCAATGTATGATATCAAGTAGTAGGTGGTAGGATGATTGTGTGTGCATACACATATATTACTTTTTTACAATATAGTACAAAAATATAGTTGTAGTTCTCTCCGGATTTCTATCAATTAATTTCTGATTCTTTCAAAAACGACTTCTTATTCTTTCAATTCTATACGAAATCATGATGTTTCTAACACTAGAGTGTAACTTAAATCATTAAAAAGACATTAATGGTAAAAGCAAAAATTGACGAATGGTAGGATATTTTGTAGAGTTTGATTAACTAATAGTTTCTGACAAAAACAAAATAACCAATGGTTTTTAATAATAGCCGGTAATTGTGAAAAGTTGCAAGCGTTTAGGTTGGAAATATCTCCTATATCTTTTTTTTAATGATACAATAACTATATAATTTAATGGTTTGTGCCAGTATTATTGATGTGTTAGTATATAGACATACATTTATATGATGCATATTGTTGAAAAACCATCAATTCAGTTGCATATAAACTAAGAGTCTAAGAGGGGTGTATTCAATCAAATATTTGGAATAATTTATATTAAAATGACAGATATAAACTTAAAAAAATATTTTAAAATTTAGTGTTATTGAACTAATAATTTAAAAATACAATTTCAAATTCCATGTTATTGGAATATTTTAATCAGTTGATTTTAGTTGATTTTTAGTGACTTCAATGAGCTTTGATGCAATTTTTTAGTTAAAAATAAAAAGATCTCAATCTCATAGTTTTAGATGAGATTGCAGAGAATTTTAATAACAAATCATAAAAATTTCTTAATTCCCATAAATAATTTAAAAACTCATTAATTTTTTTTTCTTTCTAAATTTAGACTGAATACATCCCTTTATTAGTCGTCATATATAGTCCTAAATCCTAATACTCATGTTAACGGAATCGAAGAAATGAAAATCAAGAAATTAATATTTTGATTGTTTTTGTTCTATGATATATATTGCAAGCATTTATGTCACAAATATCTCTTATATTTCCTTCGAGGTTAATAGGCATAATATTATGCATATACACACAAAAGCAAGATGCATAAATCAGGTGCCATGCAATTAGGAGTTTGCTTCTTTCTCTATTTCCTTAAAAGTTTCATTATTATTTTAGTTTATTATTAAAAAATTATTTTATATATTGATAAAAAAATTTAGAAACGATTACATATTTTTATATGTGAATAAAAACAAAATAAAATTTCTTATGATCCTAATATGTAACGCTGCAAGGTCTCTCGTATTATTTCTTGAAGTTGTAAATAGGTACAACAATCACAAGTATCTACACAAAGGTAATGGCGTAATGCCCAAGTCAAAACCCTAAAGCAAATAGGATTTTTATATGTACTATAATTAGTTGTCCTAATCGGCTAATCCTAATAGATTGAAATAACAAATCCGTAGACGCAAAATGCGTATTATTATTTGTCTACCCGCATGTCCAATTCGTACATTTAATATTTTCTCAAATAAAATAGGAAAAAAAAGAGATTCCCTTATCATTAAAGACAAAATACTTGTTTGTTAAAATAGATGATTTGTTTGTTAAATATAAGTATTTGACCATATATCTGTCTCTTGCGAACTAGGATCCTCGATTTAATGCTATATTTAAATGATTTAAACAAAAAAACTGCTGATATAATTATAACCATTGTGTATATACAATTATATATACACACAAGTAAAAACAGTTAGAGTAACCATTATTGATTTAATTCTCTCCATATTGTAACTTAGGTTTATCAATTTTTATTATTATTCAAATGGTAAATTTATTGCTTAATAAAATAGATGTTTATGTACAAATAAATAAAGAAAAAATATCAAACTGAGAACATAGTATAAAAGAATGAAGAAACTCGGTTTAATGAAGTCTTCTAGCTTGGAGAAGACAGAGCCTCGACTGATGTTGGTAATAAAGTGATACCACCTGATTGCGAACTGATTTCTCGATAAGGTGGATAAACTGATCTGTTATGAAGTATGCAACCGTTCATTGCGTTCTTTTCACAAATGATATATCGTTGATTAATATACCAAACAAAAATATTATCATACTTGGATAGAGTAAAAAAATATCATATGTATACTTATCTTAAAAATTAGCTACACTCGTGAAGTGTTAAGAGGGAGAAAGAAGACAGATAGGGGAAGTGTTAAAGTTCAAATGGCTCTCTCGTTAAACAATAATGCAATACCCTTTAATTTTTTTTTATTTAAATTTATGAGAGTGTGTTTTGTTGTTATTTTCCTCTTTTTATTTTGTTTATTAAGAAGTGGGCTTTTGACACATTGACCACCAAATGCTTTCTTGTCTTAGTGCTCCTCCGTGACGCAATTAATTTCCTTTCATTCTCATAATAACTTTGGTTTATTATTCCAACTTTTATTTTTCTAAAATCTTTTTCAAACCATTTAAAGAAAGGATTTGATTTCACAAACAAACAATAATCTAAAATTTTCTTTTACCACGACGTGCTCGAATTTACTTTTATGATATAACTTATGTAAACTCGATATCATCAGTTTAGATTTCTGAATTGTTTTAGGTATCAAGCTTGTTGACAAAAAAAATTAAAATTTAAAATTTTCCTTCTATATTTGAGGGAAAACATGTATATAGGATACGAATGGTCTCTAGAAAGTAGAAGCCTAACTAAAAAATAGTTTTAACTTTTTTAAATATTAGCAGAAATATGTAATTGATTCGGCAACTATAATTTTTTTGTCTTTTAGGTTAAGCAAAAGAGAAATAGAAGAGAAGACCATTTGGTGGTGCGAGGGTGGATTCCATACTGTCTATGATAAAGGGGTTTAATCATTGATTCGTTGGACGAATTTTTAATTTATTTTTATACTACTTTTTGTTTTTTTTACCGTTTTATTTGCTTAATTATTGATAGATATTAGATATGAATACGACAATCAAAATTCACTAGATTTGCAGATATGCTCCTTTCTGATTTCACAACTTTCTGATTTGCACAAATTAAGTGATAAGTCTTTTTTTTTGTAAAAAAGTTCATTAAAACTATATAAACGTGTTTAATTATCTTTACTAGAGATCAATCCGCGCGTTGCGCGGTTTTATTTAATTTAAATTTGTATATTATATAATTTCATATATTTACATTATTATTATGTTTATTTTTATTTTATATTTAGTTTTGGTTTGTTTTTTTTTTAATTTTAGATGTTGTTTTAGTTTTTTTTATTATCCTAAAACATATGTACACATATTATTATAAAGTTCTTTTAACATAAATTGTGATGTGTTATTTGTTAAAAAAAATAATTCCTATGCTTATATGTTGTTGTAAGTATATATGTTTTCATACTCAATATATCTATTCAATTGTTTTTTTTATGTCCCTTATTTCTAGAAATCTAGCCTGGTAATTTTGGGACATGTTTCTTATTCCGTCCCGTACCCATCTCGAATTTTCCATCAATTCCCAATCCCGTTCGAAATAACTATATGTTTAGGATCATTTATTTTATTCAAACGGGTACGTGAAGAGTACATGAGAGGAACGAATATGAGATCACATACCCAAATTACCCATTTAAAAACAAATTAAATTTGAAAACTCTATATAAATCCTCGAATATTTTCAAAATTTTCCTGAATTTTTCTAACTTATTTCGATTTTTCCCGATTTTTCCAAAGTTATCCAAAATATGTAAGTTGATCTCCACCCAAATTATTGAGAGTTTGTAAACATATTTTAGGTAAAAAAACCTGAAATACCCCGTAACCTGAAAAACCTATACTTATATGTTGTTGTAAGTATATATGTTTCCATACTCAATATATCTATTCAATTGTTTTTTTTATGTCCCTTATTTCTAGAAATCTAGCCTGGTAATTTTGGGACATGTTTCTTATTCCGTCCCGTACCCATCCCGAATTTTCCATCAATCCCAATCCCGTTCGAAATAACTATATGTTTAGGATCATTTATTTTATTCAAACGTGTACGTGAAGAGTACATGAGAGGAACGAATATGAGATCACATACACAAATTACCTATTTAAAAACAAATTAAATTTGAAAACTCTATATAGATCCTCGAATATTTTCAAAATTTTCCTGAATTTTTCCAACTTATTTCGATTTTTCCCGATTTTTCCAAAGTTATCCAAAATATGTAAGTTGATCTCCACCCAAATTATTGAGAGTTTGTAAACATATTTTAGGTAAAAAACTTGAAATACCCCATACCCATAAATTGTTTCCCAAAGTTATTTTTCAATTTCTAAATTATTCGTTTTTGTCCCGTACCCATAAATTCTCGTCCTAAAACCTGAAATGTCCAGTGCTAATCGATTCCAACCAATCTTTTTATTTTTTATTCGAAATAACACTTGATTAATTTTTATTCGAAAAGGCATTTATAATTTTTGTGTTTGTAGAATAAGTGTATTTTTACTTTTAAATTTGGTTCTTGTTTGTTTTTTTAATTTTAAATAATGTTTTAGTTTTTTTTTTAATTTCAAAATATGTAAACCTATTGTGAAATTCTTTTTCTAATAAAAATTGTGATATGCTAATTGTTTAAAAACGTTTTCTTATATTTATACGCTATTGTAAGTTTATGTTTATCTTTCTATTTAATATATCTGTTCAATTGACTTTTTTTTTTTTTGCAGTTGCTTATTTCCAGCGAGATGAAAAAAATTATTTTACCATTGATCTCATCCACCCTTTTTTTTTATTCGAATAGCATTATTATTTTTTTTGGTAGAGAATTTATAGTTTTTGTGTTTTCTAGAATAAGTGTGTTTTTCACTTTTAAATTAATGTGTGAAAACCCAAAAATTTACTTATCCAAAATATATTAAAGCCCATTAAAAAATATATAAAAACCCACTAAAAAAAAATTTGCTGATGTGGATAGCTTAGATGGAGAGAGGTTTGTCTAATTATATATATGATTTCTTTCTTAAACAACAACATTCATTATACTATTTCGATGAACACGACGATAATACAATAACAACACTAGTACAAACAATTATACTGTTTATCCTAGTTAAATTTTATATCGTTTATATGCGGGAATATATATATATATATATATATGTGTTACTTTCGCGAAAATGTATATATGTATACATATATATTTATATAATAATATGTTTATATTTTAATGATAAATGTTTTATACGTATTTACATTTTAAAGCAGTAAAATTTTGTTGAAAACTGGCCCTTTAACAAATTTTGTGTTTTTGTTGAAAACTAAATTAAAATAATAACTGATTAGTGAAAGAAAAAGCACCATGATTGATTCTTAAGTTATGTAAACTCTCTGTCGGTACCAGAGGCTTCGCTTGAAGTGATGTCTCATAGTCATAGAGGAAAAGACACGCCAGTCCTACGATTTCGTTTAAAAGGGTCAGTGGAAAAATCTTCACTACTAGTAGTAGTTACATCTCGTTGGAGCCATTGTACCTTAACAAGCGCATTTTAGTCTTTTGCATGATTTACAATTTAAGAATAAAACCACTGAAGTTGGTTGCATTTTCTCTAAAATCTTGTGGTATTTCGCAGAACTTTGCGGGATAAACGTCATTTAAGCTGTAAATACGGGTTAAGTATATATAGAACTCCTAAAATCGAGTGTGTATTCATCGTTTGTTTTGGCTTCTCTAGTTGGAACGTTCGGCAAGTGAAGACAAAGATTGAGTGAAAAAAAAAAACAAATCCATGTCAAGCAAAAAATTCAACAATAAAACAAATCAAGGATGTTTAAAAAATTAATAATTTTATTGATGTAGCATATCTATTACACTAAGGGAACATGATCTATAGACAAAGATATTCAGCTTTGATATGTCTAATTTCTGATCATGTGACCTGAGGATACGATACGATGGCTACTATATGTAAGATGTGATATTTCACAAATATTTTGTCAGCAAAGATTCTGATTCTTATTCTTTTTTGCTATGTGTAAGATGTGATTGATTTTTTTTTTTCTTTGTCCTTGTTCCTTTAATGTCAACTAACATTCCTTCTGAATAAAGAAACAACATTCATAAACATACGGATTAACAAAATGCGATTAGAGTGGAAAATCTTGTTGTTGGTTCCTTAATTTCACATTATATGACACAAAAAGCTAGTAATACAATACATTTACTTTTAGGTGTAAATGGGATTAGACAGCCTATAATTACATACAATGACATGTAATATGATATCTCATCTTTAAATCACGTGGAAAATTAATATATATATTGAATAAATATAGTCCGTTATATAAACTTTGTGTTTCTAAGCTTTTTTTTTAAGATACAGATACTGATTTCATGACTTAAATATGTTGGAAAAGAAACTCCAACTTCATCAAATCCACACAACTCCAAGTCTCCAACACTGATTTTTTTTTTCAGTTATGATATATTTCAGTCTGCATTTTTTTTAATAGTTGGATAACTCTAGTTTGTATGTTTGACGTTTTTTTCTTTTCATAATAGTAGATACTGTGGCTAAAAATATTCCCTTTAAAAGTTCCGGGGAAGAATATGTAATAAAGAAGAAAGAGATGGGCAAGGGAGAATTATGTACAAATTAGAGAAGGTGGTGCTCTCGAATTAGGATTCCAACAGAGGTAAGTGCGATACCCAAATCTGGGAACCATTTTTGTTTGCTTCTTTATTTTATTCGTTTCATAAAATTTATTCTCCGTTTATCATTTTTTTAATTACGTCAGTGAAACTTTATTGTTTCTCAGTTGATTTTTATCAGTCACACGATGTCGGCTTATCATTATACGTGTGAAGTGTGATGATGATTCTTGAGGAATTTTTCATCTTCTCGAAGAATTGGTATATTTTTTCTAATGTACTTTGCCTTACACTACTTGCTGAGTTATGTCAAATCTCTATTACTACGTAGTACGTACTATTATAAGGGGTAAAACCCTAAGAGAGAAAGCATTCAACATATGTATATAGTTAATAAAACAATGACATAATTATTAAAAGAAAAAAAAATAACATATTATTTCTTAAAATTATTTTACACAAATTTTAGTTGAAATTAACTAGACTATAAATTAATATATACATGTACATTAATAAAACAAATTGTTAATATTCATGCAGAATTTTAGACGTTTATATGCTATATTTGCTTTTTAATATCGTTAAAGATCTAACGCTAAATAATAATTTTTTTTTTATTATCAGATAATAATCCAGTTTTTACCACCGATTAATCTTTAAGATAATTGTAGTCGTCGAATAACCTATTCACCGGATTTTCTAATAGATGTAAAACGTGCAACAAAAGTGTTGGTATTCTATAGAGATACAAAAGTATTTGAAGTCGGAAACAATCATAGTTGAAATATAAGACGATGTCAAGGACTCCACGTAAAAGAAATGCTGAGAAAAATCTCCACAAGTGGTAGAAGTAGACAATGGGGAATTACTCAATATTATTCTCTGTGGGGAGCCAAACGAATTGAGAGATCATCTTTTATTCGCTTGGACAAACTCTTGTAAGAGACTGCTTGGCGCTAGAATGATTCCAAATTGGTACATCACGGCCTAACAAGGCGGATATACGTTGCTCAAAATGGTTTTCCAAGCTTTGATCTATAGCTTATGGATAGAGAGAAACGTGAGATGTCATCAACTCACTCGTCATATTCAAAAGAAACAAGTTGTCGCATTACGTCTCCTCAACTCAGTGGAAAGGACAGCCCTGTTTGTGACCTGTCTCTGAGTTAAGGAATGTACAAGTTGGAAACTCCATTCTTAGCGATGTGCTTTGTTTTTAGATTAAAATTGCTCTGTTTTTGAAGTTCTTAATTTTTTTAAATTTTGTAAACTTTTTTATTTTTGTTGATAAATAAATTTTACAGTTCAACCAAAAAAATAAATATAAGGATATTTAACAAAAAAAAGTAAAAGAGTTAACGAAAAAACATCCTATAATATATTACAAAGATATCATAGTGCATTTGGGAGATATAAAATTCATATAAATCTTTACAAAATAGTAATCAGAACTGCTATCACTTAGCTAGCAACAACCACAATATTTGAAGCCACCTGCACAAATCATTTCCAACACATTTTCCACATAACCCGCCACGTAAAAACTAGAACGCTTCAACCAACCTAACCACAAACCGACGGCACTTTGCTTCTGTTGCTAAACTACCTCAGCTATTTTTCTTCTTCTTTGTATTGTTTAATTAGATGTATTTGTGTAGTTTTTGTATTTGTGAGAAACTTAAGTTATTATTAACCAAATTTGCTGGTATTTTCTCAAATTTCTGCTTATAGACCAACCCAATAAAATTGGAATAGGCTTATTTATGTGTTCTCAAATTTATTTTTTGTCAAAATGTGTTTCCAACACTTTCTATACTCTTGTCCTTGCCTCTTTTATCTGTTAAACACATCCATCTTTTTTTTTTAATAAAAGATACAATATAGGCTTCAATTGTTTTAAACATAATTTTTTTTTTCATTTACATGTTATTTTTTCTTATAACAGTTTTGAAATAGAAACCATTTTCAATATTTCTAAAAATAGTTTACAAAGTGCTAACGCACACACCAAAAACAACTTGTAAGTTCATTTTAGAAATAACTAGACTTTAACGAAAACATAAGCGAGGTTATAGTATTTAGTTTAGTGTCATTTGTTTTGTTTGGTGAACATTCAAACAAGAAAATTAATGATTTAGGAAAGTAAGATAATTATAGATGAAGAAGTGAGTTCAATAAACAAATGCGAGACACGGATATGATTTGGTTTATATATTAATATACAAAATAAAGAAGTGATTGGTGACGCAAGGTTCAATTATGGGAGAGAGTGGATGCTTTTACTTGCATGAATGTAATCTTTCAGCGCTCAACACAAATATTTGAAAGAGTGGATTTCCATGTGTTTGTTCCCATCTTCTCTTTCGTCTCTACACTTTAGTCTTGAGGCTTCATACTCACCAACATTAACTCAACATCTTCACTTTTTTTCTTCATATTTAAAAATATGGTTATGAGGAAAAAGATATCCTTGTTTTGTTATCATATTCCTTAAAACAATCATTGTAGAAGATAAGGAAATATGTTTAATTTCCCTTTTAATTAGGTTTGAATCTTGTATGTATCAATCCTAGATTATTTTCTCTTATGTATATATTATGTTGTACTAGATTCTTTCTTATTGAATAATGAATTAATGTACAACACTATTTATACTCAAGAGAATATAATCTAGGATAGATATAAACAAGATTCTAACTCTAGTATTTCTTTTATCTTCTATAATCATGTCTATCTTCATTAAATTAATTTATTAAATTTTACACTAATTCTTGTATTTGAAAATAATGTATTTAACTCATTTGAAGATTAAAAAAAAACATAGAAGGCGTAAAAAGCCTACCACCCCCCAAAAATGTCTGAAAAATTCTCCAAAGTTAGTCTCATTTGTTAAATCAAAAACGTATTGTAAGTAGATATTTTTCGTAAACTCTTGTAAACATAGAAAACATAATATTTAAAGAATACTATAAGCTACGGTGTAATAAATATCAAAATCTTTCATTAAAAATGAGATGAGGTTAATTCAACTTTCTATAGAATTCTTATTTTTTTTAATTAGAATTAGTTTTGAATGGAAACCAAACGATATCTAAAGTAAGCATAGATATCTAATTACTCGGTTCGGTTTAAGTTTTGAGTGTTTTTTGATCTAGAATAATTATGATCTATCTAGAATCAAATTATATATTCGTTTAGTTCCAGTTTTACAAAATTTGGTTTGGATAAGATTCGGAGTCGGTTCGGTTTTGGAAACAAATTATAATAACACGTTTTCGTTTAAAAAAAAAATTATAATAACAACAAAAATGATTAATTTAATTTCAATTAATATTGTAGTTTTCCAGAATATTTTAATGTATATATATATATATATATGTAATTAAAAAGATTAAGTTTAATGAATTTTGATTAGTTTGGTTAATTTAGTTTGATTTTATAATAGTCGAGTTTCGTTCAAATGATTTTGTGTGAAATTTCTACTACGTTCATGTTATTTTATAATTCGAGTCCAGAAATTTTGATTTTGTTCATGACCATTGGGTTTGGTTTGGGAATTTTGCCCAACCTTTTATTAAAACACTAGGTGTGTGCGAGTTATAAAATATTTTATATATTCAATATATAATTATATTGTATAATGAAGTTGATCTATTTGTACATAATTAATTATGTATTAATAATAACATTATATGAATATTTAATAATAATAAAATAATAATAAATCAAATAAAAAATGTTCTAGATTTCAATAGAAATTGAAAATAAAAAGCCATTAACTAAGATTTTAAAATACTTTCGTAGATAAAAATGTAAATATGATAATTAAATAAACTGAAAAATATCAAAACATATAGATATAAATATCAAAACGTTTTATGCTTGGTCTGCACGCATGTGCATGTATAATTTTTTTATAGATATAAATAGTTGTAATATTAAAGTATTGATTAATTTTCTTATATATTATGTAAACGTTATATTTTTATACATATACAGTTTTAGAGTTTAACAACAATCACACAAACGTTTCATATCATTTTGTGTTTTTTTGAAACTGATTTATTTTTAAACTTTTTATGTTTTCTACCGTTTACAGTAACATATAATTGCAAATGTAAAAGTTATTAAATCATAATTAAATTTTTATAATATTTATTGAATATTATCTATACAATACTTTCTTTTCTCTTTACACAATATAATCTTGTCAATATATATATTTTTCTTTGACCAATTGCTAATTAAACCAAATGGGTTTACAATTTTTACTTATCATAAGAGCGGGTAGATGGTTGGCCAGCACGTTCGTGTATATCAACCAGCTCACTGCTTTTAGGACATATAGAGATTTAAAAAATATATATGAATTGTTTAATAACTAAAATTAAAATTGGATTATAATCGAGGTTAAAAATGCACGTACGACAAGTTCGCATGCGACTTTGACTTTTGCATAATTAATATTTATATCCACACGCATATTTGTGAAAAAATCAAAGTATGCTTTTTATGTGTTAAAAAAATAACAAAGTATATGTTTTGTAATATATATTTTTATAATGTATGGTTGAATTTTAAAAATAAATAAATACGTATATTTATGCATATAAGTATGAGTTAAAAATAAGTGAATTGTAATATTTAGGTGTTGGTTAGTTTTTCTGATATTTTCCGCAAACGTTATATTTTTACACGATGCAGTTTTTGGTATTTAAGAACAATCACGAAAACCGTTTCTATCATTTTTTATTTAATCAAAATTTTATATTTTGTAGTATTTTATGATATATGGTTTCAAATTAAAATTTATATTAAATATTAACAAATATTACAAAGAATTTTTTAAAAATTTAAAATATAATATCTATTAGTATTTTTCTTTTTCAATAAAAATTATAATAAATATTTGTTATAAAATTTGTGAAATCATATTTTATAAAATTTGCCAGTAGCTCTCCGCTCATTTCTGTAAACAATATTGAGGAATTGGTTTGATGAAGAAAATAAATTTATTATGGTTGGCATGCATGCATGTCTTCAATATAAAATTTGAGCGGCACATGCGTTTATTATAAAATTTATTTCTTAAGATTTTTAAATGACTCCGTAAAACAAAGCATGAGAATGTTACAAAAAAACAAAACCGTAGAGATTTAATTTTATTTTAACTTCTACTTCTTATTCATATTTGTTTATCTTATTATAATTTATTTTTTCATCCAGTTACATTTCATTTTATTGTTGATCTCAAATTCTCGATCTACAATGAGACTATATATGAGTATGATATAAATTTTTTATTTATTAAAAAAAATTAGAGATAAAATGGTATAACGTATTTACTATCATATTGGATAATATATTATTATTTTTAATATAAAAATAGAATATATATTGGTTGTAAAATTTTCGTAATCATATTTTATGCAATTTATTATAAATATATGTAAATTTTTTTTTTGACATCATAGTAACTATTATTTTCTGTAAATTTAAAATTTATTAATTTTAGTGTTATAACCTAGTGTATTCATGTTTTAATTTTAATTCAACCAATCAAAACATTTCGTTTATTTTAAGAAATTTGACATGTCATATTTAAATGCCATCAAAAAAATACACTAACTTTGATTCTATAGTTGACAAATCAGTTTTTTTCATTAAAAAGGATTCTCAATTAATAGGAAGGAGGATGTGAGAAAATGAGTTTGTGAACTCTTTGAGATTCCAATTGTTATCTACCCGTATATATTACTGAAGAGTTAAGCTGCTTGCAGAGAGCATAAATCATAATTCTTTGTTCCTATGCCATAGTCAAATCACTGATACATTCTTAAGATAACTGGTCATATGACCATAAATAGTTGAAAATTAACAATATACCATCAATTTTTTCTTGATAAAGAGTAGCCATTAAAATATTTCATACCAAAAGCACATTTGATTTGCGCGCAGATGAGTTCTATTACTTTTTACGGAATATAATTTTCAAATAAATAAAATTTGTATTCCAAAATAGGTTAGAAGATAACTTAATATCAATAATACGTACAAGTAATATACTTTTAAAGCATTATATGCAGTTCATCATGCTCAAAGATCTTCTTGGAGAGACAAAAGAGCGTGAAGAAATACATAAAACACTTGAGAGAAAAATGGATGAGTTTCATGACGAGATTTTTTATGTGGTGCAAAACTTATTTTTTATTCATTTAAACTTTGAGATTTCATCGGTAAAGAGAATTTATAAAAATTCTTTGATTTATAGAATAAAACTTGAAAATAGTAGAGGATACAGCTGAGTAATCATTATAATAAAACGACAATAAATAATGAAGATATTGAAATGCGTCGGTATAAAATTAGCGCGTGAATGTACCGAAAAAATAACTTAATCATCTTAAATTGTGATACTGAAAAAATTGTCTATACAAACTTGTCAAAACGAAATTCGTTTCATCTTTTGGTCCCGTGAAGAATCGTTACAAAAGATAACAATTCAATTAGGGAAATATAACCTTTTCGGTTTTGAAATCGCAGAAAAATTTACTCTCATAGAAAAGAAAAGTGGTGGACTGATTTTCTCACAAGCGAGAAGAAAAATGGAAGTGATCTATATAAAATACCTCTTTGCTTAATGTAGGAATTTGGGAAGAAAGGACCCTCAAAGTCTTATAAAAGGCAATTTCACGGAAACCGATGGCTTAACAAAAGACGAGAGTGAGCAACAACTCTTCCAAGAATACACCTTCAATTAAATTAAAATCATGTCTTATGCATTCAGCATTCATATTCACAAATATCTGAATCTCAAGTCAAGAGTCGGTCTAAAGTCATAAGTATGAAATTGTAGGAAACATAAATAATCCCATAAATTAAAAGAGATAACTTTTATCTCCTCTTCAATAGGAGAGAATGGCATGCTTTTAACTTTTTGGTCAAAGTAATCGCCAGCCTGCTTTAAATTGGAAAGATCGAAGAACACTTTGATTAACTTTGTAATGTCATGTTAGGTTCAAAAAAATGTAATGTCATGAGGCCATTGGTTGTAACATCTTGGTCAAATTAATCTTCATAATTGCTTTAATATACTCGTGCGTATGATTAGAACTTTGGTATTCATAATTTTAAGGGTGAAAGACTAAAATAGTCTTGGAATGTTGAAGGGCAAACTAAAATAGTCTTGCAATTATTTAATTACTATAATAGTCTTTTATTTATTTGTGAGTCTATTTTATCTTTATACTAGTGTAGATTTAACAATCAGAAGCTCTTATAGCATCATATCTTTTAGCCGATTTGGCTTTGTTATCATCTTTTGTGAACATCTTTTGTGTAATGCACCAATTTGCTGAGCCTTTAGACAGATCAAACACAAAAGTATTTGTTTTGATACTAAACTCCGTGTGTAACAAAACCACTTAAAACAAGTGTCCTATCTTTTCAATCTAGAACTATATAGTTTAGTTATATTGGCCGAAATGAATTTAATCAGCCCACTAAAGCCCATTTGTGTGGTCATTTAGCTGCATTAACTTTACTTTACAAAATTACTAGAGGTTGGTCCGCGCTTCGCGCGCAAGTTTTTTGTCACTAATTTTTAGCTGTATTTTTTCAATAGTATAATTATTCAATTATTGTGTAGGTTCATTATACATTCTCTATTCTTTGAATATATCTTTTAATTCTTATAATATTCGCTCACGTCAAATCTTGATCTATGCTTTCTTACTTTCATTTTGCAGCAGGATTTTTTACATATATATTAATTACTTATGTTTTGTTTTTTAATGTTATTTAATACTTGATAATTCTCGAATATTCGTATGTGTTTGATGTTATGGCCATGTTTTGATTTATTTTGTTACTCATTGTGTTGTGTTACTTAAATTATATGGAAATGAATTTGCATATTTCTTCAGGTAGAGTTCGTGTTAATTTTTAAGCTAACATTGATGAGTGTTTGTATTAATTTTGTTTTCCCTTTCTGCTAAGGGGCAATCATTGTAATGCATGAGTTATTTTTAAAATTAATAACCGGTCACAATTCTTGTTTTATGCTCATAGCCCCTTGTGTAGCCCAATAGCGCAAGAAACCCAACAATTGATCATTAATTGAACCCAGTTTTGTTTGGGCTTGTAATTGCCTGAAAAGAACTTGAATTTCGACCCAATGAGTTGAATTCAATTCCCAGAGACCGAGCGAGAAGCAAATGAAGACCAAGAAGGTCATCCTCTTCACGCCTGATGATAATCAATGGATACAACTTCTCAACCGTCAACAATCCAGACGATACTCCGGACCCAAATCAAATCTCTTATCCCCAACCAACTCTCAATTGCCCTATCCTTATATAACTATACTTGAACCGTATTTAATCACTTGAAGAAGGGAGTCAGATCATGTTGTGCTATCTTCTGCAGTTAATTTTGTGTTCAGCTAAAGTTGTAGTCAATTTTTTCTTTTTTCCTGCGTATTTGCAAGGTCTATAAATTAAAAGTAATAATAGTCTATGAATTTGCGAAAAAAGATTTTAGATGACAAATTCTATAAATATTACATGGCGGAACCGTGATGCTATCGAGAAGGGCCTCCATGGCTGTAGAAGGAGGCGGAGATTACGACGGAAGAAGAAGTCAGAGTGATTTTAAATTGGACTGAGTGAGGTTGATATTGAAATTTGTCCCAATTATGTGTTGTCAAATGTAAGAGGATGAGGTGCAAGGAGAAGTGAGGAATAATAAGCATGATTACTCCATTTTATTTTTTTTAATTAGTTTTTTGAAAAATAACTAATCATACATAAATTTTACTAATTTGACGTTTCATTCTATACATATTTTTATTAAAGTAGGGTATTTTTAACAACTTAATTTTACTTATCTATATATATAAAGTTAACTTTTCTCTCTTCTCATGCTGCCACCTCATCAATCATTTAATTAATTAATTTATTAACTTAAAATTGTTTATTTTATTTATTATGTTTTATGTTATTTTTAATTGTTACGATTTTTTTGATATCATAGTTTTTTTTAATAATATTAGCGATACTACTTAACCTAATTAAATATTTATAAAAGTTGAAATATATTAGGATAACCATTTTAAAAAAAACTTTTTTATTATTTGTTTGAATTATATTCATATAAATGTTTGGTTTAATTTAAAATATGAATGGTGTCTTTTGAAATTCTTTTTATAATGTTAAAATAAAATATATAATTAGTATGTGTATTAAATATTCATTAAAAATGTGTATTAAATTTTCAGTTGTTGGTTCAAGTATACCTTAATTTTACTTATTTATCTTTTTATTAGATGTTAAGATTTAGAAATTTATATTTTTCTTTATAAATTTAGCTCTACGATAACTTATATTTTTAATTGTTGAGAATTTTTTGATATCGTAGTTTTTTTATAATATTAACGATACAACTTAACCTAATTAAATATTTATAAAAGTTGAAATATATTAGGATAACCATTTAAAAAAAACTTTTTATTATTTATTTTAATTATAGACATATGTTTTATAAATATATGTCTTTTCAAATTCTAATGTTAATGCATGTTAATTATTATAAGAATTAAATTGAATAACAGAAAACATAACAAATAAAATAAACAATTTTAAGTTAATAAATTAATTAATTAAATGATTGCTGAGGTGGCAGCATGAGAAGAGAGAAAAGTTAACTTTATATATATAGATTCTTTGTTGACAAAAAAATAATTGCGAAACCGCCATTAATGAAATCCGCGACTTATGAGACGAAAAGTCTATGAAACGAAGAAAGTCTACAGGCCTCTAGACGGTAGATTTAATAATGTGTCGTAGACTTATGTCGTATTCGTAGATTTAATAAACGAACAGTAGATTTATAAAAATTCGTAGATTTATTTTGTTGAGTTATTTTAGACGACATTGTAGATTTGTTTTGAATGGTAGACTTTCTATTAATTTGGTAGATTTATTGTGCGTGACGATAGATTTGATTTTTTGTTTGTAGACTTAAAACACGGTCCGTAGAGTTTTTTTGTAGATTTATAAATGGAACCGTAGATTTACTTCCTTCGACGGTAGAGTAATTAGATTCTGGTAGATTTATATGTATTGACAGTAGATTTGTGTTTATTGATCGTAGATTTGTCATCGATGGAATAGTGGTTAGTGTCATAGTAGATTTATGTTGTTAGAGGGTAGATTTAATTATTTTCGTAGATTTATTGTTCATTGTGGAAGAGTTATTACCTTGAAGTTGTATTGGTCACTGTGGTAGATTTATTTGTAGTTATGGCAGATTTGTTTATAAATGGTAGATTTTTTGTAGTAACGGTAGATTTGTTTATTACCTTGAAGTTGTACTGGTCAATGTGGTAGATTTATTTGTAGTTATGGCAGATATGTTTATAAATGGTAGATTTGTTGTAGTAACGGTAGATTTGTTATAGGGTTTCACTCGAGAAGTGTTCAGCTCGTAGATCTATCAGTCCCTGTAGCTGCCACGTAGCGGTAGGTTTATCATGGTAGACTTAAAGAAACAGAAGTAAGCAAAAACGGTCTAATGGTATGCATCAACTCGTAGATTTAGAGTTAGTTGGTATGCATCAACTTCAAACGGTCTGATGGAACAAATTAAGTTTGCAAGATATATAAGACCCTTACATAAGTCATGAAAATTAAAGGGTACCGATTACAAACACTAACATTAAGCAGAGTTCTTACGGTCTTAAGGTGGTCATACTAGACCTTACAAAAGGATATAAGTGTTAAGGTCATTCAAACAAAGAAAGACTACTTAAACCAGATCATAATGCTGATAGCAAGGAGAAGAACAACTGCAACAACCGGAAGCTGCATCTCATTCCCGAATCTTGTGCCACTTTTCTTCTTCTTCATGTTATCAATTATCATCTCGAGGTTCCCAATTTTCTCCTCAGTCTGAACCCGGTTTTTCTTGAGTTGCTCAATTTTCTCTGTTGTAAAAAAAATCGTCAAGGTAGGTGACGACCTCCATCTTCTCTGCCAAGTCTCCATAATTAGAGTTCATGAGAGCCAGCTCTTCCATGATTGCCTTGTCCCACCACTTCCAGATATGTCAATCTCCATCCTCGCTGTTTGGGCAAGTGAAGAACCTCCTTCCCGGGTCCATCGAGGAATGGCAAGTATCAATCACTGCCCGAGCTCCACAGTAACATTCCTTCAGAAGTCCAATCTCTTTTATTTCTCTTCGTGCAAATAACGTCCCAACATCAGTGCTATCGCTACCACTACCACTTGAAGGCTGGCTGTAACTGTGAATGGCCATGAGTGTTCTACAAAAATAAACAAACCAACCGATTACACAACTTCAACCGACAAATCTACAATGATATAACAAATCTACCATCATTATAAAAAATCTACCATCTAGTTTTTTTGCAACCAATACCATCTACAAACAAATCTGCGAAGACTGTAATAAATGTACTTCGGATCAACACAAATCTATGTACAAAACTCGGTTATGCCGGTACAAAACCTGTCCAGAAATTCACCAGAGTCAAAATCCTTCCCTTCTATGGCAACAAAACTATACATTTCTCTGGAAAACGCCGAAACAAAACTCCCTGTTTTCGTCACCCAACCAGAAAACTCTTGGAGAAGATGAACAGTAATAGACGTGAAAATGGGAAATATATCCCAGTAAAGAGAAAGAGAGAAGAAAGAGGAAGAAGCTTACCAACTAGCCGCCGCAATTGATCGGAGAACATCACTGGTGAATTTTGCCGCCGAGTGAGAGAGAGAGAGAATCAAAAACGGGGTGGTTGGTGTGTCTTCGACGAAGTTTGTAGAAAATTAGGGTTGCTCATATTTTAATAATTTTTTGGTAGAGTTGTTATTGATCGTAGATTTATCACATATGAATTCTCTTATTTAACGGTAGATTTGTTTTAAGATACGTACAGAAAAGACTTTTTCGCCCATTCAAATGTCAAGTTATTTCGGAGACAACCATAGATCCATGGTACATATCTAGGGTTCTCGGCGGCGAGAAATAGGTGGGTGGTCTTCATTGAAGACATGTAAATCTACTTTCTTCATCTCCTAGCCTTTGTTTTTTTTTCTTTGGTGAACACATCAAATTCCACTTCCTTCCCCTCTTTACTTCTTTCTTGATTCTCTAAGAAATTAGGTGGTGTTCATCATCTTTATACGGTTTTATGGAGCAAACTGTGTTAGTTTGTGGTCAATGGCGGTTTGACAAAAACCGATGGTTCTTCTTCGTGGATAAGTTCAAAGGTTGTAGAATTTTAAGCGTGGATCAAACAACAAGTTATGCTGATTTGGTTCAGATGGTATATGAAGATTTTGGTTTGCAACCACAGTCTTATGAGGTCCAATTGAGCTACATGCTGTCAAAAGAGTATATGCAAAAGTTACCACAAGATACACCTCCTGTATTTGTTGGTAACTGTAGGCAATTGAGTGGTTTCTTGCAACAATTTAGAAACGATCGACTTCGTCTTTGCGTTGAGATCATAGAGAAAATTGGTGAGAAATCAGTCGATGAAAGTCATAATGATCGTGGTGTTGGTGGAAGTAAGGAATCATCCCGTGAAGAAGAAGAACCCAAGCAAGAAGTTGACGAAGATGAAGAAGAAGAATGCAGATTTGACTATTGCGATGATCCCGACGGTGCAGGCTCCGGGGACGAGGGTTACAATACGTGTCCCAAGTTTGTGGAAGACGATGAAAAGGAAGAAATAGTAAATCTTCCACAAAAAAGGACTTCTGATTCGATCTTTGATTATGTCAAGATAGAGATGTACTCAGTATATTTAGTGGTGGGACAATGTTATGCCACAAAAGAGGAGTTGGAGACTCGATCGAAGATGCTTTCAGTTGCACAAAAGTTCGACTTTGACGTCGTCTCTTAAACGACAATATTAGTGACAATCAGATGTTGGGTCGAGGGCTACGAATGGAGAGTTTGTGCTTCAACGATTGGAGAGAGTCCACAATTCCATATTAAGACTTATGTTGGACAACACACATGTTCTGTTACTCAGCTTTCATCTCGTGCACGACAAGCAACTCTAGAGATACTGTGACGTCTATACAAACAGTTTGTAGGTGGCGTTGGTCCGAGTGTTTTGCCAAGTCATGTCGCTGATTGTCTCACTAAACGTTACAAAATCAAGGTTGGATTTAACTTTACCTTATGCAGATATATATATAAATGTTATCGTAGACATTTGTCAGGCATTTTCGTAGATTTGTTTTATACTGAATAATTTTTTTAGTTCATCTTAGATTTAGTACAAAGTCATGGCAGATTTATTTAGCCTTACTGGTGTCGTATACTTTCAACCATTGCATATGATTTTAAGTGAACTTATCGCAGATGCCGTATTGGAAGGCCCGTCATACATTACTGGAAGCACGAGCTTTAGTCTCAGGAACTTCAGAGGATAGTTATGACGAGCTTCCGTCGTATTTATATATGATTAGAACAACTAATCCAGGGACACTTATCAAGCTTGAAGTAGACGAGGAAGACCGGTTCAAGTTCTTATTCCTCGCATTTGGTGCAATCATACATGGATTTCTTTTTCTGAGGAAAGTGGTTGTTGTTGATGAGACGTTTTTGCAAGGAAAATATAAGGGTACACTTCTTATCGCCACAATGCAAGATGGGAATTTCAATATATTTCCAATAGCTTTTGCTGTTGTTGATACAGAGAATGATGAGTCCTGGGAATGGTTCTTTAGGCAACTAAACCGTATTATCCCAGATGATGACCACTTAGCCATAATTTCGGATAGGCAAAAATCATTAGGCAAAGCGATAAAGAAAGTATACCCCCTTTCAAGTCGAGGAATTTGTACCTATCATCTGAGAAAGAACATTTTGCTTAAATTTAGAGGGGGAGAAACTTTTAGGCTCTTCAAGAAGGCTGCTACCGCATACACGCTTCTAGAGTTCAATGACTTATTTGGGCAGATTGAATCTATAAATCCTACCCTACATCGTTATTTGGAAACAGCAGATGTGCGTTTGTGGAGTCGTGCTCATTTTCCCGGAGATCGGTACAACTTCACAAAGAGTAACATAGCGGAGTCTATAAATCATGCCCTAAGTGTGGCGAGAAGTTATCCAATAGTGCAACTTATAGATGCTATAAGGTCCATGTTAACAAGGTGGTTTGCTGTAAGGAGAAAAAATGCATTTGTAATGAAAAAAACTCTTACAACTGGAGTTGAGAAGCTGGTAACGGTTTCGTAAAATATGGTAGTATAATACGATTTGGCTTGAGTACTTAATGTGAGACAATATGGTAGACTTGATTGTAGTAGACTTATTTGGTTGACATTTATTGAAGTGCAGGTTAGAGTCGACGATGCAAAGCATTTGATTGTGCAAGAGATTGATGACCTTCTATGCGAAGTGACGGCCTCCACATCTTCATATTCACATATCGTCAATTTAAAGGACCGAATGTGTACTTGTCGTGGGTTTGACTTGGAGAAAATGCCTTGTGTACATGCCATTGCAGCAGTAGAAGCTCTCGGACGTTCAACGATCCCATTTACACATTCCTACTATCATGTCGAGTACTTGTACCAGGCATACTCAAAATGTGTCATGCCAAGAGATGTTGCCCTTCCTGTCCCGGAAGAAGTGTCAAAGAAAGTTTGTAGGCCTCCTGAAATACGTCAACAACCCGGTAGGCCAAAGAAATCTCGAATTAAAGGAGCATTGGAGGTTGCAATGGAGGCTAAACGTCCAAGGAAGCATCACTCCTGTACAAAATGTCATGAAGTAGGTCATAATCATGCTACATGCCTTGCTTAAGACTAATAAAAGCTGTTAAATCATTGATGTATGAACTATGTATGTTGTAATAAAATTTGTATTGTATGGTAATGAAAAGATTATAGAAATGGCCGAGCTTAAATCTCCCAAATTCATACAAAATAAGTGTACCATACTCTCAAAGGACCAACTTATGCAAAAAAACAGGTCCTTTGAAAGTATTAATCTACCGCATCTAGACTAATAAGTCTACGACAACAAAATATCAGGGGTCACAAAAGGACATGTCTACAAAACAACCAAGTCTGCCACAATGGGTTTACATATCAACGGTTACAAAAGGACATGTTTACATAGCTTATTAATCTACTGCAGACTTAAATCACTTCATCGAATCTGTCTGCAAAGGAATCCAGTCATCTGATTCACGCCGAGGGTTTGGATCAGAAAACTGAATAGTATCTTCCTGAGGTATCTCGTCCATGATCTCAGCTGCATATTTGGCATGAATGGCAGGCATGTTGGGATTGCATAGGCCATTGAAGCTATGCCCAAGAGCTAGGCACTCAATGTACTTCAAGTTATACACATCACAATCGCCTTGCTGGTAGTTTTGTGGAACAATTTTAACCCTGTATATGTTTAAGGCAGCCTTGCTCATATTTTTCCTCTTATCTGGTGGTGCAAGATGCTTTAGCGACAGTGGAATCATTTTCGTGTATGGTCTGCATGTCTCATTGACGTAGTTGTCATCGTAGAGACTGTAAATTGGGTCATAAACTCTTAATCTCGGCTTCGTTAGGTCCACCTCAACAGCAACCCAATGCTCATTTGCTATGTTATGCGCAATGTACAAGGTATCCACATCCTTTACCCATTTCTTGTTTGTAGTGGCAAAGCCCGGAGATATACCATTGTAGACGTGGAAATAACCAGTAGGAAACACCCACTTCTTCTCACGTCCCAAATAGTCCCTTGCGTATTCCAGACACCAAAGATTCGTGAACAAAGGGTCAAGAAATGCAATCATTTCACTTCGATAAGGACTTGGGTTTCGGTTAGACCTTTGGCGAAACATGTTCATAGCAGCGCCCATATGCTGCAAATACAAATAACAGAAAATACGCCACTTCAAATATTAAATCTATCAACGAAACGATAATAAATCAACAACATAATCGTGTATATAACCTAACCGAAACAACTCTACTGCAAGTACCGATTAAATCTACCTACGGTAAACAACTATACTGCAATGCAACAATTAAATTTACCTAAGAGAAACAACTCTACTACTGCAATGCAACAGTTTAATTTACCCAAGGGAAACAACTCTACTGCAATGCAACAGTTAAATTTTTCTAAGGGAAACAACTCTACTGCAATGCAACACTTAAATTTTCCTAAGGGAAACAACTATACTGCAATAAAACAACTAAATTTACCGAATCTGTCAACCACCCGTATTTAGGTAGTGGCCAAAATTCTTTAGGCGTCATCATTGTCAGGTAAAATTCAACACTGGCCAACATAGTGTCGAATGGATCCTCCCTAAAATGTTATAAATGGTCAACAATGTGAAGGATGAACCAAGTTTTTTAAAAAACCATTCAGGAGAGAGGACTTACAAATCAGTCTTGACGTAGTCAATCAATCGACTGAACTTTTGTTCTGTAACCTTCTCAAATGGATCGTATATAACATTAGAAGGGATTACACCATACATGATGCGTTTAACTAATGAACTTCCTTCTTATGGGGATATTTGGTTCGGGGCGAGAGTCATTGGGCGACCTTTCCTCTTTCCCATTCGGTGTACACCAAAATCTGGCTTTGTTACCAGTTTGAGAATCTTATCTAATGCGCCATTCAGACATTTCATTTTTGCATCCTCAACCGGATCAGATGATTGAGGGAGTGGGGATTGTTTAGATCGTTTAGGCGGTGTACCTTCTCCACTGATATCCACAAAATCACTGTCTGAATTTTTTTTTCCACCATGACTTGCCTTTGTTGGCTTTGCCTTCTTGGTTGACTCCACATTTGGCTTTGGATCAGCCGGTTCTACTTTCACTCTTCGAAGAACATTTCTTTTTCCATTAGGGTTTCTAATAACGCGCGCTATAGGAAACTCAGCCTCCGACGTTTCCTCCATCTGTAGCAACCACGACTGTGATATGTAAGAACAACTACGGTTAGTGACAATAAGTATACTATAACATTGAAATAAATTTACAATAACTTATACTATAAGTCTACAATAACTATACTATAAGTGTATAATAACTCTACTATAACAATTTCAATAAATCTACCACAAAATTTAGATAGTTGTACGTTCACATTTCAATATGTTTACTATGGCATTGCAATAACTGTATGCAGTTGAAATCATTTAAATCGACAACAACATTTAATTGATTTTTTCGTTTGCAGGTTTTCATATATAAATACAAAAAGTCTACCATAACTTCTACATTCCAAATTTTTTTGTCAAAACTCTTCTACCAAACCAAACCGTCATTCCACATTCCACACAATATGTCTACCAACATTTGTTGAAAACGATGAAATGTGTTGTCTTGAGATTAACTGCATCTCCCAATAACTGCATTAAAAGATCTGCCAATGTCTCATTAAAATTGAGACTTACGTGCCGGTTCTTTTTTCCCAGAACCCACACCATTAGCATTGGAGTGTTCGTCAGACAAGTTATCAACCAGAGGTTCCTTATTATCTCTTTCAACTATACCCTCCATGGCAGAAAACCTTTTTCTAAGGCCCTCAACACTAGTTTCCATTGAAGTTAGTCGGTTCACAAACTTCTTGTCCATTACATCAATTTTACTGGCCAATGACTGAATCACCTTCACGAGGGCACTCGTTTCACCACTCCTTTCACCACTCCTTTCGCTACTCCTTTCACCACTTCCACTTTGCATCTTTTTCTTTTCCCTAACATTTTGTTTCTTGAACCCCTTTAAATTGATACTCATATCAATTTCTTCGGTTTCCTTCTCACTTTCCTCGGGTTCCTTTTCACTTTTCTCCTCAGTCTCGTTCTCTCTTTTCTTCTTCCTTTGCTTCTTACCTTCTTCTTCTCAACATCACTATCCTCAGATTCTTTTACCTTCTTCTTTGATTTCTTCTTACTTGAGGTCTTTCGGACACCCTTCTTATTAACTTTCCTCTTTCGTGTCTTGATATGTCTATATTTTGCATCATTTTAGCATCCATTTAGTATAGGTTTCACATCATTTAGGAGTCTAATATAGCATCATTGTGTTGCATTGTATCATTTAGAGTCCTAGAGTGTTTTTGCATAGTCCTTGCATGTTTTGGTGCATTTGGAGTCTTTATCATGTAACATTGATGCTGTGGAGGCAACAATGGAGTTGGAGAGGAATGGCACATCACTTGGAAGAGCAAGAAGTTGCCAAAGAGATGGAGAAGAAGAATCCTGAAGAAGTTTTGGCGAGAAGTTTCGACGAGGCTGGCCGAAACTTCTCTCCAGGACGACCGTTCGACGACTTCGTTCGACGAAGGCTGGCCGAAACATTTCTCCAGGACGACCGTTCGACGACTGCGTTCGATGAGCTTGGTCGAAACATTTCTCCAGGACGACCGTTCGACGACTGCGTTCGATGAGCTTGGTCGAAACATTTCTCCAGGACGACCATTCGAAAAAGGCGTTCGACGAAGTACATCGAAACTTCTTTAAACGCGTGAAGATGGATCAAAGCTTGAAGACCCGTTCGATGACTCGGTTCAACGAAACCACGTCGAAACTCTCCTCCAGGATGAAGTTTCGACGACTTATTTCGACGAGCTTGGTCGAAATTCTCCCAGAAAAACTCTTTTTGTCTTCTTTATGGGTCCCTCCTATAAATACTCTTTAGACCTAATTTTTTTATGTCAACTTTTATTCTCTTGTTCTTAGCCTAAACTTTTAGCCACTTTGGGCAAATACTTTGTTTAAGCTTGGATCTTTTGAGTTTAATGCAATTTCTCTTTTGAATCTCTTGTTTTATCTTTCTCTAATTATGTTTAGCTTATCTTTCATCCTTGATTTGATGGGCTTAGCTATGATTAGTGAGTAGTTCTCTAGAAACTTGGGGATGGGTTAGAGTTAGGGTTTTCTAATGGATCAATCTTGCAATCTAGGATAGATTATTTCATTCTCTCTTCTTATTAAGTGATTCCTAATGCCAAATAGCTAATCTTTGCTATTTTGGATCATAAGTAGATTCTTTCATTCTCTCTTCTTATTAAGTGATTCCTAATGCCAAATAGCTAATCTTTGCTATTTTGGATCATAAGCATTTCATACACCCACCAAGTGTTTGATGAAATGCTTGAACCAACTTAATAAGAGATTTACATTTCTAGCCTAAGACATTAGTTGTTTAGAGTGTTTATCATGCCTTATAGACTTGAATTTAATGCTTGTTGATCATCTTAATGCTAAAACATCGTTAGTTCATTAGGGTGATTAAGAAAGGGATTAAGGCCACACATCATGGTTTAATCTTGTTTAAGTGTTCTTTGCATAGAGTTAGCTTGATTAGTTGCTTAAATGATTGCAAGGTTGTCCATTTAGTTGCCCAAATCAATGATTCCATCCCTAGTTTCGTTTTAGTTAAATTGTTAATCTTGCTAAGTAGTAATCCTTGTTTAGTATCTTGATTAGTAGTGATTAAGGCTTAGTTTCATAATATTGCTCTAGTAGTATCTCTTATAGTTTGTGTTTAGCTTTCAATATTTGTTTGTGACTTGCTTTTATCATTTTAGCTTAGCTTAGACTTAACTTTGTATTCTTATTGCATCATCTCCCAAGATGGATTGATACCTCAATATATTGCAATGATATGAGCAATTGAGGAATTGCTTGCAAGACATAAAAAGTCATGTATCAATTTGGCGCCGTTGCCATATTGGGATTGATTGATCATTAAGATTTGAGTTTAGTTTGAGGCTAAGTGATCCTTTTGTGTTTATTGACCATCTCATTTTCTAAATTTCAGTTTTCTTTTGAATGCATTTGAGATCACAAGGAGGCAACAACTTTGAAGGCTTTCAAGAGATTGATCAATTGGAAAAGGTTGCTAGGATTACAAAAAGGGAGGCTACAAGGTTAGAAAGGTTGAGAATGGAAGAGCAACAAAGGGATCAAAATGCTCCACACATGGCGCATGCACATGCTCCTCATAACGGAAATGAGCAAGCACCAAGGGGCAATGGAAACCCCTTGCATGCGCCTAGACAAGGAAGGACTATTGGGGCTGGTGATGCTCCAAATATTCATCAAAATAGATATGGTATTCAACCTCCACCAGTTCACAACAACACCTTTGAGGTCAAGCCAGCTTTCATCTCCATAGTTCAACAAGACAAGTTCCATGGTTTGCCAATGGAGGATCCACTTGATCATTTGGATAACTTTGATAGAGTTTGTTGGTTGTTCAAGATGAATGGTGTGAGTGAGGATGCTTTCAAGCTAAGACTATTTCCCTTTTCTCTTGGGGATAGAGCAAGACAATGGGAGAAAAACTTGCCTCAAGGTACCATCACCTCTTGGGATGAATGCAAGAAGGCTTTCTTATCAAAGTTCTTCTCCAACTCAAGGATTGCCAAGTTGAGGAATGACATCTCAAGTTTCACTCAAAAGAATAATGAGTCTTTCAATGAAGCATGGGATAGGTTCAAGGGCTACACAATGCAATGCCCTCATCATGGCTTCACACAAGAGTCTCTACTAAGCACCATCTATAGAGGTGTCCTTCCAAAGATAAGAATGCTTCTTGATACCGCAAGCAATGGTAACTTCTTAGGGAAAGAAGTAGAAGATGGATTGGAGCTTGTAGAGAATCTTGCCTTGAGTGATGGTAATTATAATGAGGACTATGATAGAGCTCCAAGGGGAGATGAATATGAATCTCACAAGAAAGAAATGAAGTCTCTACATGACAAGATGGACAATCTCATGTCCTCCACTCAAAGGCATGTGCATTTTGTTGGTAAGAATCAAGAAGATTGTGATGTTCAAGTTGAGTCTCAAGAGTGTGAAGAAGTGGTCAATTTCGTGGGTGGTCAAGGAGGATACAACAACAACTACAACAACAACAATAAGGGAAACAACAACATCTCTTATAGAAGTACTAATGTTGCTAACCCCCAAGACCGAGTCTACCCTCCACAAGCCACTCAAAACAAACCTTCTATACCTTTCAACAATCAACAAAAGGGTTATGCACTAAACACCAACTACCAAGGAGGAAATCAAGGCAACTATGGTGGTCCAAATTACAACTCTCCACCAGGTTTTACTCAAGCTTCACAAGGCCCTCCACAAGACAATGTTCAGCTCATGCTTCAACAAATACTTCACGGTCAAGCTCACAATGATGCTAATATGGGAAAGAAAATTGCTGAAATTAATACAAGGATGGACTCTTCACTCAATGTGCTTGCAACTCAAATAGGAGGTCTTCAACAAAAGTTCAAGCAACTTGAGCAAGGCAAGGCTTCTAGCTCCAATTCTCAAGGCACTTTACCCGGTAAACCCGAAGCTAACCCAAAAGAGTATTGCAATGCTATCTCCACTATTGATGAAGATGAGTTAGAGCTTGTTGTGCTAGAGTTTGAGCAACTATTTGAAGATCCTTATGATACATCTACATTCAATGAGGACATTGAAGTTCAAGATGAGGAGGTGGTCATTAAAAATGACTTCATGGTTGTTGCTGCGGAAATGGGAAAAGAAGTGTTTGATGAAACCAAGACTTCTACAAAGGCAAGAGTTGAAGAGGATGTAAGAGAAGTGGCTAAGAAGAGTGAAAGGGAAGCTTGTGATCTCCTTATCTATAAGCCACCACTTCCATTTCCTGAGCGGATTTTGACTAAGGCACAAAAGAAAGTGCTCTCAAGCTTTAGAGGAAGTATGGAGAAAGTTGGAGCACCTTTGCCCAAAGGGGAGAGTTTGTCTCAGGTCAAGGATCAAATAAGGTTCATCAAAGACTTGCTAGCTAATAGGGAGGAGGTAGAAGAGCTGATGGAAAGCCTTGATCCACCAAGCACAACAAAGGATGAGCCCAAGACTATTCCAAAGCTTGGTAATCCCGGAAAATTCTTGATTTCTTGCTCTCTTGGGAATTTGAAGATTGCTGAGGCCTTGTGTGATTCGGGATCAAGTGTCAATGTGATGTCCCTCGAGTTGTCAAAGAGCCTTGGGATTACAAAACTAAAGAAGTATCCATCACCTATTACCTTTGTTGATGCTTCCTCAAGGCAACCAATAGGCCTTGTAGAAGATTATCCATTGAAGATTGGTGAATGTCTAGTCCCAACTGACTTCATAGTCATGGACATGGTTCAAGCAACAAGGCAGCCTCTCCTCCTAGGAACCCCCTTCCTCAATACAGTTGGAGCGAGCATTGATTTCACTAACAAGAGGGTGGTTCTCAAGAGTGTTAATGATAAAGTCTTCTATCCCATGAAGCCTTCTACCTTTGGTTTTTGTGGCACAATCACATGTGCTACTATGGAAATTGATGAAAAACCACCATATACAAAGGAGCAGCTGATGGGATTCACTTGTGTGATGCTGGAGGATAATGACACCTTGGACCACAATGAGTATGATGGGTCAAGCTTTGATGGTGAATGTCTTCTTGCTATGTTTGATGGAATCAATGTGAGGGAACATATAGCTGAGCCACCAAAGAGTGCAAGAAGGAGGTCTAAGAAGAAGAAGAAGGTGCTACAAGCTGGAACAAGCACCATGTTCATCAAGAAAGGAGGAGGAATCCCAAACCCACTCCTTGATCACCCCTAGCCTAAAAAGGTTTGAAAAGTCGAGCTAATGACGTTAAACAAGCGCACTTGGGAGGCATTCCCATGGTTATCCTTGTATATATTCTTGATTTAGTACTATGATTATGTTTCTATGAGTTTTTGAAAGTTTTAGGTTGAGTATGGAGGACTTAGACTTGAAGAAAAGGTGTGGAGGAAAATTTTAAAGAAGTTTCGGCCAACAATTTCGGTGAAGCTCACCGAAATTTTCTTCCAGGGTGATGGTTCGGCCAACAATTTCGGTGAAGCTCACCGAAATTTTCTTCCAGGGTGACGGTTCGGCCAAAGCGTTCGACGAGACACGCCGAACCAAAGTTCCAGGAAAGTTTCGATGAGCTGGTTCGGTGAAGCTCGTCGAAACTTTCCTAAAAATCAGAGGATTAAAGCCTTCTTCCTCCTCCATGCACTTTTGATCAAGGTACCACTCCAAACCATTGTAAATACCATTAAGTCTTTTATTTTTGCATTTTGAAATCTTCTCCAAGCTTGGATTACACAAGAGACTGTGTAATTTAAGTTTGGGGGAGTATGGTGTATTTGATCTTGTGTTTTGTGATCTTATTTTTCTTTCTCATGCATTCTTGAGTCTCATGCATACATCTATGGCATAGAAAAAACCAAAAAAATTGGAAAAATTTCGAAAATTTCAAAAAAATATAGCATGTAGTGGCATTTGCATTTGTTACATAAGTAGGATTGAGTCTAGCTTGCATATAGGATTGCATTCATGCATAGGGGACAATGATGATTTTTCCTTGTAAGGTGTTAAACTCATGAATTAGTTCAAGGCCCTAGTTAATAGTTGTTTGATGCTTGGTGTGCAAATTTTGAAAGTTAAAGTTGAACCCTACTTGGACCTCACCATTTGATATTCAAGTTTTAATTGAAGCAAGCTTTGAATAGAAACCAACTCTCTTGAACTTGAACCTAATTTGAATAAGTAATTATCATGGTTATGCATTGCTAGAGAACTTGTGGATACCATATACATATTTGGGTTATCTTCTTTCCTTTTACCACTCTTGTTAACCCAAATAGCCGACTCTCATCTTTAGAGCGGTTGAAAACGAATTCCCAAACTAAGCTTCCTTTGAAACCTCTTCCTTATTGAGTGCATTAGGCCTTTTTCATCTTGTGAACTTAGCAAAAAGTGTTGAGTTTAGAGCGACAAGGATAGGCTTCCATGTAGCTAGCTCGAGAACAATGAGCTAGATGATAGGATAGGATTCTTGGGTGGGAATTTTGGCTTGATATTTGAATATGGAGCAAGTAATTTGGCGAAGTTGAGATGGTGAAAAGGGGAAAACGAAAATATTTGGAACAAGTGTTGGCTTTGTATAGTGCTCTAAGTGTTAAGAAAAGAAGAAAAAAAAACCCTCTAGAAGTGAAAAGTAAAAGAGCCAAGAAAAAGAAAAAAATATGGCTAAGATGTTATAAGAAAGAGGATAGCAATTTGTGAATGAAAAGAGAAAGAGCTTGAAGTAAAAGTGTGCCAACACTTGTGGTTGTAGAAGATGTTCCCCTAAGTGCTTAAAAGAGAAAAGGAAAAGAAGAAGGTGTTTGAGTTTCTATTGGGTTTGGCGAATTGCCTTGCAATGGGTAACTTAGGTTGGGCTTGGTGAGTGAGCTAAAAAGAGAATGAGAGTGAAAGCATTTGTGTTACAAAGGGTAGATGGAAGTTTGTCCTTGTATGCATAGGTTGCTTTTTACTCTTAGCATTTTGCCAAAGTTCACTTGTTCATTGAGAGATCCCTTGCATTGGAACCCCATGAAGTTGAGATCATTATCATCTCAAAACCTTACCCAAAAACCAAACAAGTTTTCTAGCATTGTATGATTCATGATCCATGGTTACTACTTAATGAATGTTAAAGAGTTGGTGAAAATGAATGCTTGTGTAAGTTGAGGCTTGGGTTCACTTGAATGAGTATGGGTATGGCTAGACCTTTTGGAGTAGAAATTTGCATAAAGAGCATCCTAGAACTACTAACTAGGACCATTGAATTGATTCTTTTGCTTAACACCTTTGGATTTGAGTCCCCACTTTCAAACCTCTCTCCTTAGCTTGTGTTTCATTTGCTTGGGGACAAGCAAAAGGCAAGTTTGGGGGAGTTGATATGTCTATATTTTGCATCATTTTAGCATCCATTTAGTATAGGTTTCTCATCATTTAGGAGTCTAATATAGCATCATTGTGTTGCATTGTATCATTTAGAGTCCTAGAGTGTTTTTGCATAGTCCTTGCATGTTTTGGTGCATTTGGAGTCTTGATCAGGTAACATGGATGCTGTGGAGGCAACAATGGAGTTGGAGAGGAATGGCACATCACTTGGAAGAGCAAGAAGTTGCCAAAAAGATGGAGAAGAAGGATCCTGAAGAAGTTTCGGTGAGAAGTTTCGACGAGGCTGGTCGAAAGTTCTTCCCAGGACGACGGTTCGACGAGCAGTTTCGGTGAAGCTCGTCGAAATTCTCCAAGACGCATGAAGACGGATCGAAGCTTGAAGACCCGTTCGATGACTCGGTTCGACGAGGCTTCGTCGAAACTTCTCTCCAGGATGAAGTTTCGACGACTTGTTTCGATGAGCTTGGTCGAAATTCTCCCAGAAAAACTCTTTTTGTCTTCTTTATGGGTCCCTCCTATAAATACTCTTTAGACCTAATTTTTTATGTCAACTTTTATTCTCTTGTTCTTAGCTTAAACTTTTAGCCACCTTGGGCAAATACTTTGTTTAAGCTTGAATCTTTTGAGTTTAATGCATTATCTTTCTTAGATTTCTTGTTTTATCTTTCTCTAATCATGTTTAACCTTTCTCTAATCTTTGATTTGATGGGTTTAAGTATGGTTAGTGAGTAGTTCCTTAGAAACTTGGGGATGGGTTAGATTTAGGGTTTTCTAATGGATTAATCTTGCAATCTAGGATAGATTCTTTCATTCTCTCTTCTTATTAAGTGATTCCTAATGCCAAATAGCTAATCTTTGCTATTTTGGATCATAAGCATTTCATACACCCACCAAGTGTTTGATGAAATGCTTGAACCAACTTAATAAGAGATTTACATTTCTAGCCTAAGACATTAGATGTCTAGAGTGTTTATCATACCATTTAGACTTGTTATTAATGCTTGTTGATTATCTTAATGCTAAAACATCATTAGTTCATTAGGATGATTAACAAAGGGATTTGAGCCACACATCATGGTCTAATCTAAATTAAGTGTTCTAGGTATAGAGTTAGCTTGATTAGTTGCTTAAATGATTGCAAGGTTGTCCATTTAGTTTCCCAAATCAATGATTCCATCCCTAGGTTTCGATTTAGTCAATTGATAATCTTGCTTAGTAGTAATCCTTGCTTAGTATCTTGATTAGTAGTGATTAAGGCTTAGTTTCATAGTATTGCTCTAGTAGTATCTCTTTTAGTTTGTGTTTAGCTTTCAATACTTGTTTGTGACTTGCTTTTATCATTTTAGCTTAGCTTAGACTTAACTTTGTATTCTTATTGCATCATCTCCCAAGATGGATTGATACCTCAATATATTGCAATGATATGAGCAATTGAGGAATTGCTTGCAAGACATAAAAAGTCATGTATCATGTCTCAACAACCGTCTCTAGGATTGGCCATACTGATTCATCCAAGCACCCTTCTAGAATATCACGTATCATGTTGTCTACCTTCTCATCCAATTTCGGGCTTCATCTTTTGGCCCTTCGTCTGGCCAAACTGGATATATGTCCTCCATAGGCTTCACCGCCAATATGTGTCTAACGCGAACATACAAATAAAAGGTTTATCGAACTTGTCAGTAATCATAAAAAAAGTCTTCCATTACCATACCCGAACATAATATACAAGTCTACCAAAATTAAATAAGTCTACCAACTATTCACAACATAAAAAGTCTACCATATCAATGGCTGTAACCCATCAGACAAGTATACAAAACCATCTCGTTAATCAACTACCATAATTTAACCAAAACATACATCTACAAAACATCACATACCTTGTTGTCCTCGGTTGTGTTCTTATCCTCCTCCAAAACTTCATCAAGCATGTATCGCGTTCGGCTTGAACCCCATTGAAGAGGAACTGTAACACCTTCTTTCTTATTCCCAAATTTTTCTCCGAGAATTGGGATTGACTCATATGCCCATATGAGTGAAGCATGCACACATCCATGCACCGAGTATGAGTTGTTGTCGAATGAAGCAATTTTTATTGATACCATTAACTCCTTAAATCCCTCCCGACCCCATGGATACCTCTCAAAAGCCTCAAGATCTATTACTTTTTTTGCGGCCATCAAAGGAAGTCTACTGCCACGATGAAGCCCATATATTCCAACTGACAACACGAACAACAATGCCACCATTTTCCTCTTCTCCTTATTCCATGTCCTACATCTGGCCATCACACTCTTCAACTCAAACCAAGAAGGTCCATCCCCTGGTTTGACATCCATTTCTCTCCAAAAATCACGATGATCAATGTCCCATTCATCTCTAGCATCAATCTCCCCACAGTTCAGCTGTGTGTTTTCCTCGAACTCATGCAGAGAAAACCTGAGTGGGCGACCACCAATTAATGACCACATCTCATACATCCTACTAGTTTGAAGTTGCTGTGTTAGGAGATGATGAACCGTCCTAGCAGTACATATATAAGACTTTGAAGCTAGCTTAAAAATCACTCCAACTTGAGAACGATTCATAATATCATTGTAGACTTCTTAGCCTACTGCATCAATTAAATCCCCAAAATCAGACATATGGGAGTGGTGATTGAGGCTTCAGTTTTGCAATGGAGACTTTCCCGGTGGATACAATCTCTCTGGATACTCCTTCTTCGAACTACTTGACGCCATCACTATAAACAAAGTCACACAAAGCTTAAAAAATGAACACTATGTTAAAACTCAAACAAATCTACCATCACCCTCAAACATTTATCAAACAAATCTACCACTAAATAACAAGAGGAAAATCTAACGTCACAAACAATCTTACAGTATACATATCTACCATCTCGTTCCTTTGCAAACAAAAAATTACGGTTCAAAAACTCTACTATCAATATGTATAAAATCACTCTAACTGAAATATTCTACAGTGACTAGTATGACGTTATGAAACTCAAATTTTTAATCTGCCATCAATATAAAAAATAACACTCTTACACAAAACATATCTACCATCACGTTCATTTGCCAAAAAAAGGACGAATAAAAAGCCAACCATTAAATTTTTTTTGATAAATATTCCATTCAAAACAAAACAACCAACAAATTACAATTAATCATTCTTGATTATTATACCTTTATATAAACCTGCCATCAATAACTATCGAGTTAAACAAATCAAACCTACCATCAAGTTTCATTTCAACCAAGAAATTATAACAAATCTACCGTCTCTAATTTCTTACTCAATCTGCTATCAATACATAATCCACTCACCGGAAAAGTTGCTTTCGCTATCAAAATTTCCTCAAGCCCGTAAGAACCTACGAAACTCGCCTTTGCCGCCACAAACCTGTCAACAAAATATTTAGGGTTTATGGCCACTCACAACTTCTTTGTATGCCAGAAAATAAAGAAATAAACACTCTTGTCCACCGTCGCCCACCCCAGAAACCGGTTGGAGAAGATGAACAGTCCTTTCCGAAAATATGGATGAGATAACTCGAAGGAAGAACAGACCAAACAGACGATGAAGAGAGAACTCGAAAGAGGAAGAGAGAACTCGTAAGAGGACGAAATCTTACCTACTCGCCGTCGAAATTGATCGGAAAAGTGACTGTACGATTTTTCGCCTCTATCGCCGCCGGATGAACCGAGAGAGAATTCTCGAAGACTTATTTTTTTGTTCTTGAACTTTAGTTAGGGTTTAATTGCTGACAAAACATATTTTGTTTTGTTTTTGTTTTTCAATTATTTTTCATAAAAAAAAATAAACACAATGGCAATTCCGTAAATAAAATGTTTTCAAACTTTTATATGTCTTTTCACAACACCCCAAAACTCTTCATACAATAAAGAACTATTCTAGTAATATGCATACATTCCAAGAGTATTCTAGGTCATTACCCTAATTTTAAAGTGCCTTAATATTTATCTTCATAAGAGCAATATTGCTCTCCTTTCTTTGTTTTTTCTGGTTTTGGGTCAACAACTCTCCATTCTTCGTTACTCAAAATTTCATAAGGAGAAAAACATCTTCAAAATAATCTTAACTACAATAACTTTAACTTTCTTAAGGAAGCCCATCAAAACTTTGAAGATGCAGATTCTGTGAGCCATCAGATATATGATGCATCAAACGAATCAGACTCATCAGATGTCTGATCAGACGTGTCATCAGGACGCATAAATTTATGAAAAGTGTATATATTCAAAGGGGTATGCCTTTAATATATTACTTGATGCTGAGCCTGCTGAGTCGTCCACAGACAAGTATGATGTTTAAAAATCAGAAAAAGAAGAAAACTTGTCTGTGTTGATGACTGATGGATGTCGTGTGCGAGAGGCTGTAACTCTGTGTTGATGACTGATGGATGTCGTGTGCGAGAGGCTGTAACAGGACATATAACAGAGTATGCAACAACATGGAAATATTGGTGATTGGTGATGTACTTTGGGGAGATCATCTTCTAGTGTTTTTAACTCAGTTAAGCACCAAAGGAGGGGGAGATGAGGTGTATATTGGTTTTTCCGGAGCTGATGTTAATTCTGTTGAGCGTGCTGATATAGATGAAGCACAATTAATGGGGGAGTTTTTGTTTGCTTAGGTTTGGATGCTGCTTTGCCTTGTTCTTGTGTGTGTCTCTGCGGGGGTTTGCAGATGATTACAGAGCTTAGTGCTTGAGTATCAAACTAGGTTAAAAAGGGGGAGATTGAAGATGCTAATTCTGTGAGCCATCAGACATATGATGCATCAGACGAATCAGACTCATCAGATGTCTGATCTGACGCGTCATCAAAAGGCAAAAATTTATGGAAAATGTATATATTCAAAGGGGCACGCTACTTGAAGATAAATCTCAAGGAAAAAGTAAGATTGAAGCTATTTGGAAGACTTGATTAGATATGGAAGTATTAGTTTGATTAGGATCAATAAAAAAAGAAATATTTCCTCTTGCCTTTAGAAAACTTGTTAGGATGCCAACTTGGAGAGTTATGCACGAAATCCTTTAAGTATATTGCCTCTTGGGTCAAGAAAATCATCTCTTGAGACGTGATAGTCAGTTTGTAAGGTGTTGTAGCCGTTTGATATCTTTGAGAGAAAATGTTGTGACTTTATCACAGAGTGAGAGTCCTGGGTGTAGATTAGTTTGGCTAATCTTAGAGATCTCATAGTGAGTTAAGAATAGATTAGGGTCGATCTAAGAGGTTCTTAGAGTCGAGTAATTCCAAATTGGATACTAAGTGTATTTGTATTCAAAAGCATTCTTAATAAAAGATTTAAGGTGTAGACACTTATCTAACCTTGGAGTATTTTGTGTGTCTTGCGAGTTCTCTGCACTCACAAGTGGTATCATAGACTAACCTGGCAGAAGAAGAAATTATATTTCAGGGAACCATCCTGCAGAGAACACAATGACACAAACGATGATTTCCGGCTCAGCAAAAGCGTTGGTGTTGGGGTCAGAAAACTATTTCCATTGGAAAGTGAAGATGATACATGAGCTGAAGGGAATTCATGAGGATGTATGGACAGTGGTCGAATCTGGATGGGAGCCACCAAGACAGGCTGTTGGAAACGCTGATAGAGGTTCTGATGCAGTCGCTGCTCCAAAGTCAAAATCAGAGTGGTCAACATAGGAGAAACAAATGTCTAGATTTAATGCTTTGGCACTTTCAACAATATATCGTGGTGTTTCAGAAGATCATTTCGAGATGATTCAAGGTTGCATTTCAGCGAAAGAGGCGTGGGATACTCTGCAAAATATTTTTGAAGGAACATCAGGTGTTAAACGCACAAGGTTAGATATTCTCGCTTCTAAATTTGAACTTATGAAGATGGATGATTGTGAGGATATTGCTGGATTTAGTGTTAGAGTATGTTTTATGGCACATGAAGCACATGTTCTTGGGAAGACATACAAGAATAAGAAGTTGGTCAAAAAGCTGTTGAGAGGTTTACCTCAGAGGTTTCATGTGGTGAAAACTGTGATGGAATTTGCTCTTGATACAGATTATGTGTCTTTTGATGAGGTAGTTGGAATGCTACACGTTTATGAGCTGAGTTTACCTTCTGATGGATCAGACAACTCACCAGGGATTGATGTTTGCTCAGATAATAGTAGCGAAGATGGCCTAACATCTTACAAGATGGAAGACCTCATGGATTTCGTGGAAAAGAAAGTTGAACAAGTTCTGAAAAGAATCGACAAACAGAAGAGGGATAAAATTCAGTGTCATGAATGTGAGGCTTTTGGTCACTAAAAGTCAGATTGTCCTACAACCAGGAAAAGAAAAATCAAAGCTGGTTTTTCCGAGGATTATAGATCTCACAAAAAATTAGATGCACTTGAAGAAGATTTGTCTAATATTGTGGTATTATTTGGATCAGGCAAAGAAGCTGATATTGGTTTTGATAGTTCGTCTGATGCAGATGCGGATACATACATCAGATCAGCCAGTTGTTCAGGAAGTAAGGAAGGTGATCCTCAATATGTGATGCGAGATTTGTATGAGGATCTTGTGGAAACCTGCAAAGTAAACAAGGCTCTAGTACAAGAGAAGAAGATGTTGCACATCAAAGTAGAATACCTTAAAAAAGAACTTGATGTTGAGGAGCAACATGCTAAGGAGTTAGAGGATGCGTTGAATGGATGGAGTAAGGGTAGTAACATAAAGAAGAACACAGATGTGCATCTCGGTTACAGGCGAAAAACCTCAGGAAAGGAGAAAATTTGTGTTTCTAAAACGTCTCAGAAATTTGTTGCACAGGAGGCTACAAGTATAGTAACGTCTCCGAAATCTGTTGCAAAAGAGGCTACATGTATTGTATCAGACATAAGTCTTGTAACAAAATCGAGATCAGGAGCTGTAACAAACACTTCTACAGAGGTCAAAACACGAGCTGAGGCAAGAAAAAGTGCCAAGATGAAGGTTGACACACGTTCACATACAGAGTATAGCAGACAGAGTGCTGATACGCGTGTTGATCCAGCTAAAGTTCAGACAAATAGATCAACTACCAGACCAGCTTGGCATTGATCTGTTGAATGTTATTGTTGTGGCAGACTTGGTCATATCAAGGCACATTGTTACAGGTTTTTACAACGTGCATATCAAATATGGAGGAGAAATCGATATGTTCCACACTTTGTGCAGTCCAAAAGAGGGTGGATGAAGAAGTCTGAATATCATGCAAGTACTTCTTCAATCAATGGTTCAAGAGGTGTATTAAGCTGTTATGGTGGATGCTCAGGATCTGTGAGAAGTAATAAAGGAATCTATCAACAGAAGAACCTTGACAGAGACATGAATGTGAGATGTTAAGATTCAAGTAGGTGGAGGAATCGTTGGACAAGGAGATGCTGAGCATGGTGAGTCATCCACAGACAAGTAAGTTGTTTAAAAATCAGAGAAAAGGAAGAAAACTTGTCTGTGTTGACGACTGATGGATGTCCTGTGCGAGAGGCTGTAACAGGACATATAACAGAGTATGCAACAACATGGAAATATGGGTGATTGGTGATGTACTTTGGGGAGATCATCTTCTAGTGTTTTTGAATCAGTTATGCACTCAAGCAGGGGGAGATGAGGTGTATATTGGTTTTTGCGGAGCTGATGTTGATTCTGTTGAGCGTGCTGATATAGATGAAGCACAATTCATGGGGGAGTTTTTGTTTGCTTAGGTTTGGATGCTGCTTTGCCTTATTCTTGTGTATGTCTCTGCGAGGGTTTGCAGATGATTACAGAGCTTAGTGCTTGAGTATCAAACTAAGTTAAAAAGGGGGAGATTGAAAATGCAGATTCTGTGAGCCATCAGACATATGATGCATCAGACGAATCAGACGTGTCATCAAAAGGAAAAAATTTATGGAAAATGTATATATTCAAAGGGGCACGCCTTTAATATATTACTTGAAGATAAATCTCAAGGAAAAAGTAAGATTGAAGTTATTTGGAAGACTTGATTAGATATGGAAGTATTAGTTTGATTATGATCAATAAAAAAAGAAATATTTAATCTTGGCTTTAGGAAACTTGTTAGGATGCCAACTTGGAAAGTTATGCACGCAATCCTTTAAGTATATTGCCTCTTGGGTCAAGAAAATCATCTCTTGAGACGTGATAGTCAGTTTGTAAGGTGTTGTAGCCGTTTGACATCTTTGAGAGAAAATGTTGTGACTTTATCACAGAGTGAGAGTCCTGAGTGTAGATTAGTGTGCCTAATCTTAGAGATCTCATAGTGAGTTAAGAATAGATTGGGGTCGATATAAGAGGTTCTTAGAGTCGAGTAATTGCAAATTGGATACTAAGTGTATTTGTATTCAAAAACATACTTAATAAAAGATTTAAGGTGTATACACATTGGCTAACCTTGGAATATTTTGTGTGTCTTGCTAGTTCTCTTATAGTTAATATAAGAGGCCAACTAAAGATTCCACACCTTTACTGAAAAAACAAAACAAGACCAAATAATCCACAATGCTTTTCTTTTAGTTATTTTTATACAACGAAACCAAAATAATTATTTATAGTTTTAAGAAAAAAGAAACTAATGATCTAAAAATTCGACAAAAAAAATTTCACAACCAATATACTAATCTCTTAACCCACATAAATGGGTGAATTTTTAAATCATAATCATAATCTTAAATCGACAAGTTATAATTTTCATATTTTGTATATAGAAGAAATCGAAAACCAGTATTCTTCATGTAATGGATATTCTAGATAACCCCCGCATAATGGAAAAATAGTTTTTTTTTATTCTTCAAGTATTTGTAATTGGTAGATTTATTTTTCAACTATCATGTGTAGATTAAAACTTCAAATTTCATTGAATTTATAAATTTTAATATAGTAAAAATAAACATTAATTAAAAAAACGGAAACGTTATTGTTACTTTTTAATAATACCGACATACTTGTCCAAACATAACCAAAAAACAAACAAAATGAAACGTACCGCAAAAGACTAAAATTATTTGCTTTTGTTTTTAGTTGTCGTAGACGGAATTGATCAACTCAAAGCAGTAGCCAGTAACAATCTTATACTTTTGGACGTGCAGATAACGAGACATAATAAAGATACATCTTCTTGAAGTACTACGACGACCCTTTTTCTCTTTATTGCGGTAGCTTCTAGTTTTAAAAATCTATAACAGACTTGGCTGATCATATCTTGTGTGTCTACGTATTATCATCTTTTTCTAACACAAATTCAATTGAAATTATTTTACATATCTACACTTATGGCTATATTATTTAAAATTATGGCCATACAGTTGACCATTGACCATTGATAGGGGCTAATACAATTCCTAGAGAATTTTTGTAGCTGTTGATATTTTGGAAAAAAAGATGCTAATTTGGATCCTAGCAGCTAATTTGGATCATTGCATCATATTCATGTTGCCTAAATATAGAAGTTTATGATGAAACACAATAAATAGTCAATCGTCTTAACAAAAATTGAGTGGTAAATGAGGCAAGTGTCTGTTCAAACTGTTGTGGTTGGTCTATTATATGCGATTTTAAGATAAATTTGAATACAAGGATCAAGTATATTCTCGAATGATATCATGATAGGAGTGGGACCCAAGCATATCTTACTAAAAACCTTTGGATCGAATCAGTTGAGCCCGGAAGAGATTAACCGCATCGAAGTACGTTTTCATTTCTTTTGTTAATTTTTTTCTTTTTTCTTTTATTAAAAATATGCTAATTTATTTTTTTATGGTACTTAGGAAACTCCAAAGAAAAAACATTGTTATTTTGGCTTGGGACATTTTGATGTTTCTTCTCATACGAGTGGTTTACACATATCAAAACCCTAAACTTGTTGAAGTCAGGTCCAAAGTCTGAGTGGACCCAATGCAAATTTTAAAAATGGATCCTAAATTTATATGTATTTTCATATTTTTTTAAATAAAAAAATTATATCTTATTTTATTTGGACATTTTGGGCACATGCCCAGAACCAAACCTGGTTAATATTATCGTCGGATTGAAGGATCAGCTCAAAGAGAGAGTTCATGAGGTTAAGGAATTGCAAACATAGATGAATACGTTCAAATATTTCATGAAGGTCATGCAAAAGCAAATCATCAAGAATGAATTCCTCAGAAAACCGTCGAGATTTTACCTATTAGTAATCCACCAGAAAAGACACGGTTGGGAATTCGTCAGGAATAAGCCCGTCACAAAGTCCTCGGAAATCAACATGTCGGAAGCCGTCAGCTTTTCGGTAGGCTGTTGGTGTTTTTTTTGTCGACGATTTCCCGTCCATTTACTGACAACGTGTCTTGTACAACAAAAGCCGCCAGCCTGTAATTGCTAATCACATGAAGTATAACATCTACGATTTTCAGATTCAGAGCATTAAAGATGATGGTGTGAGTTGCGAGAGATTCTCACCTTCACCAAGAACCGGTCCATTCTTACAATAGAAGATATTGATTGTGGAGTTGACGCTTCTCGTAGATGCAAAACCAAGGAAAAGAAAAAATATGGTGAGCCCAAAAACCGCAAGCAGTTTGAAGATGGGATAAGTTAAAAATTTCCTCTGTTTTATCACATCTTCAACATCGTTGCATGTCTTGCAGTTGTATCGCAGTTGACTATCCACATCATCAGAAGATTCACCGTATTGTTGAACCTTCAAGCCAAACTTTTTGCAAGCTAAGTAATACCATTGTTTTGGATTATCGATAGCTTCCACTTTGGCGCAAGTCAAAACTTTGCTGGCCTATATCAATTACAGTAGTGTAAGACAAATAGTGTGTAAGATTTTTTTTTTACACCATTATAATTTAGAATTTTTTTTGAAGGATTATACTTTAGTTGATCTAAGAATGACGAATATTGTTTTTCGTTTATTTTTCAAACCGAAAAACTCCGCACGCATATTAATGGAAGAACCAAATGACAACTAGTTGGTTTCATTATGTGTTACAATTTGATTTTCAGCTGGCAATCTGCAAATAATAACAATATGATCAATAACACTTAATTTATCGTTTTCATTTTTTTGTAGTAAATAATATTTGATTTTATACCTTGATCTGAACTTCTCAACATGGTCCGTCTTTGGATGAAATAATAGTTATATTAAATTGAAAGAGTTTTGCACATTTACTTGTCGTATAATAAAGGAACCAACTTTGGTGACGTTTAAGTGTGTAACTAATTTTATTTTATTTTAAAAGCTTTCAAACGCTAAATGAATAGAAAAGAAATATACCTCTTTATATTTTGATGTACGCGAACCTAATAACATATATAATTGGCGATGTGTTATGTTTTTCAATATAGTCATAAGCTTTCTTTGCGTAATCATGATAGGGCTCAGGTTTTACCCTAATAAAACCACTGCAAGTGCACAGCAAATGCAATCGTAGTATAAGGGGTATCGAAATCCCAAGGGTAGTAGATGCTACACTAAGATTTCTAAATTTAGATTATGCTAGATCAAATCAAATGAAAGTAAAACAAAGCAAGAAATAAACGAGCAATCACGAATTAGGGTTCTTAAAATCAGGAGACTAAGACGCTAGGTTCAGGAAAATTCTCAGGTGATCTAAATTGCAGGTCTAGACAGGGTGTTAGGAAATTATTAAGATCCGTTCACGAAATCGAAACACTAATGTAAAATCAACCAACTCTCGCTGCGAAGTTATCTATGCCTAAACCCTAAATTTCCAAATCTCTTTGCAAATTCTAACAATTCAAACAAGCATTAAAGTTCAGGTTCGATTGTTCACAAAATCCCTAAACCAAATCTCTTTGCGAATAGGTATTTTGCTCATCTAACATTAGTTCAGGCAATCAATAATACTCTCGCATCTATTAATTAACCTAAGATCAGATTCTAGGTCATCAAGCTAAAATCAGCATTAAACACAAATCCAGATGAAGAACTCTAATGATTTTATCCTAACAATTTAATTCGACCTAACAATTCATCAATCACCTTTGAAAACACTAAACCTAACTAGCAAACTACTCAGACATGGTGAATGAAGAAAACATCATGAATAAAGAAGATTGCATAAAAAAATCAATAGAAACAAAGGAGTTCCAAATCTGCTCTGAAGGAGCCTAATTCTTCTCTCCAAAATCTCTCTAAAAATCTCTCTCTAAGTCTCAAAACANAGTAAATAATATTGGATTTTATACCTTGATCTGAACTTCTCAACATGGTCCGTCTTTGGATGAAATAGTAGTTATATTAAATTGAAAGAGTTTTGCACATTTACTTGTCGTATAATAAAGGAACCAACTTTGGTGACGTTTAAGTGCGTAACTAATTTTTATTTATTTTAAAAGCTTTCAAATGCTAAATGAATAGAAAAGAAATATACCTCTTTATATTATAACATATATAATTGGCGATGTGTTATGTTTTTCAATATAGTCATAAGCTTTCTTTGCGTAATCACCTCCTAAGGTGGAATCTATATGCACATTGCTTGGAGTGGATTAAACAAAAGCAATTTATTTTTGATATGTCTTATTATGAATTCAATTATGATTAAAAAAAATGTAACACTTACTTTGTATCACTTAAGATGAGTTCTAATTTTTTGTTTGAGCCGCTCTTTCCCCTTGTTTTCACATCTTCTTCTACACCCACGTTCACTTCTTGTCCATTGACATCTAAAATCATACATGTAAAGAAAAAATAATAATAAAAATTATAAGTAAAAGTAAAAGATGAAAATATAAGCTTTGAAACAGAGTAATTGAAAAGAGGTAAATTATTTTAGTATTACCAATCGAGATGTTTTGATCGAGTTTACCATCTAAAATGACCGAAAATCAGTGAAATATTTTTCTGGAAATTGTTGTGGAAAATCATAAACTGGTTTGACAACACTTGTACGCATCAATATCATCTTGATCGGCAAAGGGGAGGTTCTGTAGCCCCCAACATATTCTTTTAGCATGAAAGCTTTGATACTAATATCATCACCTTCTTTCAAACCTTCCTATGTTTTTCTATCAAATCTTCTTCCACTGTTGCATGAATACTTGTTCGCTGAAAAGATTGCGAAGTAGAAAAATAAAAATTACAAAAAATTAAACATAATAAAAAAATATATAAATAAAAACATACCTCTTCATCGACCAGCACCATTTCAATTGATTTACCAGCCCTTAGACTTCAATGAATTCCATAGCACAAGGATATGTGCTTTTATCTTTTGTATTTCGTTAGTAGGATCGAGATAGTTTAACATGATGAAAGTTGATTTTTTATTTTTAACGATAGAAATTACTATGTGATTGATTTGATGAAATATTTTTGTCGAATGCTATTAGGTTAGTTTTGTGTTTGATATATATACAGTAAAGCGAATTAAAGTTTGTGATATTTATCCTTGAGTCAATTGTGTAAGCAAATCTAATAATTATGGGCAGATAATAATGATGATTAAGTGTATTTTGCATAAGAATATGTGTATTTCCATATTGTTTACTTTTCAAAAAGACTAGTTTCAATCACTGTAATTGTAACACTAAGATTCACTTTTTCCATATTTTAAAATGATTAATAGAGACCATTTTATTTCCTTAAATTATTTGACTCTCCATATTTCAATATTCTTTGAAATTGGGTTGAAACAATTTAGAATTTCAAAGCACTCTTTTATAGAAGTAGAGGATCGTGTAGATATCAAAAATGTCGCATAGGAATAAATTTCGGAAAATGCTAAATTTTTGTACTAGAGAGAGAGAGATGGAAACTAATAACGGTGAGACAACAGACCTTTGTTTAGCCGAACAGGCATACCCTGCTTCCTCAGAAATGGCTCCATCACATATTTGAATTGTTCTACAGGACCTTCCTTAAGTTCAACCTGATCAATTCAGTTGTATCGAAACAGAACTGTTCAGTAATCAAGATAAAGCGGAAAAAGTTCTCGAAACCAAAAAGATGAAGAGCCTGATCAATTCTTGCTTGCATATCTAGAAACATCGATACATAGAGATGGTAGAAGTTCTATTTTGCAAACCTTTTTTACTGCAGTGCTTCCGGTCCTTGAAAAGTCAGAATCTTCTAAAGCTTTAAATAAGCTGCAATGTAACCACATGAAGCATTGTTAACATTTACAACAAAGAGAAATGGATACAAACTTTTGTTTTTATAAGGAAATGTGACAAGATGGGTGATGCGGTGGGATTTGTTACTTCAAGTTTTACTCTTAAGATAGCTGTAAGTGCACAACAATCACAGTAGTATATTAAGGGATCGAATCCACAAAGATTGTTGTTTGCGAAAGTCTTAGGATTTCTAACTTCTTTAAACCAAAAGGGAACTTGGGGGTGTAGTTGGTCACGGTTTGCAATAGTAATATCAAGCAGCGAAAGATAATTAAACGGTTGTAAATCAATGAATAAAAGGCGTTGGGTTCAGGGGTGTTCTACGGGGTTCATGAATCGGATCTAATAAGCAATAGGATAGGTTCTAAATGATTCAATGGGTTAGATTCTTAAGCTGAAACGGTCGACTATGACTACCCCGCTTTCGCGGATCTAGCCACCTACGTTTGTCTCACACTGCGGATATGACTTCTCATCCCACGATGCAAGACAGACGTGCATACATATCATTCACCTATTTGTAAACACTCACGGTGCGGTCCGTCGATATGCCTAAGCATCCTACGGTGCGATCCGCTCGTTAACTTCTAGATCCAGACGATAGACCACACGTTCGTGTATCTAATCGTCCTGGAATCAGTTGCTAATTGATCAGAGAAGCAAACATGCAATAAGAACAAGACGTAAACGAAGATACCTAAAAGGAACTCTATCTCTATCAACCTAGCGAAATCAATCTATGATTAAACCCCTTCGAAAATCCCCTTAAAAACCCAACTAGATGACTACTCATTCATGGGAACGAGAGACATCCTTGAGATATGAAAGGTGCGAATTGTATTGAATAAGAAAGAAAGTGAGAAACTTCTTCAAAGGAAATCGATTGAAGAGATCTTCTTAAAGTATTGAAAAACAAAGAACTAAGAACGAAAGATGAAAAGGAAAGGAAGAAGGAGTGGGCGACTGAAGAAGAATTCTCTCTCGAGGTCTTCAACTCTGGGGCCGTCGAACTCTCTCTCTCTCTTTGCGGCGTGAAAGTGTTTCTGAAAAGCTGTGTGTGAGGTCACGCCTCTTCTGAAACCCTAAGGTCCCTTTATATAGGCTCTCCTGTCTTCAGAAAGTGGGCTTCGCGTTTTAACCTCGGGAAATATCAGATAAGTGCAAACGGGCTCGGGATGGGCCGGAATGGTCTGGCCGCACGAGCGACCAGGCGTGGCACGGCCACTGGTCTTCTGAGGATCTGTGGCGCGGCCGTCCTTCTTCTGGGGATGTGTCTGACGGACCTTCTTGCTTCCTTCTTACTTTGAGATCCAACCGTGGGATTGAACTCAAACCACCTTGGCATGAAAGACAGCTGAAAGGGCTATCTCGTCTCCAAATATGAGCTTGATCTTGTGGTGGGAAGGTCGTCATCTGATGCTGAACTTATGGCTCCGAGCACATGTCCTTGAAGTTCCCGTTTTGCTCCAAAATGTGTTTTTTGTCCAATTTCCTTGAAATGACTCTTAAGACTAGGAAACGTGGAAATCACTTTAAAACCGTTGAAAACCGGGTTAAAACACTTGTAAACGATCTCGAAATAATAGGTTTTATGAGTAAAATATGAGTGTTATCAACTCCCCCAGACTTAAACCTTTGTTTGTCCTCAAACAAAACGCAGATAAAGTCTTAGAAAGAGGTTTGAAAATATAGGAACTAGCAAAAACTCAGCGACCGTCCTTCTAAACCATAAGTCATCGAACAAGTCTATCCAAGCTCAGCCTAGAAAATTCTCACTATAGTTCCTTCAACACTAGTTCTTTACGAAGCTTTCATTAAACTCCAGGTTTCGGTCAACTAGCTCTCTAAGTAGTATTAAGATTGGCATGATCCTTGTCAAGGGATATTAAGCTAGATTCAACGAGGTTAGGTGTATAAAGGTCTTTATTGGTGAGGTAGTGTTTCGGGTCACCGTAAAAATCTCCGGAAGGTGCGAGATATTATGCAAAACAACAGGAGAAGGTGGAAGTGTCGAGATCCATGATTTCCAATCACTCTTCGCACGTACACGTCCACGAGTTCTCCTTGTTACCGCCATCCCCCCAGACTTAGTTTCTTGCTTCTGATTCAGATTGGATGGCGTCTAAAACTTCTCACCATATCGACCAGACTCCGCCTCTGTGGATGTTCCGATCCTCTTAAGGCTCTTAGGCATTTTCTTCCCGTTTCTTTTTCTCTTCTCTTTCTCTCTCTCTTTTTTTTTCTTTTTTTTATTGTAACTCTTTTTTTAGCGGATTAGTACCGTCATTACTCTAAGGAATTCGGGTCCTTTATCCGAGTTACTTTTCTTTTCTTTCTCTTTTTTTTTTTTATAAAACGGGAAGTGCCTTGATGTAAGAGTTTTAAGGATTACGAGAACATTACCATTTCTTCGGGTTTTCCGAGGCATGAGTCGTCCTTCTATTGTAGCTAACACTTCCGTTCCTTAACCATTCGATCCTTCGTCTCGAGTGACTAGAGATCGTGTCGTTCCTCCCTCTCCGGCGTTTTTGCACATATATGCATATGGTGAAAACAAGAGAGTTGCATGAGGTATGAAAAGATGGTAAGGGTTTCGGGTATGGTACCAACTGTTGACATGTTGGCCGTTCGGGAACAACAAGATAGTGTGTGAAAAAGTGGAAAAAGATGTTCCGAACGTTCTGGCTTTTTCCTCGAATGCTTAAATCTGTTGACAAGGAAATTAAAAGTCAGTTTAAAGTCCAATAAAAATAGAGCTAGTGTATTCCTTCCCCTGAAATCTCTATAGATCGGCATTCTCCAGGATTTCGTGTCTCCGGCTTTCTAGCTACCGCCTATTCTAGTACTAAATCTTGAAAGATCTGTCACTAGAAATAGCGTATAAACACACTGGTCGATAATCATCCTTGGTTTTACATCATAATCCCTACAACCATATTATATATATCGAGATACATCATTCTTAGTTCTTAAAAAAAGAAAAGACTCAAATTGACGCAGTCGGAATGCACTAAGTCAACAAGCGTTGGACTTAGAATTGAAAACTCAAGCTTGCAAGCGACAAACTTGAAGAAATATGCTCTGGAATCCACCAGAAAGGTAAAGCTCGAAAACTCGAAGACCTTGAGTAATAATAATGATAAAAGTTGTGTCTAAAACATATCACCTAGCGTTCTTTATATAGAGAAAGCCTAGTACTTAAAATAGGTAAATCCTAGAAATAAGGAAAACTACTTGAATCCTAATAGTAAAAGGAAAGTACTTAAAAAGGAAATATCTAGAAGGAACTTGTAATGCTAGAATGGCTTAGGTTACGTAACTATCTCCTGCATCAGTCTCCTCCACCTCCAAAGAACTCGTCCCCGAGTTCTCATCTTGATAAAGAACACCATCGGCATGATACTCATAAATGTCAGCCACGTTGAATGTATGAGAGATATTCATGTCGTCCGGAAGATCCACCACATAAGCATTGTCATTGAGCTTCTGCAAAATCTTGAATGGACCATATTTGCGAGGCTGAAGCTTGCGATATGTACCAACTGGAAACCGTTCTTTCCTGAGAAACACCATCACTTCATCTCCTTCTTTGAAAACCTTAAACCTTCGATGTTTATCTGCTGCCCTTTTATTCTTTTGTCCAGTTGCTTCCAATCTAGTGCGAACTGCTTCTTTGGTCTCCAAAATGTCCTTAGCCATAGCCTCAGCTGACGCGCTAACTCCAGGAGCCTTAGGTAACGAGACTAAATCGACCACATGCTTCGGGACAGATGTATACACCAAAGAAAATGGTGACTTCCCGGTAGCTGAATGCACGGCACTGTTGTATGCGAATTCCACCTGTGGTAAAGCGAGATCTCACTGTTTTGGTTTATCCCCACAAACGCTTCGTATCATATTTCCCAACGTCCGGTTCGTCACCCCCGTTTGTCCATCACTTTGCGGATGAGCCGTAGAGCTTCTTTTCAAACTTGTTCCAAACATCCTCCATAGTGTAATCCAGAAGTGACTGAGAAACTTGGTATCTCTGTCTGAAACTATCGATTTAGGAACCCCATGAAGACGTACAACTTCACGAAAGAACAACTTGGCTATGTTGGTTGCGTATGCGGTCTTCCTACAAGCAATGAAGTGCGTCATCTTAGAAAACCTATCAAGAACAACTAACACATAATCCACACCTCGCTGAGTCCTCGGAAATCCCAACACAAAATCCATGGATAGATCCTGCCAAATATCTTCAGGAACAGGTAATGGCATGTAAAGACCTGTATTCTGAGATTGTCCCTTGGAAACCTGACAGATAAAACACCTCCGAACAATAGCCCCAACGTCTTTCCTAAGATACGGCCAATAATACCTTTCCTCCAAGCTTGCAATGGTCTTATCTCGTCCCAAATGACCACTAAGACCTCCCCCATGCAACTCACGAACCAACTTCTCCCGTAAAGAAGAGCACGGAATGCATAACCTATCTCCTTTAAAGAGGTAACCTTCTCGGATATGAAAATCCGCTGAAGGATGCTGCTGATTGCACTTAATCCATAGGTCCTGGAACTCGGCATCTTTTCCATACAACTCCTTCAAAAACTAGAAACCCACAACCTCCTGTGCTAGAGTAGTGAGTAGGGAAGCCCTTCTACTTAAGGCATCCGCAACCTTATTAAGCGTTCCTGATTTGTGATGGATGATAAAAGGGAACTTCTGTAGGTAACTTACCCAACGAGCATGCATCTTATTAACCATCTTCTGGCTGTGAAGGAACTTGAGAGCTTGATGGTTTGTGAAAAGAATAAACTCACGTTGAACCAGATAGTGCTCCCATTGCTTTAGAGCTCGAAACACAGCATAAAACTCATGATCATAAGTACTCCACTTCTGACGTTCTTCACTTAGTTTTTCACTAAAGAAAGCTATAGGGCGCTTCTCTTGTGACAATACAGCTCCTATTCCCACGCCACTTGCATCACACTCCACCTGAAATATTTTATCAAAATCCGGCAATGCTAATACAGGAGCAGTACAAAGCTTCTCCTTAATCACCGCAAAGCTCTTGTCTTGTTCCGGACCCCATTGAAACTTCCCTTTCTTCAAACATTCAGTAATAGGCGCAGTGATGGTACTGAAATCCCTCACGAATCTTCTGTAGAAAGTAGCTAAACCATGGAAACTGCGTACCTCAGTTACTGATTTAGGGACATGCCACTCCTTGATTGCACTCACTTTGGCATCGTCCACCTGAATCCCATCCTCTTCGACGACGAATCCCAGAAATAACAGCTTGTTTGTACTGAATGTACACTTCTTTAAGTTCACGTACAACTGATTTTCTTGCAGGACTTGCAAAATCCGTTTTAGATGCTCCAAATGGTCGTCTTTGGTTTTGCTATAGATCAAAATATCATCGAAATAAACCACCACAAAGGATCCAATAAAAGGACGGAGAATCTGGTTCATCAGCCTCATGAAAGTACTAGGGGCGTTTGACAATCCGAAAGGCATCACTAACCACTCGTATAATCCATTTTGCTTTTAAAAACAGTCTTCCATTCATCTCCAGGTCTGACTCGAATTTGATGGTACCCACTTCGAAGATTTATTTTTGTAAACACCCTCGATCCGCTCAACTCATCAAGCATGTCTTCTAATCGAGGAATAGGAAATCGATACTTGATTGTTATCTTGTTGATGGCCCTAGAATCAACACACATTCGCCACTGGTTACCCTTCTTTGGAACGAGAAGAACCGGTACGGCANCACAAAGGATCCAATAAAAGGACGGAGAATCTGGTTCATCAGCCTCATGAAAGTACTAGGGGCGTTTGACAATCCGAAAGGCATCACTAACCACTCGTATAATCCATTTTGCTTTTAAAAACAGTCTTCCATTCATCTCCAGGTCTGACTCGAATTTGATGGTACCCACTTCGAAGATTTATTTTTGTAAACACCCTCGATCCGCTCAACTCATCAAGCATGTCTTCTAATCGAGGAATAGGAAATCGATACTTGATTGTTATCTTGTTGATGGCCCTAGAATCAACACACATTCGCCACTGGTTACCCTTCTTTGGAACGAGAAGAACCGGTACGGCACAAGGACTCATGCTCTCACGGATTAATCCTTTCCTTAACAAATCTTCAATCTGTTCCCTTACAATTTCGTTCTCCTTAGGACTCATTCGATAGTGGGGAAGGTTTGGTAAACTATAACCCGGAATTAAGTCAATGTGATGTTGAATATCACGCATAGGAGGTAGATCATTAGGTAGCTCATCTGCAGTCAACTCCTTGAAGTCTTCTAGAATCTCTAACACTTCCCGTGGAGTTGTAGTTTCTTCCGTTACAGCACTCATCAGCCCTTTGACCACCACTGGATAGAAACACTTTGTCTCTTTAACAGCTTCGTCAAGCTCTTTGTCACTCTGCGTCATGATCAAGAAACTTGACTTCTTTTCCTTCGCTTTGTTACCAAAATCCTTAACAGGAGCCATTGCAATCTTATGAGTCCCCCATGTAAACATTATCACATTGTCACGCCCTCGGTATGTGATGTCGTTATCATACTGCCTTGGCTGCCCAAGGAGAATATGACAAACATCCATGTCCAGAACATCACAGATTATCTCCTCTTTGTAGTATTTACCTATCGATAAAGGAACTTTGCAAGTCTCGCTAACCCCTACTTTAGATCCTTTCTTTACCCAACCAAGACCATATGGCTTCTCATGTTGAGTCGTGGGTAGTTTCAAATACTCCACCAGCTTTTGAGAAACTAAATTCTCAGAACTCCCATTGTCAACAATCATATTGCACACCTTGTTCTGAATAGAACAATGCGTTCTAAACAGATTCTTGCGTTGTCCCTCTTCTTTAGATGATAGCAAGAGTCGCTGGAGAACAATGCTGATTCTGTCTTCAGATTCCTCTTCCGCAAACTCAACCCCTTCGTACTCCTCGTTCTCTGCGTAGTCGTCACCCTCTTCTTCTAGTAATGCGACTATCTTTCGACTGTGACAGACATTCGACCTGTGACCTGTTCCTTGACAACGGAAACACTTGTCGAGGGTTGGCCTAGCATAAGGATTGTTCTGTTTTGGAGCCGGTGCTTTGTCCTTTTGAACGTTGTTGTTGGAACTACTAGTTCCCTTGTTGCTAGTGCTCGGGTCCCTGTCGGCTATGCTTTTGCCTTTCTCTCCAATTGGTTCGAAACTGTTCTGAACCGAGGGTTTCCTGAAGGTTGAGAACTCCCGAGATGATTTCTCCATCAATTCTGCTTTCAAAGCTAGACTTGAAGCTTCCTGCACCGTCCAAACAGTCTGTAACCCTATTTTTCCTTGAAGAGAACCTTTTAAACCACTGATGTATCTAGCCACCTTTTGATTCTCTGTTTCAGTCAGGTTATTACGTTCAGAGAAACGTAAGAACTCAGCCGTATATTCTGTTACTGTTCTGTTTCCTTGAACACAATCAATGTACATCTTGTAGAGAATCTGCTCGTAGTCTTCTGGTAAGAAACACTCCATCATCAGTTGTTTCATTCGACCCCACGTTCTAACGAGACCCTTCCTCTGTCTTTGTCTTTGAAGGACTAGTTTGTTCCACCATACATCATCAGTCTTTTTTAACCGGATCGCTACCATCTTGACTTGTTTGTTCTCTGGAACACCCATGACATCGAAGAATCGATCAACATCAATTTGCCAGTCGAGAAATTCCTCTACTCCCATAGTCCCATAAAACAATGGAATATCTGCCTTTACTCGGTAATCATAATTGTTTTGATTTCCTTGTTCTTCAACTTCTTCTTCCGAGTCCTCCTCCGAGCTGGAGTTGTTAATAACTACACGGTTGTTCCTACCTAGTTGTCGATTGTTTCCACCTTTTTGTCGATTGTTCCCACCTTGCTGAACCCGGACTGGTTCCTCCACGGCCGAATTGTTTCCGCCATGTTGAATCGGATTTGGTCCCCTTTGTGCTCCTCCTCCTTGTACCGCGTTAGCAATCTGTTGGGGTAAAGCCGCAATCTGATTAGTTAACGCTGCCACCAGATTTGCCAATTGAGTAGTTGAGGCATTATGGTTTGTGGTTGATTCGTTTAAACCCGCTGCGATACCCTCCAAGTCGGCCCTGGTTACTGGTTGATCACCCATAGTTGTTCAAGCTTCGAAAAGAGAAGGAGATTGCCTGTCTCTGATACCACTTGACGCAGTCGGAATGCACTAAGTCAAGAAGCGTTGGACTTAGAATTGAAAACTCAAGCTTGCAAGCGACAAACTTGAAGAAATATGCTCTGGAATCCACCAGAAAGGTAAATCTCGAAAACTCGAAGACTTTGATTAATAATAATGATAAAAGTTGTGTCTAAAAATATCACCTAGCGTTCTTTATATAGAGAAAGCCTAGTACTTAAAATAGGTAAATCCTAGAAATAAGGAAAACTACTTGAATCCTAATAGTAAAAGGAAAGTCATTAGTACAAACTGATAGGGCTCAGGTTTTACCCTAATAAAACTACTGCAAGTGCACAGCAAATGCAATCGTAGTATAAGGGGTATCGAAATCCCAAAGGAAGTGAAAGCTACACTAAGGTTTCTAAATTCAGATTATGCTAGGTCGAATAATAAGAAAGTAAACTAAAGCAAGAGGTAAGCTAGTAATCACGAATTAAGATTTTTAAAATCAGGAGACGAAACGCTAGGTTCAGGAAAATTCTCAGGTGAATCATAATTGGAGATCTAGACCAACTCTCGCTGCGAAGATTATCTATGTCTAAACCCTAGAATTCCAAATCTCTTTGCAAATCCTATCGATTCAGACAAGCATTAATAATAGGTTCAATTGTTTACAAAACCCTAAACCAAATCTCTTTGCGAATAGGTATTTTACTCATCTAACATTAGTTCAGGCAATCAATAATACTCTCACATCTATTAATTAACCTAAGATCAGATTCTAGGTCGCGAAGCTAGAATAAGCATTAAACACAAATCCAGATGAAGAACTCTAATGATTTTATCCTAACAATTTAATTCGACCTAACAATTCATCAATCACCTTTCAAAAACCCTAAACCTAACAAGCAAACTACTCAGACATGATCAATGAAACATAAATCATTATTTGAATAGAAAGCATAAAAGAAATCAATAGAAGGAAATAAAGGAGTTCCAAATCAGCTCTAAAGGAGTCTGATTTTTCTCTCCAAAAACCCTAAACTTCTATGATTCTTAAAGTATGAGATTATGCCTAAATAATGGCTGAAAAACTATATTTATAGGCCTAGGTTCGCATCTTCAATTCCTTGAAAGATTAGGAAAAGTCTTGGAGATTTCCTTTTCTTCAAAAACTGGAAACTTCACGCTTCTGGAAATTGGAAATCCTGGTGTCGATCGACACCACTCATCGTGTTTCTTCAATCCGACTTCATTCCACTAAGCTCCAAAATGTATCCAAATCTCCAATTTATCTCCAATTGTACCTGAACTTGTAAAGACTCTGTATAGACTCGAAAATAGCCAAAAGACTCTATAAAAACACTTATATCATGGTCTAAAATGGGTAAAAACCATGATATACCAACTCCCCAAGACTTAGCTTTTGCTTGCCCTCAAGCAAAACAGAAACTTAGAATGAAGTAGAAGTTTGAAAACAGAAACTTTCGAGTACCTCTTCAAAACGCCACATTGATTAACACTTCTTGAATCCACATGTTATACAGGCAACCTTAGGTAATATTTCAGCATACTTACCACAAGCTTAGCAATCTCCCAGTTTGAATCCAGATCCTTTCCTTGATAAAATTTCGAACTCTAACAGTGGTATTGCCACAGAACTTTACAGATTCTTTGCCCTTCCTTAGTGCCTGAACAAGACATTCTTCATACAGCTCCCTTATTTTCTCTTCCCTTAGTCAACTGCTGCCTATTTTCAGGGTGTTCTAAGATCTTTTCATTGAGTCTTCTTTTCTTTTGAAATCTTGGGAAACAGTGATACTCTCTACTTGTGTTCCTTGTGAGGAGACGGGTTCAAGAGCACTCATTAATATTGTTCCTTGTTAGGAGACATGCTCATGAGGTTCTTTGCACTATTCCCAGACTTATACTCTTTTTCTTTCTTTTCTCAAGGGAAGATCAAGGAGACACTGCAATTGCTTATCTGTTTAGAATGAAAGAGGAATCAAGTTCTGCGCATACCTAGTTCTTATAAGGGGATCTGAACTCGCCCTGTTAGACTGATTCCAGTTGCAGCTTTCTTCTTAGTAAGACCTGCAGTCAACTACTATAGCAATGGTTCTTTCAAGTGTCAACTTCCTGTGGTTAGTTCCTAGAAAAACCGAAAGTTCCAACTGATTTTGACTCAATAAAACAAAATTTTTTGACTCTCAAAACAAATCAAAAAGTCAGTAATCACCTCCCCCAGACTTAAACAACACTGTCCCCAGTGTTATCAAGCCCGAAATTGGCTAAAAGAAAGATTAGAAACAACTGAAAAGACCAGATGGAAGACTTACCTTCGTCTGCGCGTGGTGTCGATCGACACAGAGGGTGTCGATCGACACTGGTCTGAGTCGAGTCCAATGTCGTTTTTTGTTTCAACTGACTAAAATTTAAGACTTCTAAAACGAAAATAAAAATAAAAACGTACCTAAAAGTGGGTTGCCTCCCACTCAGCGCTCGTTTTCAGTCATTAGCTTGACTGTGTCGGGGTTCTGACGTCTGGTGGATCAGAGGGTGGCATCGAATGCTTCCCAGACGAATGTCTTCTCATCCATGGCGGTGTATATGCATTAGGTGCATGAAAATGACCAAGGAATTGAGGAACATCAGCAGGGTGGGCCTTGAGTTCGGGTGGGACACTTCGTTTTCCTGCAGAATCATCAAAAGAAACAAAGGTCTCTAAGAAAATCTCGTGGCTTGCATAAGTGTGAAACATCTTTTGAACCTTTAAAGTACTTATTGAGAGGATCATGAGGTTTGGAATTAATTCCAGGGAGTGCGTACCTTTGCTTTCTTCGAGGTTTATGGGCTGTAGGATGTGTATGCATCTGTTTGACCACATAGGATGGACTTGTATCATTGGAAACAACTTCTGGTACGATCCACGAAGGGTGTCGATCGATACTAGTAGTGTCGATCGACACCAACTTTGTAGCTCGAATCTCTGCACTTTTGCTGCAATTCTGCTCCGCAATCTTGGTCTCCATGATGAAAACGTCTTCCTCCATCAACTTGGCATTGATTAGAACTTCATCTTCGCCCAAAGTCCTGAAGAGATGATTGTTTCCACTCCAATCTTCAAGCTCAACAACTTTCTCAGAATTTTCATCCAATGCCTCTGGAACAGCCTCTTTGTTCACTTGCTCTTTAGAATCCAGCTCCTTGACATTCCCAGCAGTAGTGTTGTCAGAATTCTCCATGATTGGGTCTTGATTCATGGAAATCTATACTGAAAAAGATTGACTATCGATGGTGGAAGGTCCCCTTAACTTTTCCATGTCAAAATTCATGACAACATCACCCAAGTCAAGCTCTATTTTCTCTTTCCTCACATCAATGATGGCACCAACTGAAGCCAAAAATGATCTTCCCAGAATAAGAGGATCTGCAGGTTCTTCATCATATTTCAAAACCACAAAGTCTGTGGGAATCATGCAGCCCTCAATCTTCAAGGGAACATCTTCTAGAACACCTTCTGGAATTCTCTTTGATCGATCAGCTAGGATAAGAGAGATTCTGGTTGGCTTGAAATCAGTCATTCCAAGTCGAACAGCAACTGAGTATGGTATCAAGTTGATACTTGAACCTAGATCGCAGAGAGAACGAGGAAACTTTCCTGTTGAGATTGAGCAATCTAGCACAAAGTTCCCTGGATCGGGTAACTTCTCTGGAATCTTCCTCTGAATCACAGCACTGACTTGTTCTGAAACCCTCACCTTTTTCTTCTTCCTTGGAACTATGTTCAAGAGAATTGCATTCATGTCTCTAGTAAGCAATGCCCCTTCTTCAGGACTCGCACCATTGACAACCATTCTCTTGACATATCTTCTTAATGCAGGTGAAAGTCTGACTGCATCAACTAAAGGTAGCTCAACCATCAGCTTACTCATCATCTCCTTGCATCTAGCTTCCTCTCTCTTCTGTTTAGATCTTCAGGGAGGTAGGGGATAGGGTATTTTTGGTTTGTACACCCTTTCTTCTGCAACCTTTGTTGTTGTGAGCTGTTCTGGTGAAGTCCGTGTAGAGCGTGGTGTCGATCGACACTCGCCTTTGGTGTCGAGTCCTCAGTGTCGAGTTTGCTCGTTTCGTCTGGTTTCTCCTTGGGTGTCGATCGACACTTACTAGTGTTGATCGACACTGGCTCCGAAGCATCTTCCACATCTTCAAGCTCCTCGAATTCTTTAGCATTTAGACCCCTTTTCAGCTCTGTTTGAAGGCTCTTTCCACTCTGGATCGTGATGGCATTCACATGATGCCTCGGATTTGTGTCCGTCTTTCCAGGAAGAAATCCCTCTTGTCTCTTCAAAGCTCCAGCAGTTTGAGCAACTTGAACATCCAATTGCTTCATATGAGTACCTAGAGACTCAATTTTCCCATTAAGATCCGTGTACAAAGCATCAATCTTCCCATTGAAGTCCACAGTCATCTTCTGCTGTCCTTCCAGAATCTGCTCTATCATAGACTCCATCTTATTGTCTTGTGCATGAGGCTTCTGGTAAGAAGAAGAACCATAGCTTCTCTGGAATTGTTGTTCTGAAAAAGCTTCTGGTAAGAAGAACCATAGCCCTGCTGATTGACAAACCTTTGACCATGAAAACCAGCTTCATTAATGTAGTTAACCTCTTCCTGCTCTGGCTCAAAAGTCTCCACTTCTGCAGCAAACTGAACTTGCTTCTTCCCCACCAAAAGATCCAGCTTTCTGTTAACCTCAACTATTTGGCTTCCTCCATTCACTCCAGCGTGTTGTCTCCTTTCAAAGTCTGCATTCTTGTTGCTATTACAAGAGGCCAAATTCTCTATAAGCACCATCACATCGTCTGGATATCTGGTGTTGAAGTTACCATTGCTCGCAGCATCCAAAGCCATCTGGTACCTCCAGTCGATCCCTCGGTAAAAGATTCCGAGAAGCTGCGGTTCGCTGAAACCGTGATGTGGGCAATCTCTTTGGTACGATCTGAATCTTACCCAAGAAGCTTTGAATGCTTCAGTGGATCCTTGAGAAAATGCAGTGATCTTCGTCCTCAGCTTTTCGCTTCTTGCATCATCAAAGAAGTTGCATAAGAATGCATTCTTTGTTTCTTCCCAAGTAGTTAAGGATCCTGGATTAAGCTGCTTCAGCCAATATGATGCATCTCCAGCAAGCGAGTGAGGGAACAGCTTGTAGAAGAGATAGTCATAGGACACTCCATTAGCCTTGATGCTTGATGCGAGGTCCTCGAATCTCTCTATGTGGTCCATTGGATGCTCGTTAGGAAGACCATGGAAGGGATGCTGAGCCACCAGTGTGAAGTAGGAAGGCTTCAGCTCGAAGTCGTTCCTCTGAAATGCAGGAGGACGGATCGCAGCTCTATAAGCATAGAGCAGGTATGGGAGGTTGTACTCGCCAAGTGTTCTTTCACGTCAATCTTCTGCAGCTTGTATTGTTGGATCGACGATGACGGCGCCAGCCTCATCAAGTCTCTGTCCTCGGGCTTTCCTTATATTGCCTTGTAGGTCAACAAAGTCGCCTGCCTTGTTGCGTATCATGATCACATGTTCTGCCATCTCGGTCTGCGCAAGATGTCGATCGATACTAGTGGTGTCGTTCGACACCTTGGTTGGGTGTCGATCGATGCTAGTTGTGTCGATCGACGCTCGAGCAGATTTGCGCTTTGCGCTTCGTACGTTCGAGACGACCTAGTTCCTGGTTCAGTGCGATTAGTTCCTCCTCCTTGTTGCGTCTGATACTGGGCATGCACTTGAAACAAAAGTTAGGAAACTAAATTAGTAACAAAATAAAAATAAAACCTAGTCAAAATCCTAGTACTAGATTCCGTAGGCAGCTATTACTTCCCCGGCAACGACGCCAAAGCTACGCTAAGGTTTCTAAATTCAGATTATGCTAGGTCGAATAATAAGAAAGTAAACTAAAGCAAGATGTAAACTAGTAATCACGAACTAGGGTTTTTAAAATCAGGAGACGAAACACTAGGTTCAGGGAAATTCTCAGGTGACCTAAATTGCAGGTCTAGACAGAATGTTAGGAATAATGAAGATCCGTTCTTAAACTCGAAACACAACAATAAAATCAACCAACTCTCGCTGCGAAGACTTTCTATGTCTAAACCCTAGAATTCCAAACCTCTTTGCAAATCCTATCAATTCAGACATGATCAATGAAACAGAAATCATTATTTGAATAGAAAGCATAAAAGAAATCAATAGAAGGAAATAAAGGAGTTCCAAATCAGCTCTAAAGGAGTCTGGTTTTTCTCTCCAAAAACCCTAAACTTCTATGATTCTTAAAGTATGAGATTTTGCCTAAACAATGGCTGAAAACTATATTTATAGGCCTATGTTTGCATCTTCAATTCCTTGAAAGATTAGGAAAACTCTTGAAGATTTCCTATTCTTCAAAAACTGGAAACTTCACGCTTCTGGAAATTGAAAATCCTGGTGTCGATCGACACTCATCGTGTTTCTTCAATCCGACTTCATTCCACTAAGCTCAAAAATGTATCCAAATCTCCAAATTATCTCCAATTGTACCTGAACCTATAAAGACTCTGTATAGACTAGAAAATAGCCAAAAGACTCTATAAAAACACTTATATCATGGTCTAAAAATGGGTAAAAACCATGATATACCACGAACTCTCCCCAGACTTAAATCACACTGTCCCCAGTGTGAAATGGTGGTGACAGGTCGGGAAATGACAGAAATAAAAATAAAGCATAGGTAAAGGATATGGGTAGAATAGATGGAACCAGGCTCGTAAGCAGAAAGAGTGTAGGCCGAGACGCGAAGTCTTCTAGGAATCTGAACTCAGGGTCTAAAGGTCGCCATCTATGTGTCCTCTCTTTCGAAGCTGTCACGCCATCTTCTCAAGCATCTCGTTCTGGTGTGCCAGCTGCTCCTAAAGTGCGGTGATCACGGGATCAGTCGAGCTGGACGGTGCAGCGGATCATGAGGTACTGCGCATGGAGGAGGATGATGTGTGCTGGTGGGTCCTCTGACGGATCGCCTCTCTCTTAGCCTTAGCGGCTACATACTCTCCAATGGTAAGCGGTAGACGTGAAAACTCTGTGCGGAACTCATCATGGTTCGGGATCCACTGTGGTGAACCCTCTGAAAGGCGTGAGACCGTGGGAGATGGTGAATAGACCGTGCGGTTGTCTCCCTTCCCTAGTCGGTAACGGTATCCGAACCTGTCTGGATCCATGGTTGCGCCTGTTAAGTTCCTGTCCGTCTGAAACTTGGACAAGTCAAACCAAGCCTCATCTAAGGGCGTCTCAATGCTGGTGTATATTCCTGCGGCCTCCATGATCGCTGTGATGATGCCTCCATAAGTCGCGAAGGCAGTCTCGCATCTAGGTGCGCTGACGTCGTGCATCACTCGCACGAGTCTCTCTGCTAGGATGGATCGAAAGCATGGTGAAAGTGGCTCGTCCCTAAAAGCGGACTGAAGTTGGACGAGCTCTGGAATGAGGATGCATGATTGGTTGCTGCGAGAGTAAAGTCGGTGTGCTATGAGGCGGTGCACAAAACGAACGGCTGGGTGTGAAAGAAAAGCAGACGGATGCCTTCCCTTGTCGTAAGTGCTTCGGCCCATGAGTCCCCAAAGGTCGGCACTCTATTCTTCTCCAATGCTCGTCTCGCTCCTCAAGTGAAAACCAAATATCTCGCAGAGTCTAGGGATGCTCAGCTCATAATCCCGAGAGCCAATGGTGAAGTAGAGAATACCGTCTTTCGGGTGCGATTTCCTTCCTCTCTGGTATGTTAGCTAAACTGAAGCTAAGAACTCTTGGGCGCGCTTCTTGTAAGTGGGTCGATCAATCTCCATAAAGGTCTTGAGCCTTAGCTGTCCAAGTACCATGTGACATCCTCGGTGATGCCCAAACCGTCTAAAGCGGAGTAATCGATCTTCAAGGTTGTTCTTATCTCCATCTTCTTCATCTCCTTTAAATAATCAATCTTCGGGTCCATTGGTGCTCCAAAATTCCGGACCTTGCGCTTAGGAGGAGAAGAGTTCAGCTCTCTTGTTGGCTCTTGGGGCGGAGGATCGTCGCGGCTAGTGCATTCTTTTCGCGATTCGCGGAACTTCCTCCTTTGTTCCTCAACATATCTCCCTAGAGTGGTGTTTAGACTTGGGTTTCCTAGCGGTGTCACGTGTTCTTGCTGGTGCGAAGAACTCATTGAAGAGCTTAGTTGATCTCTATTCTTCGAGTGTATCTCGAAGTTTCGGTCGTAGCTCATTGTACCTTGCAAAACAAAAACAAAAACTCGACCAAACATGTGAATTTGATGTGTCATATGGATTCTCAAGTGCAATGATACACAAGACATATATCAAGAGTTTCCAAGACTAGTAAAAATCGAGTTTAGCACTAATATTCAAGATCAATTTGGTACTCATGCTCTATTTTCGGAATTTTGGATTTCCAAACCAAAAACTTTCCAATAAATCGATTTTGCCAACTTATTCTCATCAAATTTTGGTTCTTAAGTAGTACCTAGCATGAATCAAGTCCAAACTAAGCAAATTGTCCAATAGTATCATCAAAATTCGATTTCTAGGGCATGCTCTAAATTCAAACTTCCAAAGACTTCAACTTTTTCGGAATTGGGTTGCAAAAATCGAAATGTATGCAACCTAAATCATCAATCCATGGTTCTCTACCATTATCCAAGCATCTTAGACAATTTTCTAGTCAAGCAAGAGAGATCTCAAAATTGAGTTCTCTAGGGAGTTGTAAAATTAGAGACCATACCTTGTAGATGAAGATGAATGAACTTAAAAAATTGAATCTTCCTTGTAAATAGATGAGCTAGGCCAAAGAATTTTTGAAAACGGTTCGGATTTGAAAAATTTAGAATCTCCCAAAAATCTCCAAGTCTCTTGGAAGAGAAGAAAAGAGAGTTTGATCCTAAAATTTCTTCTTTTGCTTTTAAAAAGGTGGTTTTATCACCAAAAACCTTTTATTTTCAAAAATTTTAAAACGAGAGAACATACCTTGCGTGTTGGCCACAAATCAATGAAATCCGTTATTTTACATCAACGGGAATAATTTTCGGTGCTGGATTGTACCAAAACGCGGGAAGTTCGGTTCGGGAGGAAAAACGTAGGTTTTTTCGGGTCGGTCGCTCAGACGACCGCTGGCCGCGCCACGCCCCGTCGCGGCCGCGGCCAGGCCTCTTCTCTCCATGCGGTCGTGGTCCGTCGCGCGGTCACGGTCCGTCTCGCCGAGGCACGGGCCGGCGCTCGTGCGGCCAGCCTCCTTCCGAGGCTCCTCTTCATATTTTTGGGGTTTTCTTGGTTTTATATATATATATTTTTTATTTTATGCCTAAGTACATAAGACTTGCAAAAACTAGCTGTTAGAAATGAAAGAAAGGAAAATTAAAAACACTTACCGGATGGGTTGTGTAGCATCCGCGACCAGAAATCCTAAGTATGGTCGTGCGGGTCATGGGATGGCCGTTGTATATATGTCCTGGTATAGTGGAGGTTCGTCCGTTTCTGTAAATATGTGGTACGTCCGTGGTACCGTGTTGTGGTACGTCCGTGGTACGTCTGTGGTACGTCTGTGGTACGTCCGTGGTATGTCTGTGGTACCAAACCGTGGTACGTCCGTGAGGTTAAGCACCGTACTGTGGCTGGATCGAATAAATATTATGGAAATCTGTCTAAGTGTCGAGAGACAAAGGTTTTAGGCCGTGGGCCGTGGTTTTTCTCGAGAGAATGTGGTTTTTCTCGAGAGGAAAATGATTTATCCCGTGTTTGGCCGAGTGATTTAAGTCTGGCCGAGAGAAAAAGGAAAGTTGGCCGGTTTGGCCGAGAGAAACTTGATTTGGACCGAGAGAAAAGTAAACCACATGGGATAAATCGTGGTTGGCCGGTTTATTTTTGGGGTTTCGCGTTTACAAGGGAGTTTTGAGGATTTCTCACGGGAGGGCCGCATCTGTTCTCGAGAGAAAAGGGAAAAATCCCGAGAGAAAAGTGAGCCGCTGGAGAGATCGTGAGTTCCGTGCCGATTCTGGGAATTCGGTTCGAGATAAACGACTCAGAAGGGTCGATTTACCGAGGGAAAGATTAAGTTTGTCAGAGGAATTCTGCTTGGATCGAGAGTTATCCGGAAGAAAGAAGATTCGGCCGAGAGAAAGCCGAGTTCATCCGAGAGAATCGAGAGCCGTCGTGAGATCGCGTGCTCGGTTCTGTTTCTGGGAATTCTAATCGAGAGAACCGACTTGGAGTGGTCGATTTACCGAGAGAAGGACCAAGTTTGTCCGATGAATTCGGTTTGGATCGAGAGTTATCCGAGCAAAGAAATTTCGGCCGAGAGACAGCCGAGTTCGTCCGAGCGATTCCGGTTTCATCCGAGAGATCGTGTGTTCGGTCTTGATTCTGAGATTTCTGTCCGAGTTATTCGATTTGAGATAGGTGATTTACCGAGAGTAGGCTCGATTGTTGCCGAGGAATTCTGCCTGGATCGAGAGTTGTCGACGGTTTAAGGAGTTAACCGGGAGAGAGGAGTTTATCCGAGAAATCACCGAGAGATTTATGTGATGCGCGTGAGATCGTATGTTCCATCGAGTTTCCGCGAGTTTGGATCGAGAGATTCGATCAGGAATGGCATTTGCCGAGGAAGGGCCAAGTTTGTCCGAGAGTTTTTGACTGGTTCGTAAGTTATCCGAGAGATAGCCAAGAGGAGCTGACTATAGTCGGGACGGATCTGACCATAGCCGAGAGATAGTCGAGCAGTTCGGCTATATCTGAGAGAAAGCTGACTGGATCAGGTTTCTACCGAGAGATCATGACCGTGGTCATGAGGAACGTGGATATGGTCTGGGAGATCATGGACTAGGCTGTCTGGCGATCGTGTGGATCGTGTATGGCGATCGTGTGGATCGTGTCTGGCGATCGTGTGGATCGTGTCTGGCGATCGTGTGGATCGTGTCTGGCGATCGTGTGGATCGTGTCTGGCGATC
>JAHZTW010000004.1:65259950-65295951 GCA_020283515.1 Alliaria petiolata | reverse complement strand
GTGGTACGTCTGTGGTACGTCCGTGGTACCGTGTTGTGGTACGTCTGTGGTACGTCCGTGGTACGTCTGTGGTACGTCCGTGATACGTCCGTGGTATGTCTGTGGTACCAAACCGTGGTATGTCTGTGGTACCAAACCGTGGTACGTCCGTGAGGTTAAGCACCGTACTATGGCTGGATCGAATAAATATTGTGGAAATCTGTCTAAGTGTCGAGAGACAAAGGTTTTAGGCTGTGGGCCGTGGTTTTTCTCGAGAGAATGTGGTTTTTCTCGAGAGGAAAATGATTTATCCCGTGTTTGGCTGAGTGGTTTATGTCTGGCCGAGAGAAAAAGGAAAGTTGGCCGGTTTGGCCGAGAGAAACTTGATTTGGACCGAGAGAAAAGTAAACCGCATGGGATAAATCGTGGTTGGCCGGTTTATTTTTAGGGTTTCGCGTTTATAAGGGAGTTTTGGGGATTTCTCACGAGGGGGCCGCATCTGTTCTCGAGAGAAAAGGGAAAAATCCCGAGAGAAAAGTGAGCCGCTGGAGTGATCGTGAGTTCCGTGCCGATTCGGGGAATTCGGTTCGAGAGAAACGACTCAGAACGGTCGATTTACCGAGGGAAGGATCAAGTTTGTCCGAGGAATTCTGCTTTGATCGAGAGTTATCCGAGAGAAAGAAGATTCGGCCGAGAGAAAGTCGAGTTCATCCGAGAGAATCGAGAGCCGTCGTGAGATCGCGTCCTCGGTTCTGTTTCTGGGAATTCTAATCGAGAGAACCGACTTGGAGTGGTCGATTTACCGAGAGAAGGACCAATTTTGTCCGATGAATTCGGTCTGGATCGAGAGTTATCCGAGCAAAGAAGTTTCGGCCGAGAAACAGCCGAGTTCGTCCGAGCGATTCCGGTTGCATCCAAGAGATCGTGTGTTCGGTCTTGATTCTGAGATTTCTGTCCGAGTTATTCGATTTGAAATAGATGATTTACCGAGAGTAGGCTCGATTGTTGCCGAGGAATTCTGCCTGGATCGAGAGTTGCCGACGGTTTAAGGAGTTAACCGGGAGAGAGGAGTTTATCCGAGAAATCACCGAGAGATTTATGTGATGCGCGTGAGACCGTATGTTCCATCGAGTTTCCGCGAGTTTGGATCGAGAGATTCGATCAGGAATGGCATTTGTCGAGGAAGGGCCAAGTTTGTCCGAGAGTTTTCGACTGGTTCGTAAGTTATCCGAGAGATAGCCAAGAGGAGCTGACTATAGTCGGGAGGGATCTGACAATAGCCGAGAGATAGTCGAGCAGTTCGGCTATATCTGAGAGAAAGCTGACTGGATCAGGTTTCTACCGAGAGATCATGACCGTGGTCATGAGGAATGTGGATATGGTCTGGGAGATCATGGACTAGGCTGTCTGGCGATCGTGTGGATCGTGTATGGCGATCGTGTGGATCGTGTCTGGCGATCGTGTGGATCGTGTCTGGCGATCGTGTGGATCGTGTCTGGCGATCGTGTGGATCGTGTCTGGCGATCGTGTGGATCGTGTCTGGCGATCAGTGTGGATCGTGTCTGGACGTGCAAGGGATCGGGGATCCGGGCCGTCTCTCTTCTGTACTTGGTCATGTGGGGATGGTTGGTTGAGTGACTAAGTACGGGGGGGAGATGTGTTCGTGGGTTAGCCAACGCAGTGGCTGGGTCAGGAGGAGCGTGTTTGAGGTTGCGCATGAGGTCTGGACGGTATGGGACGTTCGTGGATCATGCAGAGTGGCCAAGGTATGGTTTAGCTGATGCTTGATATTGTTATTTAAATGCGTAGCTAGTTAAGTCGTGAATGAGTAAGACCATGGGATGGACTGAGTTAAGTTGTTAGATGAAAGGAACGTATTCAACTTCATCTAGGATATCGGTTAGAAAGGCAAAAATTTACTGTGGTTCGGCCGCGGGTTAGGAAATCCGGGTTGGGGCGCTACAGGTGTCTTCTCCGACCCATCGTTGGCTCGTGGCGCGGCCAGACTCCTTTTGGCCGGCCCACGGGCGGTTCGTCGCCCGGTGAGTGTTCTTCGGGTCTCCTTCATATTTTTGGTCTTTTTGAGTTTTTCTGCTTTTCTTGGTTTTCTGATTTTTGTTTTCGGCTTTTGGGGTTTATATGAAAGCTGTAAACTAAGAAGAAAGCAAAACTAAAAATTATTATGGTTCGAAAGATGAGAAAAAGAAAGAAGATACCTTAGATGGGTTGTCTCCCATTGAGCCGCTCTTGTTTAGAGTCTTTTAGCTAGACTTTGGTAGAGTTTTCAGTTTTGAACGACTCCAACTAAAGGGGTTGTGGCTCCTTTAGCTTCTCGGCACTCCGCACTTGTTGGCTTGAGACATCTTCTATTCAGCGTTTGATAACGCTTATCGTTGTCTCGAAGAACAAATGCATCGTTCAGCTTCCTTCTCTTAAGTTGTTCGCCTTTCCCTTCTCTGTTCGGATGGGTGATGAGCTCGACCTTTGGAGAGGACCTTCTAAGCTTCACTTCAGCTTCATGTGAGTCTCCATCACGTCTCATATAAGGCAGAGTCGAACCTGGATCATATGGGATCTCCTTGCGCTTCAAACTCCTCTTTTTGGCGCTTCCCTTGTGCGTGCTGTATGGTTCTTCTTGTATGACGTTTTGGACATCCTTTATACTTCCTCCAGGGTCTAAGAATTGTTCACTTCCACTGCTTAAGGTCGTGGAATGAATGCTTCTTGTGAGAGTTGCTGGATAGAAAGTCTTCTCGTTGACTTTGGAGAAGCGCACTTGTTGGTTCAGCTTATGAATCAAAGCTCGAACAGGTGCAACAAATGAACAGCCAAGGATCAACAAGTTATTTGTGTCTTTCCTCGTCTCCAATATGTGAAGAACAGCAGGAACGAGACCATCCACAACTTGAGGCAGCAAGTTTGGCTCGAAACCAAACAGATTTGATAACGGACGCTTGATATGCTCTTAAATTTACCCTAGAGCTACTCTCTCAAATTAAGAGATCACTGTAGTATTTAGGGATCGAATCCACAGAGAAGGGATAGTCACACAGCAGTTTTCTAATTTCGAATTAAGTTAAGAAATAATATGGAATGAAAAGACAGAAAGCAATTAAACGATTTAGATTCAAGAGACGAAACGCTAGGTTCAAGGAAATTCTCAGGTGATCTAAATTGCAGGTCTAGACAGAATGTTAGGAAATATTAAGATATGTTCTCGAACTCGAATCACTAATGTAAAATCAACCAACTCTCGCTGCGAATATTATCTATGTCTAAACCCTAGAATTCCAAATCTCTTTGCAAATTCTAACAATTCAAACAAGCATTAAAGTTCAGGTTCAATTGTTCACAAAACCCTAAACCAAATCTCTTTGCGAATAGGTATTTTGCTCATCTAACATTAGTTCAGGCAATCAATAATACTCTAGCATCTATTAATTAACCTAAGATCAGATTCTAGGTCGCGAAGCTAAAATAAGCATTAAACACAAGTCCAGATGAAGAACTCTAATGATTTTATCCTAACAATTTAATTCGACCTAACAATTCATTGATCACCTTTGAAAAACCCTAAACCTAACTAGCAAACTACTCAGACATGATTAATGAAACAGAAATCATTATTTGAATAGAAAGCATGAAAGAAATCAATAGAATAAATAAAGGGAGTTCCAAATTTGCTCTAAAGGAGACAAATTCTTCTCTCCAAAAACTCTCTATAAATCTCTCTCTAAATTATTGTGTAAATTAAAGTGTAGCCTAAACAATGGCTGGAAAACTATATTTATAAGGGAGGATTTTCGTCCAGGGGCAATCTTGTAATTCTTCAAAGCTTGGGCAATTTCTTTTTTCTGATGGAATTAGGAAACTTTGGCCCTCCTTGGATGGTGTCGATCGACACCCTGTGCGTAATTCTGCTCTTCTGACTTCATCACTTCGCAGCTTCTTGCAGAATGCTCCAAAAAGCTTCAGAATCTCCAATTATGCTCCAAACGTAGTCCAACCTATAAAGACTCAAAAGGACTGGAAAACTAACAAAAGACTCTATAAAAACACTTATATCATGGCCTAAAAGTGGGTAAAAACCATGATATATCAACTCCCCCAGACTTAGCTTTTGCTTGCCCTCAAGCAAAACAGAAACTTAGACTGAAGTAGAAGTTTGAAAACAGGAACTTACGAGTACTTCTTTAAAACACCACAGTGATAAACACTTCTTGAATCCACATGATATTAGAGCCAACCTTAGGAAATGTTCAATGTACTTACCACAAGCTTGGCAATCTCCCAGTTCAAATCCAGATTCTTTCCTTGGTATAAATTTCGAACTCTAACATTGGTAATGCCATAGAACTTTTCTGATTCTTTTCCCTTCCTTAGTACCAAAACAAGATATTCTCATACAGCTCCCTGATATATCATGGTTTTTACCCACTTTTAGGCCATGATATAAGTGTTTTTATAGAGTATTTTGATACTTTTAGAGTCCTATTAGAGTCTTTATAGGTTGGACTACGTTTGAAGCATAATTGGAGATTCTGAAGCTTTTTGGAGCATTCTGCAAGAAGCTGCGAAGTGATGAAGTCAGAAGAGTGGAATTACGCACAGGGTGTCGATCGACACCATCTGTGTCGATCGACACCAGACAAGACCGACGCATTGTTCGGACTTCCATCAGAAAAAGGAAATTGGCCAAGCTTTGAAGAATTACAAGATTGCCCCTGGACGAAAATCCTCCCTTATAAATATAGTTTTCCAGCCATTGTTTAGGCGAGACTTTATCTTACAATTATTTAGAGAGAGATTTATAGAGAGTTTTTGGAGAGAAGGATTTGTCTCCTTTAGAGCAAATTTGGAACTCCCTTATTTATCTATTGATTTCTTTTATGCATTCTTCTTTATTCATGATGTTTGCTTCATTCACCATGTCTGAGTAGTTTGCTAGTTAGGTTTAGGGTTTTTCGAAGGTGATCAATGAATTGTTAGGTCAAATTATATTGTTAGGATAAAATCATTAGAGTTCTTCATCTGGATTTGTGTTTAATGTTTATTCTAGCTTCATGACCTAGAATCTGATCTTAGGTTAATTAATAGATGCGAGAGTATTATTTATTGCCTGAACTAATGTTAGATGAGCAAAATACTTATTCGCAAAGAGATTTGGTTTAGGGATTTTGTGAACAATCGAACCCATTATTAATGCTTGTCTAAATTGATAGGATTTCTACAGAGATTTGGAATTCTAGGGTTTAGACATAGATAATATTTGCAGCGAGAGTTGGTTGATTTTATAATTGTGTTTCGAGTTCTAGAACGGTTCTTATACATCCTAACCAATTTCTATTCTGCAACTTGGATTCATACCTGCGAATTTCCCATAGCCTAGCGTTTTGTTTTCTGAACTTACCAAGTCGTTAATTATTTGCTGTCTTTTATTTCTGATTTTATTCTTAGTCTAATTCGAAATTAAAAGTCTGCTGTGTGACTATCCCTTCTCTGTGGATTCGATCCCTAAGTACTACAATTGATCTCTTAATTTGAGAGAGTTGCTTTAGGGTAAATTTGACCCATATCAAATTTTGGCGCCGTTGCCGGGGAAGGAGATTAGTTGCCTACAGATTTCTAGTATTAGAATTTTGTCTAGGTTTTTATTTTTGTTTTTGTTACTGATTTAGTTTCTTATCTTTGGTTTCAGGTGCATGCCCAGTACCAGAAGCAACAAGGAAGAGGAACTAATTCCATTGAACCAGGAGCTCGGTCATCTCGAACGCACAAACCGAGCATCTGCACGAGCGTCGATCGACACATCTAGTATCGATCGATACCAACCCTCAGCGTCGATCGACACATCTAGTATCGATCGACACTCTGCGCAGACAGAGATGGCAGACATTGTGGTTCTAGTACGCGACGCGGATGGAAACTTCGCAGACCTAGAGGGCAACAGAAGGAATGCCCAAGGACAGAGACTTGATGAGGCTGGCGCCGTCATAGTCGAACTAGCGATGCAAATCGCACCTGCAGAAGCTGGACGTGTAAGAACATTAGGCGAGTACAACCGCCCAGACCAGTTCTATGCTAATAGAGCTGCGATCCATCCTCCTGCATTCCAAAGGAATGACTTCGAGTTGAAGCCTGCCTACTTCCAGCTCGTAGCTCAGAATCCTTTCCATGGTCTACCCAACGAGCACCCCATGGACCATATTGAGAGATTCGAAGACCTGGCATCCAGCATTAAGGCCAATGGAGTGACCTATGATTATCTCTTCTGCAAGCTTTTCCCTTACTCGCTTGCTGGAGATGCATCATACTGGCTGAAGCAGTTGCCATCAGGATCTTTGACCACATGGGAAGACACAAAGAATGCATTCTTATGCAATTTCTTTGATGACGCGAGATCCGAGGAGCTGAGGATGAAGATCACTACATTCTCTCAAGGACCCACTGAAGCTTTCAAGGCATCTTGGGTGAGGTTCAGATCTTACCAGAGGGACTGCCCACATCATGGATTCAGCGAGCCGCAGCTTATCGGTATATTCTACCGCGGAATTGATTGGAGGTACCAGATGGCCCTAGATGCTGCGAGCAATGGCAACTTCAACACAAGATTTCCAGAAGGTGCGATAGAGCTTATAGAGAATTTGGCTTCTAGTAACAGCACCAAGAACGCAGACTTCGAAAGAAGACAACACGCTGGAGTGAATGGAGGAGCCCATATCGCTGAAGTCAACAGGAAGCTGGACAACGTACACAGTCTTTTGGTGGAAAAAAGGCAAGTTCAGTTTGCTGCAAAAGTGGAGACTTTTGAGCCAGAACAAGAAGAGGTTAACTACATCAATGGTGCTGGATTTCAAAGTCAAAGGTTCAACAATCAGCAAGGATATGGTTCTTCTTACCAGAAGCCTTTTCAGAACAACAACTTCCAGAGAAGCTATGGTTTTCTTCTTACCAGAAGCCTCCTGCACAAGACAATAAGATGGAATCTATGATAGAACAGCTTCTAGAAGGGCAACAGAAGATGACAGTGACCTTTAATGGGAAGATTGACACATTATATCAAGATGTGACTGGAAAGATGGACGCTATGTACCAAAACTTGAATGGGAAATTCGAATCTCTGAATAACCATGTCAAGAAATTGGATGTTCAAGTTGCTCAAACGGCTGGAGCTTTGAAGAGACAAGAGGGATTTCTTCCTGGAAAGACATACGTGAATCCTCGACGTCAAGTCAATGCCATTATAGTGAAGAGTGTAGAAGAAATCATGGCACCTCAGGAAGCTGAAGACGACGAGACGCAGCTGCAGATCCAGTGTCGATCGACACCCGTAGAGGAACTCAAGGAATCGGGCTCGATCGAACACGCATCCTCGATACAAGAAGTCAGTGTCGATCGACACCTCCATAGTGTCGATCGACACCCTTCCCAGACGTGGACAGACATGCCTGAAGCTTCAACAAATGTAGTGGAAAGGGTGTACACGCCTAAGGTTCCATATCCTCCTATACCCAAACACCTAAGGCCGCCCCTTAGTGCAAAAGAGATGGCTAGTTTCAACAAGAAGGTTAGAAGGATCTCCAATGCGATCTCATTTGCTGAAGCCTGGGAGGATTATCCTTTGTGGGTTTTCTTTAAGAATAGCAGAGAAAGTCTTGAAGAAATTGAAGAACTCTTCAACAAAGCAAGGGGTATATCACCAATGAAGCAGCTGTTTAAGGTTGAAGATCCTGGGATGTTTATGGTTCCATGCTCCATTGGTGGAGTTGAGTTTAAACAATCCCTCTGCGATTCAGGAGCTAGCGTGAACCTCATGACAAAAGACATTGCAGAGAAGCTGGGGATTGCTGACATTCACCCTTCAACCATGACTCTTGATTTTGCCAATAATTCTACCGCAGTCTCATATGGTACAATTCCAAACTTACTTGCCAAGGTTGGGAGTTGCCTGGTGCCGACTGATTTTCAGGTTGTGGAAGTAAGCAGAACGTCTAGCATACCATTCGTCCTTGGAAGACCGTTCATGGCCACAGTAGGAGCTATTGTAGACATGCCCAATAAGAGAATGTCTTTCTCTAATGTTGACAAAGAAGTGTTCTACAAAGCTGTCCCTACACCACTGAAGTTTCCATGCACATTTCATGTATTGCTGTGATCCCTGGAGAAGAGCTGGATTCTAAAGAGCAAGTTGTTCAAGAGGCATTGGCTGAGAATTCTAAGAAAAATGTGAAGCCTGAAGACTGGGGTGGAAATGATCCTTCAGGACTATGAGCAGAGAAGATGTTCTAATCAATGCTAAGTCAATGGAGGAAGACGTGTTCATCATGGAAGCAAGGATTGCAGAGATAAGTTGCAGAAAAAGTGCAGAAAGTCGAGCTACAGAGTTAGTGTCGATCGACACCATCAGTGTCGATCGACACCCTACGCGGACCACACCAGAATCTGCTTCCAATGCTTCAATTCCATCACCATTGGCCAAACAGATGCCTCCTATTGATCAGAAACCTCGAAGGAAGCAAAGGTACGCACTTCCTGGAATGAATTCCAAACCTCCTGATCATCTCAATAAGCATTTAAAAGGTTCAAAAGATGCTTCACGCTTATGCAAGCAACGAGATTCTCGTAGAAGGCTTGTTGTTTCTTTTGATGATTCTGCAGGAAAACAAAGTGTTCCACCCAAGTCCCACCCTGCTGTTGTTCCTCATTACCTTTGTCGCTCTCATGCACCTAACGCATATACACCGCCTTGGATGAGAAGACATTCGTCTGGGAAGCATTCAATGCCACCCTCTGATCCACCAGACGTCTGAACCCCGACACAGTCAAGCTAATGACTGAAAACGAGCGCTGAGTGGGAGGCAACCCACTGTTAGGTACGTTTTTCTTTTTATTTTGTTTTGATTTTACTTAAGTCCTAGTTTCAGTCAGTTGAAAAATGAGACATTGGACTCGACCTTGACCAGTGTCGATCGACACAACTAGGTGTCGATCGACACCATGCGCAGACGAAGGTAACTATTTGGTCTTTTAAGTTGCTTCTAATCTTTCTTTTAGCTAACTTCGGGCTTGATAACACTGGGGACAGTGTTGTTTAAGTCTGGGGGAGGTGATTACTGACTTTTTGTTTTTGTTTTGAGAGTCTTGAGTCAAAAAATTTCAAAAATTGTTTTATTGAGTCAAAATCAGTTGGAACTTTCAGTTTTTCTCGGAACTAACCACAGGAAGTTGACACTTGAAGAACCATAGCTATAAGAGTTGATTGCAGGACTTACTAAGTAGAAAGCTGCAAGTGGAATCAGTCTAATAGGGCGAGTTCAGATCCCCTTATAAGAACTAGGTATGCACAGAACTTGATTCCTCTTTCAGTCCGAACAGATATGCAATTGCAGTCTCTCCTTGATCTTCCCTTAAGAGAAAAGAAAAGAAAAGAAAAAAATAGTCTAAGTCTGGAATAGTGCCTTTGTCATGAGCCTGTCTCCTTACAAGGAACAATATTAGTGATGCTCTTGAACACGTCTCCTCACAAGGAACACAAGTAGAGAGTAGCACTATTCCAGAGATCCCAAAAAGAATAAGAAGAGTCAATTCAAAAGATCTTAGAACACCCTGAAAATGGGCAGAAGTTGACTAAGGGAAGAGAAAATAGGGGAGCTGTATGAGAATGTCTTGTTCAGGCACTAAGGAAGGGAAAAGAATCAGAAAATTTCTATGGCATTACCAATGTTAGAGTTCAAAATTTATACCAAGGAAAGGATCTGGATTTGAACTGGGAGATTGCTAAGCTTGTGGTAAGTACACTGAACATTTCCTAAGGTTGGCTCTATAACATGTGGATTCAAGAAGTGTTTGCGTTTTGAAGAAGTACTTGGAAGTTCCTGTTTTCAAACTTCTACTTCAGTCTAGGTTTTTGTTTTGCTTGAGGGCAAGCAAAGGCTAAGTCTGGGGGAGTTGATATATCATGGTTTTTACCCACTTTTAGGTCATGATATAAGTGTTTTATAGAGTATTTTGATACTTTTAGAGTCCTATTAGAGTCTTTATAAGTTGGACTACGTTTGGAGCATAATTGGAGATTCTGAAGCTTTTTGGAGCATTCTGCAAGAAGCTGCGAAGTGATGAAGTCAGAAGAGTGAAATTACGCACAAGGTGTCGATCGACACCATTTGTGTCGATCGACACCAGACAAGACCGACGCATTGTTCGGACTTCCATCAGAAAAAGGAAATTGGCCAAGCTTTGAAGAATTACAAGATTGCCCATGGACGAAAATCCTCCCTTATAAATATAGTTTTCCAACCATTTTTTAGGCGAGACTTTATCTTACAATTATTTAGAGAGAGATTTATAGAGAGTTTTTGGAGAGAAGAATTTGTCTCCTTTAGAGCAAATTTGGAACTCCCTTATTTATCTAAGAGAGTTTGGAAATCCTCAAAGATCCCCAAGGCTCGAAGCATCTGCTCATGCGGGTACTTCGTTGCTTTGAACCACTTACCCATGAATCCCTTGAGGAGTTCCTCGGGTGTTAGCTTCTTTTTCGGCCCCTCTTGTGTGGCCTTTGATATCTCTTTCAAAGCTTTTGTGGGGGGCTTCTTCTTTGACCCAAGCACCAACTGTTCCTCCTCACTTTCAACCTCTCGGTCCTCAACCACTTTTTTTTCCCCTTGGCTCTTTGATGATCTCACTTGAGAGCTTGCTCCTTGTGTTGTTTGATCTCCCTTGGTTCTTCCCATTGTACCTGTAGGAGAAACAAAACTTATAGAGGGAGTAAGCGACTCATGTTGAACAACCAACAACAACAATTAACAAGCAACAAATAAGATCATTGCTAAATTTTCGAATTTTTCTCCCAAATACAAAATTTGCAAAATTTTCAAGTTGTCCAAATTCGAGTGCTATCTATTGGCAATCCGTAAGCATGGTTAATGCAAACTAATGCAAGTAAAAACCCCAAAATCTAACAAGGTCCAAGAGAGTAATTTGAATTTCGCACCATGAACCCTAAGTGTCAAATTTTCGAAAATTAACCATGGAAATCCTAGTATAGCGCTCAAAATCTACTCCCTAACCAAAATCAAGCAATGCCCAAGCCATAAACAATCAATTCGAACACCCCAATACAAAATTCCCCAAATTTTCAACCATTAAACCAAAGGATGAAAAACTCGATTTTTAGGATTGTTTACCTCGTTAAAGAACGAAGGGGTGAACGAAATTGACTTAGAATCAAAATGAGCACAATAAATCGAGCAAGAGGCACTTGAAATCACGAAAATTTCTTGAAAATTGAGAGAGAGACCAAAAATTGCGAGTGTGTGTGTGAGGAGGAGGGAGAATTTCATGTTTGGGGAAGAAGAAGGGGAGAGAACCGGTTTAATTCGACTGAATTAAACCGGTCAAATGATGCAACAGGTTTTACAGTCTGTTTTCGAGTTTTAAATTTATAATCCTATTGCCTGCAAGTGCACAGATGTGGGCTGTAGAATTTAGGGTGTCGAACCACAGAGACTATGATGCTTCAAACGAATCCACTAAAATAGAAAACCAAATGGGAACGATCAGATTAAAGATTGGTTAGGGAAATGTAATGGTTTATTAACAAAACAGAAATCAAGAAGGTTTGTAAAACTATAAAACGGAACGCTGGGTTTCAGAGATTTCTCAGGGTTTTCCAGGGAATGATTATACGGGTTAACACACTTGACCTAGGCAAATCGATTCTACTGGTTCTTAAGCTCAAACACGAGAGTGGTCGGATCCTCCTTTCGGAAAACCAAACACCTAAACCTAAACTGCTCGTTCGCTCCACTTTCGGTAGCGACTTCGCAGCAAGATCAGCTATAAGATCAGGTTCGATAAAGCTCACAACGCACCGCCGATATGCATAAGCATCCTTCGGTGCCTGCTCGTTTAAAACTATATCCGGCCAAGAGATTCAGCGCTCGCGCGGTTCTAATGATCCTACAATCTATCCTTAGTGGCCAGTCAAGGATTACGCAATAAGAAAGAATCCAAACGAAGAACAGTGAAAAGTATTCTACCTATGATCTAAGAACCTATCGAATCAAACCATGAAATCCCTTTGAGAAACCCCCTTTGAAACCCAACTATAGGACTACTTAGACATGGATTTGAAGTTCATTATCATTGCAATAGGTAAAAATCACAAAGGTCTAAAAAGAAAAGGAAGTAATAACGATGCAAAAGAAGTGCAGAAAAGAGATGAAAGAGAGTATCAAATAGGGCGACGAGATTGGGGAGTGGAGAAGGCGGCTTTCGCTCCTCTTCTCTTCCTCCTTGGCGGCGGCTCCTTTTCTAGGTCGTGGTCTTGGTGGCTGTCTTCGAACTCTCCAAAAATAAGAGTGGCAACGTTTATTTATAGGTCTTTAGGTCCTCTTAGGCGTCACATAGGGTTCCACCGAATTTGGTGGCCATCGGGCTTGTTTTGGGCTTGCAAACGGGCTCGGGAACGTCACTTGTCGTGGTCGCGCAAGCGACGGCTCATGGGCCGGCCATTAGCCTTCTGAGCTTTCCTGGCACGGGCTATCTTGTCACCAAAATCCATCTTGATCTCGTGGTGGGAAGGCCTCCGTCTCATGCTAGACTTTTGTCAAAAAGCTCATGTTCCGAGAATGTCCATTTTGCTCCGTTTTGCATCATTTTTCCTAAGATTTCCAGAAAAGAGTCTTGAACACACAAATACTCGAAAACCACTAAGTATACATTAATACCTTAATGAAATGCTTATTAAAGCATACACTTATGATGGTAAAAATGGGTAAAATATGCATGTTATCAACTCCACCAGACTTAAACCTTTGTTTGTCCTCAAACAAAACAGAAATCTAAGTAAGAAAAAGAGGCTTGAAAACGTGGAAACTCACCAATACCTGGGAACTCATCAAGTCTAACAATCGACCTTTTTGAGCCACGTAACTCGGAATCTAGCCTCAAGGCGTTTGGATCTAGTTACCTTGAGCTTTTCACCTTTCCCGGATACGCTTCATGGTCCCTTTGAGTATTTCGAGCTCTCTCTTGTTGACCCTTTTATTCATTTAGGCGTGTGGTCTCTATCGAGGGAGTATTGGTGAACGAGACATTATACTCTTCTCTTCTAAACATCTAGACAAAGATATTTCAGACACAACTGTCCTATTTTTTTTCTTCCCTAGGTCAATTTCTCCCTACTTTTGTAGGGTGTCATATTATTTTTTTCTATCGACTTTCTTTTTCTATTTTTTTTCTTTTCTTCTTAGCTTGAGAACGATCAATTCTTTGAAGTTTTCATGATGTCTGCAAACCGTCATGGTACTTTATGGAACTCGAGTTGCCATTCTCAAACTAAGACTTTTCTTTCTATCTTTTTTTCTTTTCTATAACAAGGGAAGATCAAGGAGAGGTTGCATTGCATCTACTTAGTCATGCTAGAGTTTAAAAGAGGAGCAAAGTTTGAAGTACCTCAAGCCCCTTGACGAGAAGTTTTAATTCATTAGGTGCGGAGTCAACGCAAGATCCTTCGAGTACTCTAGAGATTAGAACTTTCTCCGTTGGAACGATCCACTCGCAGTGTTCAACTTAGTAAACCTTGCTTCTAACCCGTGAGAATGGTCATTAAGGTTCCTTGTTCGAAGCGACTTGTACCTAGCAAAGTTCATAGTTTCCGACTAAAATAAAAAGTTTTGACTCTATAAAATGACTCGATAAATGATGCATGTATGCTTAAGACTCATCAAATCAAAACATAGTTAGTAATATAAGAAACCCCCCCCCAGACTTAAATCAAACTGTCCCCAGTTTGTTTAAATCGAGTTGAGGTGAAAAAGATAGGTAAATTCAAGTACAAGCTTGTGAAGACTTACTTGAAAGTGGCGATGGGTTTGGTATGGGTGGATGGGCGTGTGGTATGGTTGAGCTAAGGACTTGATCATTCACCTTATGTCCCTGCTTAGAATCGATTTAATTGAACTAATGAAATCGAAAACTTAGCTCGAAAGGAAATGTGTTGCGCGGTTGAGCTTCCTTGCTTCGTCTGGTGATAGTGGGCATATGGTGATGGTGATTGGCTCGCCTTTGTTGAGAAGAATAAGTACTTCGGTTGTTGAGTACTTGTCTTGGTTCCTTGACCTTTGTGAAACATCGTGAATGAGAGATGGAAAATCTTCCGTCCTTGCGTCTTGAAGATTGTGTCACCTCAGAAACTTGAAGTTTGGGTCTATGCTGACCTATCCGGTGATGTGTTCGGGATCCCGGAAGACAGGTGTTGCTAGTTCAAACTTCAATGCCATATGAAATTCTTACTTGGCTTCGGTAAAGGTCTTGGTCGCACAAGAGAGAAGCTAGTCTTCGCGAACTTTTCTTTTCGCGGTTTGGTGAAGGAAGTTGCATCTTCTTCCTTCTGGAGCTTGCACTACGGCTTTCATCCTCTAGAACTATTGTATTATTCTTCATCTTTATAGATACAGGTCCGTTAAACGTGCTGTAAGAAGTATGTAGAGAGATGGATAATTGACTTAACTTGACTTGGATGGAGTCTTGTCTTGTCTCGCCATCTTTGATGCAACAGCAACTTGCCGCGGCTATGGAAGTGATCTTTGCGGTCTTTTGGACGTGTTCAAGCCTTGGATCAAGGAGGAAGCTTGAAATGCTTGATACAGGTTGAAGGAGATCCGGTTTGGTAAAGTTCGGGATGGAGAACGTCTCAGAGGAGGGTCGGCCGCGCAACGGGTTGTCGCGCCCGCGGCCAGGTGTGTCTCCTCCGCGCCATCGTGGCTCGTGGCACTGCCAGGCTCCTTCTGGCTAGCCCACGGGCAGTTCGTCGCCCGGTGAGTGTTCTTCGAAACTCCTTCTTCATATATTTGATCTTTTCTGGTTTTTCTGATTTTTTTTGCTTTTGGGGTTTGTGTAAAAGCTGTAAACTAAGAAGAAAGCAAAACTAAAGATTAGTATGGTTAAGGAGATGAGAAAGAGAGTACCTAAAATGGGTTGTCTCCCATTGAGCCGCTCTTTTTTATAGTTTTGTGCATCAGGCAACTAATGCGTCGTCTAGGTGCATTGTCTCCCTTATGTCTTCAGGCGTGGCTAGGTACGGCTTGATTCGTTGCCCATTTACAGTGAAGGAACCCCCATTTACAGTGAAGGAACCCCCATCCTTGTCCCAAAGCGTGACGGCTCCATAAGGTTTAACCTCTTTTCTTCTGAATGGTCCTGACCATCTCGACCTTAGCTTCCCTGAGAAAAGTTTCAGGCGAGAGTTGAATAGTAGGACTTGGTCATCGAAATCTTGCACAACCAAATACTCAAAATCTAGTGTTTATGCATTAAAACCTAAGTGAAATGCTTATTAAAGCATTCACTTATGATAGTGAAAACGGGTAAAATATGCATGTTATCAATGAAATCTATACGTTTTGGTTTCGGGGGTATAACCCCTACCGTCCCCCCAAAGAGACGAGATTTACTTAAGCAAGAGCTTGAAGTTTTTTTCGGTGCAGGTGGTGGTGTTATGACTGATTTCATTGAACAGCCACAAAGACTGAGTTCTTTGAAGATCATGTCAATCCCTTTTTTTTAGGAGCTCGAGAAGGAATTCGGAAGCTTCCTCCTCTACATGGCGCTCTCGTTTTTTGGGAGCGGATTTTTTTGATTTCGGGGCTGTTTTAGCAGGGGGTGTGTCATCCTCCTCTAACGCGACAACTTCATTGCCTTCGGCTAAGAGACGAGCTCGGGTCTGACACTCTGCTGTGGTATGTCCCCTTTTCTTGTGCTGAGAACAGTATTTAGTCGGATCGAATTCTATTTTTCGGACGGTTTTCAACCGAGAAGGTTTATCCGGCTTTGCGTGTATCCTTTTTGGTGAGAGCTTTTGAGGCTGGAGAGCTTGCTGCTCCCTGCGTGAATGCAGATTCGAGCTGAGAAGTTTCTTCTTCCAGGATTGTGAACGAGGACGCGCGATGCAGTGCATCGTTAAGGGATACTGGTTAGTGGATGGTTAGTTCCTCTCGGAATCTAGCTCGGAACCATAATCCTTTTCTTAATGAGACTAATGGGACGTCGACATTTGGGTTTACGATCCTCGATTTGGTTTCTTTGAACCTATCGATGTATGACCGTAGGGTCTCGGTTGGACCTTGTATGGCGTTAAATAGGGCAGCCTCGGTGGTTTTGGTTCCCATAAACACCGAGTATTGTTTTAGAAAAGCTGTCATGAGCTGGGTGAAATTGTCTATGAAATTTCCTTCTAGTCGAGCGAATCATTCTAGGGCTGGTCCTGTGAGGTTTTCGGCGAAGAGTCTGCAGAAAGCGGGTTCTTTTACTTCGTCGTTCAAATGAGCTCGAGCTATTGCGAGTCGAAATTCTCTGATGTGAGCTTCTGGGTCTGATGTTCTAGATAATTCCGAGAATTTTATCTTCCCTGTATCACGCAGTCTAGCGTTAGCTATCCTATTGGTGAAAGGAGTGTGCCGTGTCTCTTCGTTGACACTGTCAATATCTGGTGCCGAATTAGTTGCCATGTGAACTCGAGAGTTCAGCTGCATGAATTGCGCGTTGGCATGTTCGACGTATCTCCGTAAGAAATCGTTATCGATACAGTGGGGGTCGATCGGAGTTGGTTGGAAAACCGGAGTTTGACGCTGATTCATGTTGGGTCGTACTGTGGTTGTGCAAACGCATACGGTTGCATTTCGCGATCGAACTGAGTTTGGTTATTCGAGTTCGAGCTCGTTCCCTGAGCGTATTCGCGGGGTTGGGAGCTCGACGCGAATGCTGAGGCACCGAGCCATCTCCCTCTGTTTTTGCCTCCTAGAAGAGGAGGAGGAGGAGGAGGAGGTAAGTTCACGATGGCAGGATTTTGGTCTCTCGTTAAGCTCTAGTTTGGTGTAGTCGAGCTAGATGGAGCTGAGATTGTCACAGAGGTTGTTGCTGGAATAGTTCCAGCGTTCGGCGGTGTGACAAATATTTCCGATGTTCCTGGTGGGGAGATCACTGGTGTGAAGCCCAGACGTGTTCGAGGGGGTTGACTTAAGAAGGTCCTTCTCCTGTCTAGGTGCTGCGTCTAAACCTCGGGTGTGGCGAGCTCGTCGAGGCGGACGTCTTAACCTGTTCGGCGAGTCGCGCTGCAAGGTTTCGATTGGCAATTTCGTGGTTTCGATTGGCTACCTCCTAATTTTGGGAGCGTCCAACCAAAACATTGAGCATCGCCCGAAATTCCGCGAGCTCATCCGCATCGTGCCTTGGCGTGCCAGAGTTGAGCGGTGGCGAGGCGACTGCTGGGCAGGATCTGGTCGCAGTTGCCGGTGAATCGTCGGATGTAACCCATGTTTGATTTCCAGTCAACGCGGTTAGACTCGCGAGCATAAAGCTTGTCCCTGTGACGGGGGGTGCTCGAGCCGATTGGTGCCGAGATCGTAGAGGTCGAGGTAGTACTCGACCTAACATTCTCGGTCTGACCTAGATGTTGTGTGGTTGCTCCCTCGTTTCCCGATAAACACTCGACAATCACGTTCTCGCGTTCAACGGTAGACGAGGTGATGCTTGTGATTGGATCCATTTCGTTTAACGAATCTTTGATCTGACTCTTAAGACAGAAAAATCTATAATCTTCCCCACAGACGGCGTCAAATGTGAGATCCAAAACTCACACTAAGGTTTTGTAGTGATTTATGTAAAGGAAAAGATGGTTAGACCTTCTATGAATCAAAGATGAAATGTAAGATTGATATAACGAACTGCACTTTGTATTGATGATTGAATAAATGTTTACTAGAGATCTCAAAAGAGATGTGTTTAGTGCGAACTAATGATTTTAGGGTTTACAGATGAATTCCACGTGAAGAAGTTCCTTTCCCGAACGTCCTCCTCTTCTTTTATACTCGCTCTCCAGCTCCAGCTCTCCGCGTATCTCGGCGTATCTTGACCTAGCTAACCATCCGAAGATCTCGGACTCTCTAATCTTCGGGAGATCGCAGAACTGCTTTGGTTGACTCATTGGTTAGCTCGCAGGTTTCTGATAGAGCTAGTCGTAAATCGGACTGTGCTGGGCTGACGAGCTGTCCCTTGAAATGGATGGGCTTCGTGATAACTAGCTTTTTAGCAGGTTAAACAAAACCTAAAGCTTGTCTATGTCATTGTAATACTTCAGGTCATCAATCCAAACAAGGGTGTGAAAGGTATTAAGAATACAAGAGCTTGAAATAAAGCTAAGCAGATTCGAGTTAAATGGGGAGAAATTCTCTAAAAACTACTTGCAACTATAAAACAAAGAAGAAAACTATTTTAAAATCCCTACAAGAGAGTTATACAACTACTAGAAGACTAATAAATAATAAAACAGCCGATCTACTAATTTAATAAATTCAAAATGTAAAACCGGATTAACTAGACTATTTGATGGTGAATAGCAAGATATTTTAAAACTATTTATAAAAATCAAACGACTATAAATTTAACTCCACACAGTAACTTAAGATACTAAGCAATTTTTAAAATAATTGAAAGAGAAAGAACACAATTTATAGATTTATGAAATTATATTGCAATAATAAACTATTTAATTAAGGAATTTAAATAAACACAAACTAGAGGAAAATGATTATTGGGTTTTGAAAATATTAAAAACAGATTTAAGGCTGAGAATCCTTCTTAAGGAGGTTGAAAGTTCGAACTTGGAGTTTGAAAACATATTTTTACTCTTATTAGTTAATTCTCTAAACCTTAAGAAACCAAAATAGAATTATCCATGATGTGTGGTATAATTCCTTTCTTCACCCTTTCCTCCTAACCCATGATGTTTGGTGGAAAGAATAGGTGAAGAACATTAAGAATGGATCTTAAAAGAAATGGTTTAACTAGCTCCCTAAACATCCATGATGTGTGGGAAAGGATGAGCTAGTCTCTTGGATTTGGTTTTAAGGGATTTCCTAAGTCTTGTTAGGATAAGGAAATCCCTAGATTAAAGAGAACTCTAAGGAGAATCTCTAGACCTTAAAACTCCCAAATCGAAGAAGAGATTTAAAATGAAGTACAAGAAAACACCCAAAATCTAGTTTTCAACCCCCTTAAATCATCCCAACCCCAAACATTGGTGGATTACTCACAACTCATGTTCATACCTCTCTTAAACACAAGTTTAGAGCTGATGAACATAAGCGGTTTTTAAGATGAAGAAAGATTTGAAATTTAAATACTTGTGAAAGATAATAAAATACAAGAGATTTTTACAAAGAAAACAATTAGTATTAAGAAGAAAGACTTGACATTAGAATATCTTAAATACAATATATATATAATAAACACAAGAGTTTTCGGAAGAGCTAAGTAAGAAGAGCAAAGAACTCAAGAACACTCCAAGAAAACTTACAAGAACACTAAGAAGACTTTGAAAGAGAGAATATAAGACTTGATTAAAAACTTGAATGAAAACTCTATTAAAAACTGGATGATAAACTTAGTGAAAAACTGAATGATTATTACAAGCACACACACACTCCTTATATAGAGTTTTAAACATGGCTCTTGGCCTTAAAAGAGGGGTCAAGGGGCAAGAGACAAAGGGCAAGGGACAAGGGGCAAGGGACAAGGGGCAAGGGACGAGGGATCTCTCTAATCCCACTTTTACTAAAGCATAAACACTTTTTTGGAGCACTTTGCAAGTGGTATCTTTTGGTTCAGGTTCATGTATTGATCGATCTGTATCTTTTGAACTACTGCACCGTTTGACTTGAAATCACCACCAAATTAAAGCTAACTCAATTTCCTAAAACTCTCATGAAGACTGCTGAGGCTAAATCACAATAAAAAACCCTTCATCCGAGCTGATCGTTCAGTTAACGAAATTATTCGCCAAACTTCCAGACGGACATGTTGTTACTTAAATAGCCGTATCTTCTGAACCACTGACCATGATGACTTGAAATAACCTCTGAACGAAAGATAACTCAATTTTCTATGAGTTTTATGAAGATTGCGGAGGCTGAATCGGAATGAAAAGTCTTTGTAAAGTCTGATCTTTAAGTCGCTTTAGGTGACATGGATTTGAATTGGTTGCAACATCTGGTACAGCAAGTCATATGACATCAATTTTCTCTCTGCTTGTTCCTAGCTCATCATCTTATGTTTCCAGCTTCCACATTGTCTCCAAATGCATAGAATAACCTGAAATGATGCATATATACAAAAGAAAATGCAAATGCTAATGCAAATGTTCTAAATCCTATAAATGATCAAATACTATGATTATACTTACCTATAAATGAAATATGGATGAAAATTTATTCTAAATGCATGGTAGATATGGGAAATATATGTGTATATCACTTCGGTAATCTGGACTCTTGATGTTATGCTTAATGGGCTTTCGAGATGGGCCCGATTTGTGCTAAATCTAACACAACCAATTATGCCATTGAGGACGTCCACATAAGACGAAGAAACTCAATCTCATTGGTCCAAATCAGCGTTCTCATTAAACACAAAAATGTTAAATATGTTTAACATTCTAATTAAATTAAAACACTAAAAAAAAAATTTAATTTGATATATAAACAATTTGTTTTTGGAAAATCGACATAGAAAAGTTAAATAACAATAAATAAGGAAATTATATCTTAAAAAACTGTCAATAACTCCATAGAATAGTATATGTTAAAATAAAATATAAATCAGTGTTAAAAATATTAAAAATGGAAATTAACTTGATATGTAGGCTAATTTTTTGGAAAATAAACATAAAAAAGCTAAATAACAAAAAATACAAAATGTTAAATATGATTAGCATTTTAATTAAACTAAAACACAAAAAAAATAAAAATTTATAATTTAAATGTCAATAACTCCATAGAATAGTATATGTGAAAATAAAATAGAAATCAGTGTTAAAAATATTAAAAAATGGAAATTAACTTGATATGTAGGCTAATTTTTTAGAAAATAAACATAAAAAGCTAACTAACAAAAAATACAAAATGTTAAATATGATTAACATTTTAATTAAATTAAAACTAAAAAAATAAAAATTATAATGTTTTGGAAAATCAACATAGAAAATTGTTTTTTTTTTAAAATTATATCTCTCCATAGAATAGTATATATATACTAGAATAGGACCCGCATATATGCGGATTTTTAATAGAATATTTTAAATCCGTAAAAATTAAATAAAAACAAAATCGAATAATCTTTAAAGAATTTTTGTTTTACTTTTATTAATATTTCCACATATATATGTTTTAATACACTTATATGAATTATATTTATTTCTAATGCTTTATATATAAATATATATATATATATATATATTTATCTATTCTAAAATTTATTTTATTAATATTTACTTAATATATATATTTGACGTTTTTATTTTTTAAACCTTAGCTAAACAACCGAATAACCAAAATGGTTAAATCTTTTCTAACAATTAAAAACAAAAAAAAAACTTAAATGAATAACATAAAAGAAACTTATTATTTACTTTTTATATTTTTTTATAAAAAAACTTATTATTTACCTTTTTATTTTTCTTTTAGTATTAGTAATTGATCATACAATTTCTTTAATTTAAATAAAAACATAAAAGAAACTTTTTTTTTGTTAAATTTCTTATTTATCTTTTCAATTTTTTATTTTTCTTTTGGTATTAGCAATTGAAAAGAAAACTTATTTTACTAATTTTTTGATTTTCCTTTTAATATTAGTAATTGATCATACAATTTCCTTAATTTAAATGAAAAATATTAAAAAAACTTACTTTCCTTTTTCTTAATTTTCTTATTTACCTTTTTCAATTTTTTGTATTAGTAATTGAAAAAGATACTTATTTTCCCTTTTTATTTTTAAAACTAATTTTTTGATTTATGTAAACATTATGTTAAAAATCTAATTGGTTGAATTTTTTTAACACGTGTCAAAATCTAATCGATTAACTTGACACATGTCACGATCATGTTAAAACTAACTTTGATGCATCCTACTTTATATAATAAGATATATAGCTAAATTAAATGGAAATTAATGTTAAAAATATTTAAAAAAAATACAAATTTACTTGATGTGTAGACTAATGTGTTTTTGGAAAAGCAACATAAAAAGCTAAAAAAAAAAAAAAAACAATTATGTCTTACACTAATGTCAATACATTCACATAATTGTATATATCAAAATAAAATATAAATCAGTATTAAAATATAAAAAAAAAAATCGTATTTATCAAAATAAAATAATGATCTATATATAACAAAAACTAATTAAGAAAACATCTAAAAGGAAAGCAACTTGATATCTATGCTATATTTTTGTAAAATCAACATAAAAAAAAATAATAGACAAAAAATAAAAATTAAATTATATCTTAATGAATGTTAATATATCAAACTAGCAATTGTATATGTAAAAATAAAATGGAATCAATATTAAAAAAGCTAAGCTATCAAAGGAAAATTTATCTATAAACAAAATCAAATTGATATATATAAGCTAGTTCTTTAGTAAATCAATTATAAAAAAGCTTAATTAACAACAACAAAAAGAACAAATTATGTTCTTAAGTATATCAAAACATAGTAAGGATAGTACAATGTCAAAATAAAATAGAAAGTAATTCCAAAAGATCGAAACTAATTAACAAACAAAAAGGAATTAATTTAAAATATAGTTTTGAAATTTTTAAAGTATTGGCATCAACAATAAATAACAATATAAAAGTTGATATAGGTTATACAAGTATACAAACCAAACATATTCTTCAAACATTATAGAGAGCTTACTAAAACATGGTTGCTTCCGTTTTTTTTTTCCTACCAGTTACTTCCGTTTTTGGATTTCAACGAACTTACAAAAAAAAAACAAATTGAGAGACAAGAAACAATAATAAAGCGGTTTACAGATAGATTTGGAATTGTTTATTATCGATTAAAAGGTACTAGCAAATCTAATTACTCATCACCAAATGAAAATTTAATCAACACTTATATTATGTTTTAACATGTTTTTTTTAGTCACCTACAATACTAGTCTTCATAGTAATAGGCTATTATGTTATGAGGCTAACATAAAATTAATGAACTCAATATTAACCTCAGTAAATTCAAATTGATTATTATCGATTAAAAGGTACTAGCAAATCTATTTACTCATCACCAAATGAAAATTTAATCAACACTTATATTATGTTTTAACATATTTTTTTAGTCACCTACAATACAAGTCTTCATAGTAATAGGCTATTATGTTACGAGGCTAACATAAAAATTAATGAATTCAATATTAACCTGCGGTAAATTCATAATCCGAATATTAAGCTATCAGATAAACATTTTAAAAAGATAAAAACAGTTTACCAGACACAAAACATACAAAATGAAATATATAAAACCATACACTCATAGTGAGTCATTACTTAATACAAAAAATTGAATACTATGAAGACAAATTAACTTTTTCATGTCATTTAAGCAAAGATATAGTTAATTGGTATAGTAAAAACATCAACAATAGTGTATTAGCATTATATATATGCAACCAAAATATATAAGTAATATTTGAAAATACTACACACAGTAACTCTCCACTTGAAACACAACAAGTATTAAACTCTGATTCATATACATAGCTACTATTGATATTTGAACCCACATAAACAACACATGAGTAACACCTCATAGAATTTCATTTAAATAATAAAGTATGAGAGTGTTATGAATCAAACACAAATTATCAAACCTAGACATGCTATTCAAATCATAACATTGAGAATACACGCATAAGTTAATACAATGATAAATGGTTCAAAGACTCCACACCAACTTAAAAAGTTGAAAAGCATCATCTAGTAGCAGACTGAAAATAAAACAGATCTGAAAGATAAAAAAAACAATAAGATAAAACATGAAAAACCCGACGGAGAAACAAGAAGCTGCCTTGCATGATCATTGAAACTTTCCAACAAAGCTATATGCAACTTTTTGTTTTCGATATCTCGATCCTCTTCTTTGATTGTCTCAGATACATTTGTATGAATCTCAGTATGCATATTATCAATTAAACTATATGTCATCTATATGTTATCATAGTTATATGGTTTTTAACAAAAAATAGGAAAATATGTTGAAAGATACGATGTAAACATATATATTAAAGAAATATTTTGTTCAGATTTATAAAATGTCAAATTATTCTTCTTCTATTATTATTTCTACACACATAACATATAACTCAACATGTTAAAAGAAACAAATTATTTATTTAATCAACTAAAAATCAGTTGACTTATTATTATTTTATTTAACAAAATTTGCAATCTTGTAAACATATACAAGTATAAAAAATGATACATTGTATGTTTAATATATTTTATAAAAAAATCCGTAAATCATTCGGTAATTTAAAAGTTACGAACAAAACAAAATTAAACTAAAGCATTAACAAAGTACGTGAAACCTGAAATATCTAGTACTAGGTGATCGGCACGCACATTGTGCGGACTACAAAATATTTTATATGTTTAATATATAATTAATACTGTATATTAAAGTTGATCAATTCATACATGCTAATTATGTATTAATAATAACATTATATGAATATTTAATAATAAAAAATAACAATAGATCAAATAAAAAATGTTATATATTTCAATAGAAATTAAAGATAAAAAAGTCATTATCAAAGATTTTAAAATACTTCTTTAGATAAAAAGTGTAAATATGATAACTAAATAAACTGAAAAATATTAAAACATATAATAGATTTTTTAGTTTTTATGCTTGACCTGCACGCATGTACATGTATAATTTTTTTTATATACATAAATAGTTATAATATTTAAGTATTGATTAGTTTTTTATATATTATGTAAATGTTATGTTTGTATAAATATACAATTTTAGTGTTTAACAAACGTTATGTTTTTACACGATGCAGTTTTTTCCTTTTAAGAACAATCAGGAAAACTGTTTCTATCGTTTTTTATTTAATCAAAATTTCTTATTTTCAGCATTTTATGATATATGGTTTCAAAATAAAATTTATATTAAATATTAACAAAAATTACAAAGAATTTTTTTAAAATTTAAAATTTAATATTTGACTTTATCATGAAAATAAATATAGTACATTGTATAATCTATTAGTAATTTTACTTTTCAATAAAAATTATAATATATATTTGTTATGAAATTTGTTAAATCATATTTTATTAAATTCTCCGGTAGCTCTCCGCTCCTCTCTTCATCCAATATTGAAGAATTGGTTTGATGAATAAAATAATTTTTTTATGGTTGGCAACTTGGCATGCACACATATGCATTATAAAATTTATTTTTTAAGATTTTAAATGACTTCGTAAAACAAATCACAAGAGTGTTATTGAAAAACAAAACTGTAGACATTTATTTTTATTTTTACTTCTACTTCTTATTTTTTATCCGGTTATATTTTATTTTATTTCTTATCTCAAATTCTCAATATACAATGAGACTGTCTATGAGTATGATATAAATTTTTTATTTATTTAAAAAATAATAAGAGATAAAAATGGTATTACGTATTTACTATCCTATTGGATAATATATTATTATTTTATATAAAAATATAATATATATTTGTTTAAAAAAATTTGTAATCATATTTTATGAAATTTATTATCAATATATGTAAAAAAAAATTGAAATCATAGTAATTATTATTTTTTGTTAATTTAATTTTGATATTGTAATGTTATAATCTAGTGTATTCATGTTTTAATTTTATAATTTTTAATTTTAACTCAACCAATCAAAACATTTCGTTTATTTTAGGAAACTTGACATGTCACATTTACATTTCATCTTTGAAATACACTAACTTTCATTGTGTAAGTGACAAATTAGATTTTTTAACTAAAGTGACTTCTCAAATAATATGTAGTAGGATATATAAAATTTCATCTTCTAAACCTGAAACGACGTTCCATAACTCAATTTAGGAACCCATTTTCTTGGCTCGTCTCATTACCTCCAAAACCAAAAGGGTTCCTTAATCTCTCAGCTTTCTAACTAGTCCGGCTAGGCGATGCAGAAGCTCGGTTATGGTGGTTGGAGGTGCTCTCCTGTTCTGATCTTCGCTGGAGGACGGCCTCATTGAGGGATTTTTCCCGTTTTCTAGCTTTTTCTGTCATGTTTTTCTTCTCTGTTTCCGGTAAACTTTTTTTCTGCCGACATCGTGTATTATCAGTTCTGATCAGCCTTTTCAGATGCAATTAATTAATTAAAAAAAAGTTCAAGGAGAAGAAAATATATATTTACAACTAGAAGAAGGCGACCTCCAATTTTTTTTTTTTTTTTTTTTACTCAGGGTAAATCCCAGGCCTATGGAGGGGCCCAGACTAATTCATGAGGGTGGTGCAGCCCACGGATAGATCCTCACCTCCGGGTATTCAAATGGGCCGAAAACATGGGCCCATATCCGTGTGGGTGTCCAAAGCAAAGTGTTGCAATTTCGCGCAGCAGGGGCGTCGAACCTGAAACGTGTTAGTGTCCCAGTCCCGACTCCTGCCACTCGACCACGATGCCTCGGACACGACCTCCAATTGTTAAAATCAGAAAGCGTACAGATGTTGGTTAGGTTATTCAGATTTGATAGCAGGCTATGTAAAATTCCAGTATTTAAAGATGTGGTTCGTGCAAGTTGGGATTCTGAGAATGTGCAAAATATCTATATATGTCTCAGAAATATCTCAAAGTAGAAGAAGATGAAATCTTTTATATTTTTTTTTCTTAACTGAACAAAACGGTAATTTTGTTTTTTTCTAAACTCTCAATAACGTAATATGAGTCATCTCCGTTAATAGATTAACATAGTTGACTAACAGAAATTCGGTCAATGTTGGTTTTGGGCAAACGGAACAAAGTTGGTGTATGAAAATACTAATTTTTTATAAGTTTGGATATGAATTAGCACATCAAAATTGTTTAGGCTCTAATCCGCTACATTTATATAGGTTCAGGTATTAATTAGCTGTTTTTCCGGAGAATGGCGATCTAAAGGGAAATAAACTAGGGTAAATAACAAGATATTTACATGATATAAAAAATTTACTAGACACATATTGATAATGGCATAGAAGTAATATAGTTAGAAAACAATGAGTTATAAGTCTTTTTATTTAAAATTAGAGTTAGTTTAGTAAGTCTATGAACAAGGAGTTAGTCAAGTAGTTAAATAGAAAATTAGATCATTCTAAGTAATTTCCCTTATAATAAAGCGACAATGAATCATAAAGATATTGGGATGCGTCGGCATAAAATTCGTGAACGGAAAAAAAAAAGTAACTTGGTCATCTTAAATTGTGATGTTGAAAGATTGCCTATACCTCTGAATTTTGTCAAAACAAGACTCGTTGCATCTTTACGGGAAGCGTCGGCATAAAATTGGTTGAATCGATTCACAAGATAACAATTCGGTTAGGGAAATTTAATTTTTTCAGTTTTTTTAACAAAAAAAAAAAACTTTTTTGGTTTTGAAATCGCAGAAAAAATTTACTCTCATAGAAAGAAAAAAAAAGTTGTGGACTGATTCTCTCACAAGCAAGAAAAAAAAAGGAGAAAATCGATAAAATACCTCTTTGCTTAATGTAGGAATTTGGGGGGAAAGGACCCTCAAAGTCTAATAAAAGGTGCATTTTCACAAGAAAACCAATGGCTTAACAAAAGACGAGAGTGAGGAACAACTCTTCCAAGAATACTTCAATTAAATTAAAATCAATGATGTCTTATGCATTCAGTATTCATATTGACAAATATCTGAACCTCGCCTTGTTACTCAAGTCAAGTCGGTCTAAAGGCATAAGACCACCTCCAATGCACATATTTGTGGGTGTTTAAATTAATAAATGTTAAAAAAGAATGAATAGTTAAGAACCGTATCTTTGCAGAGACACCGAAGACACTAGAAAATCCCTTACGTGACATCTTATAATTGGAAGATAAAATATTTTTTTTTTCTTTTTTTCTTTATTTGCTAAGAAAACACCCACATGTCTCCACATATTCTATTTTCCCCATATATTAATTAACTTTTAAGATCCTATAGGAGTATCACTAATGAGGTTGCTCTAAGTATGAAATTGTAGGAAACAGAAATAACCCCATAAATGAAAAGAGATAACTTTTATATCTCCTCTTCAATAGGAGATAATGGCATGCTTTTAACTTTTTGGTCAAAGTAATCGACAGCCTACTTTAAAATGGAGAGATCGAAGAACACTTTAATTTGATTAACTTTGGTAGATAATAATGTAACCAAATCTCTGAGATTAATTATAACCTTGGTCTTCATAATTGCTTTAATTTACTCATGCGTATGATTAGAATTTTGGTATTCATATTTTTTAAGGGAAATTACCGACAATAGTCTAAAGTATAGTATTGACTTGAATAGTCTTATTTTAAGAGAACTTTGTAAGAGTGCTAGAAGACTTGTAAACCTTGAAATAATTTTTTATTTACAAGATTGTCATTATGTATTTATTTTAAAATTAAAAAAATAATAATCATAAAATAATATTTTGAAATAATTAAAAAACAAATTACGGTTTGCGAGCAACATTTACGATCGGCGTTTACGATTGACGAATATTATCGGCGTTTGAGTTTAGCGTTTGCGTTTTTGATGGGAGACTTGTTTTGATTTTTTTTTTTAATATTATGGTAGACTTATTTTTAATAATAAAGTTAAATATACAAACCTAAAGCAACCGAACCCTAATTTTTTACTTCTTTCTCCATCAGAAAAAAAAACGACATCTCTCTCGTTCGACAGGATGATGAGGACATCGACCTAGCCGAGACCAACGAACTTGTACCGACAGTCAAATCCTCACCAATGACACGGTCCAAGACCAGGAGACTTAGAGAACGGTTCAATGTAGCATTGGAGACCCTCCTAAACACAATGGAGCTGGGAGACACGTTCAGAAATCCACCATTTCAAGTCGACCTCAAAGAAAGCTCCAACGCACCCAATATAGACATCTTGGAGGATTTTGCAAGGCTGAGCCTCAAAAGATGACCAGCCTCGAACAAACCAAGGTATGTTTGATTACTTGACAGATAAGGGAGTCCAAAACAACGAGAATCTCGTGGAGATCACGTCTCAGCCTCAAGATACCGCGGAAACAAGCATTGAAGCCGAGAGAGAGCAAATGGAGCAAGAAGACGTTTTGGGAGCTAACCACGGGGAGACACTTGAAGATTACTTCCATCTCGACTTCACTGGACATCAAAAAGATGGAATCATCAAGAAGCCAGCATGAAACGGACCAGGACCAGACACAACCATCAAGAATGCATTTCCGGTCATTGCGCGCCAAAACCAGGTATACACGTTTTATACAATTTGTGCAACTAATCTAACTTGTCCCAGCGGTTCTTAGCACGTCCAAGAGACCAGAGTTCGAGCCACAGAGGAAGGCCGCAAGAATAGGCTTAGTTATTTTGCTTTCTTTTTCGTTTAATGAACTTTCCATTTTTCATGTATTTTTGCCTTTTGCATTTTGTTTCTTTTGTGATTCTTGTGATGTCGTTTTGCTTTTAATTCCGGCCTTAGGGCTAGCTGACGAGCTGTTTATCAAGCTCCCCTGCAGCATTGTATCTTTGGTTACCCTACTTGAGCAATAAAATAACGCAGTTCTTCTAAAAGTTACAAGCCGCCGCTTGTTTTTGTTTTGCTTGTGCCTTTACGTGTGTGATTCACCAAGGCTGAGTGTCCGTGCAGTATCAGAGATCTTCCATACCTCTGTGGTGCCGTTCGATCCACCAACACTTCCCCTTATACCGTCCAACAAGAGAGAGCGTGAAAGCCAGCTTGTTTGACACCATCTCGGCTCAAAGACTTTTGGATTCAAGCCTTTGTTCTATCACCATCCATTCACTGATCTAGAAGAGAGAGCGTGAAAGCCAGCCTCTAGATCCCATCTTCCGCTTGCCTAAGACTCATACCCCGAGTCTTACATCACAGGACGACAAGCACGAGGTTGGAGTTTTCCGGTTTCAACGGCGACAGAGTAAGTTTTCTTCTTTATGCGATATCTCTCTTCCATTTTTTTAGCTCCTAAGAAGCAGAAACTCAAGCAAAAGCTCGATTCTTCGGATTTCACAAGAGTAACTGTTCATCTTCTCCGACAGATTTCTGGGTTTCGTGACGGCATGCGATCGTTCAGGCAAGAATTCCTGCAAGGGTTCGTTGTTTTTCATCAGGTAAACAGCTTTTGGTATTGAATCCCCTTTTAGAGAGGGGAAACCCTAATAATTTTCTCAAAATATTCTTGGTTTCACGCAAGATTGACAATATTCTCAGAGCGTTACTGAGTTTTTCGGTGAGAGAAAGTCATTTTGGAATTTTTTTGGTTGTGTAAGTGTTCATTATAATGATGGTAGATTTAATACAAATGTTTGTGGTAGATTTGTGTAAGTCAAATGTTTGTTATATGGACGGTTTATATTGATAGCAGGTTAATTATTCTTGGGAGAATGATTGTTTGATGCTAGGTTTGTTTTAGTTGTCGAGGTAGATTTGTTTTAATCGTATTTATGTTTGGTAGCATATTTATTTATTGATAATTTAGATACTTGTGTAATTTGTTTCTTGTTTGTGGAACAGACATGGGGCCGTTACAGCTACAATCAACCTTTTACTTCTGTTTCAAGTGGCAGCGTGAGATTATATGCACATGCTGAAAAGGAATATGGATTTCCCAAGAAATGTTACTGTGGAGGTCCGGCAATAATTGATACTTGCCATTCAGCGATCTACCCAGGAAGAAGGTACACTTGCCGAATGTTAGATGATGGAGATTGTCATATTCGAAAGTGGTGGAACGAGGCAATAATGGAGGAGTTGACTACCCTTCAGTTAAATTATGGAGACATAGCCGAGAAGATGGAATTTCTCATCTACTTGGATGATTTTTGTAAGGCGAAAGAGGAAATTGATCAGCTGAAGGAGGTACAGGTTCAAACAAAGGAGAAGATTGCCAACCTGGAGAAGTTAGTTGGTGAGATGATGAAGAAAAATGGGATTACAATCGACGTGGAGATGAAGATTATGGTTGTTGCTTGTCTTGTTGTTCTCTTTGGTATGTTTATTATATGGTTTAAGTAAGTGTAATGTTTGTATTTTTAAGACCTTCAAGTTGTATGTTTTAAGATCTCAAGACCTAAGTTATCGTTGTACGTTTAATTTGAAAAGGAATGAAGACCCTTAATTTTCAAGAGTTTTGTTAGGGTCTTCAAGTATATTTGGGTTAATACATTGTATTTTGAGTCTCTTATTTCTAGGTTTGTATCTATAGCCGAAATCAAAGTGATCTTAACCAAAAACAGAAGAAACAAAAGCCATTGATGTCTTAGATAATCTTTTGTAGTTTAGTGTATGATATCTATGTTTGTATTTATAGCCGAAATCAATGTGATCTTAACCAAAAACATAAGAAACAAAATGATATAATTGTCTTAGATAATTCATTTTAGTTGAGTGCCTTATTTTAGAGAGAGCATTTGGCATCGATTAGTTAATTCATTATCAAGACCAGATTCTTAACTTGTTTTTCAAACATTCGACCTTCAGATAAAATAAGTCTACCATATGGAACAACTCTACAGCAACATGCTATCAACAAATGTACGAACTGAAGACTATTTCTGCAATTACGAAGAATACAATGATTGAATAAATCTACCACTGCTATTAATAACTCTACAAATTCAAAATATATCTACCATAGAACAAACTAAATCTGTTGGCACTACGACCACCGTATGCATGCTGACAACTCTACCATCATTGACATTAAATCTACAACGCTGAAATTAATCTACCGTCAAATCTAAAAAATCTACAAAACAATCTACCATTCCGACAATATGTCTACGAAATTTAATCATACATGCCATCATTAAACATAAACCTACCATTCGGCCCAAAAACCTACCACTGAAAAAAATATTTACGGAGTCTCTGATAGAAATCTACCAATTAAGTCTACAGAATCATAACAAATCTACAACTTATTTGAAAACCTACCAACCTAACAAAAATCAAGTAACTTTTTATTATGTTTGTCATCAACTGAGCGGTAGACTTTTGTCATATCATACTTATTTTTGCTTACGTGGCTGACTATAGTAATGGTTGTTTCGTAATTACGTTTTTGTCATCAAACAAATTAAGGGTATAATCGAGTTTAAAAACTTTACAAGACTACTTAAATAATTTCTAAAGATTTGCTTTGTTTAAATCAATAGGGTGTTTTCCAAGACTATTGTAGCTAATCACCCTATTTTTAAAGTGCCTTAATATTGCTCTCCTTTCTTTGTTTTTTCTGTTTTTGGGTCAACAACTCTCCACTCTTAGAGCATCTCCATTAGTGTATCTTAAGAGAGTATCTAAACAATAAAAAAATAAAAAATTAAAAGAGAAAAGAGAGAGAGAAACTAGATACGTTTCTTAGATCTCTTGTGTAAGAAACGATTTTGAATGGTTTCTTACACTTGTCCATTTATTATTAGCTCATTCCTTTTATATTTTAAATATTAATTAGATAAATAATTGATATTAATAATATAATGGTAAGAGACTTTCAAATATGATTTTATCAAATATGATTGGAGATGGTTTTAGTTGCTCAAAACTTTTTAAGGAGAAAAATATTTTCAAAATAATCTTAACTACAATAACTTTAACTTTCTTAAGGAAGCCCATCAAAACTTTTTTATAGTTAATATAAGAAACCAACTAAAGATTCCACACATTTTCTAAAAAACAAAATTAGACAAAATATTCCACAATGCTTTTTTTTAGTTGTCTTTACACAAGAAAACCAAAATAATTATTTATAGTTTCGAGAAAGAAGAAACTAATGATCTAAAAATTCGACCAAAAATTTTCAGAACCAAGATAGTAATACAAATTGGGTGAATTTTAAATCATAATCATAATCTTAAATCGACAAGTTATAATTTTATATAAGAAACCGAAAACCATTATTCTTCCCGTAATGGATATTCTAGATATGTAGTGGAAAAATAATTTTTTAATTCTTCAAGTATTTGCAATTTGCATATTTATTTTCCAACTATTATGTGCATGGACTAAAATTCTAAATTATTGACTTCTTAAATTTAAATATAGTAAAAATCAACATTAACTAAAAAACGGAGACATTATTGTTACTTTTTAATAAATCCGACATAGTTGTCCAAACTCCAAACATAACCAAAAAGAAAAAGAAAACAAAATGAAACGTACCGCAAAAGACTCAAAGCATTAGCCACTAATTGATCAACTCAAAGCATTAGCCAGTAACAATCTTATACTTTTGTTTTTGTTTTTAGTTGTCGTAGACGGAATTGATCAACTCAAAGCAGTAGCCAGTAACAATCTTATACTTTTGGACGTGCAGATAACGAGACATAATAAAGATACATCTTCTTGAAGTACTACGACGACCCTTTTTCTCTTTATTGCGGTAGCTTCTAGTTTTAAAAATCTATAACAGACTTGGCTGATCATATCTTGTGTGTCTACGTATTATCATCTTTTTCTAACACAAATTCAATTGAAATTATTTTACATATCTACACTTATGGCTATATTATTTAAAATTATGGCCATACAGTTGACCATTGACCATTGATAGGGGGTAATACAATTCCTAGAGAATTTTTGTAGCTGTTGATATTTTGGAAAAAAAGATGCTAATTTGGATCCTAGCAGCTAATTTGGATCATTGCATCATATTCATGTTGCCTAAATATAGAAGTCTATGATGAAACACAATAAATAGTCAATCGTCTTAACAAAAATTGAGTGGTAAATGAGGCAAGTGTCTGTTCAAACTGTTGTGGTTGGTCTATTATATGCGATTTTAAGATAAATTTGAATACAAGGATCAAGTATATTCTCGAATGATATCATGATAGGAGTGGGACCCAAGCATATCTTACTAAAAACCTTTGGACCGAATCAGTTGAGCCCGGAAGAGATTAACCGCATCGAAGTACGTTTTCATTTCTTTTGTTAATTTTTTTCTTTTTTCTTTTATTAAAAATATGCTAATTTATTTTTTATGGTACTTAGGAAACTCCAAAGAAAAAATATCGTTATTTTGGCTTGGGAGATTTTGAAGTTTCTTCTCATGCAAGTGGTTTACACATATCAAAACCCTAGAAGTCAGGTCCAAAGTTTGAGTGGACCCTAGCAAATTTTAAAATGGATCCTAAATTTATATGTATTTTTATATTTTTTTAAATAAAAACGCTATATCTTATTTGGACATTTTGGGCACATGTCCAGAACCAAACCTGGTTAATATTATTGTCGGGTTGAAGGATCAGCTTAAAGAGAGAGTTCATGAGGTTAAGGAATTGCAAACATAGATGAATACGTTCAAATATTTCGACGGTCATGCAAAAGCAAATCATCAAGAATTAATTCCATGTGTGTCTACGTACTACTATGACGACCTTTTTCTCTTTATTGTTGTAGCTTCTAGTTTTAAAAATCTTTAGCAAACTTGGCTGATCATACCATGTGTGTCTACACACTACAAAAAAGGAGGTGAATTGTATCATCTATATATATATATATATATATATATATATAAAGTTAACTTTTCTCTCTTCTCATGAAGACACCTCATCCTTCACATCATTGCCACATCATATTTTTTAATCTAATTTTTTTAATTCCAAATTTAATATACATACTAATTATACATTTTGTTTTAACATAAAAAGAATTCCAAAAGACACCATTCATATTCTAAATTAAATCAAAAATTAATATGAATATAATTGAAATAAATAATAAAAAGTTTTTAAAAATGGTTATACTAATATTTTTCAAATTTTATAAATATTTAATTAGGTTAAGTTGTATCGCTAATATTATAAAAAAACTACGATATCAAAAAATTCCTAATAATTAAAAATATAAGTTATCATAGAACTATATATATATAAAGTTAACTTTTCTCTCTTCTCATGAAGACACCTCATCCTCCACATCATTGCCACATCATATTTTTTAATCTAATTTTTTTAATTCCAAATTTAATACACATACTAATTATACATTTTGTTTTAACATAAAAAGAATTCCAAAAGACACCATTCATATTCTAAATTAAATCAAAAATTAATATAATTGAAATAAATAATAAAAAGTTTTTAAAAATGGTTATACTAATATTTTTCAACTTTTATAAATATTTAATTAGGTTAAGTTGTATCGCTAATATTATAAAAAAACTACGATATCAAAAAATTCATAACAATTAAAAATATAAGTTATCATAGAACTAAATTTATAAAGAATTAGGTTTAAGTTGTTTTGGTAATATTATAAAAAAAACTACGATATCAAAAAAATTCTAACAATTAAAAATATAAGTTATCCTAGAACTAAATTTATAAAGAAAAATATAAGTTTATAAATCTTAACATCTAATAAAAAGATAAATAAGTAAAATTAAGGTATAAATAAGTAAAATGATGCTGTTAAAAATCTCATACTTTAATAAAAATATATATAGAATGAAACGTAAAATTAGTATAATTTATGTATGATTGGTTAATTTTTAACAAAATAATTTTAAAAAATAAAATTGAGAAACCATGCTTATTATTCCTCACTTCTCCTTCCACCTCATCCTCTTACATTTGACAACACATAATTGGGACAAATTTCAATACCAACCTCACTCAGTCCAATTTAAAATCTCTCTGATTTCTTCTTCCGTCGTAATCTCCGCTTCCTTCTTCAGCCATGGAAGGCCTTCTTTATAGCATCACGGTGCCGCCATGTAATATTTATAGAAATTATCATCTCAAATCTTTTTTCTCAAATTCATAGACTATTAATTACTTTGAATTTTCAGGCCTTGCAAATATGCAGAAGAAAAAGAAAATTAGACTACAACTGTAGTTGAACACAAAATTAACTGCATAAGATAGCACAACATGATCTGGGTTCCTTCTTCAAGTGATTAAATACAGTT
>JAHZTW010000004.1:65206033-65258637 GCA_020283515.1 Alliaria petiolata | reverse complement strand
AACGAAACAGTTACATCATTTTTAATAATTGAAGTTAATTCACATAATTATGTATATATTATTAGTGTAATTTTTATTAGAATCACTTTTTATTGATGCTAATTTTGCATCATTGTTAGAAGTGATGTTAACAAAAATTAATAAATACATCGATCACCTAATTGATGTAACATTATATTTTAATATCATTTTTTTAAAGTGATACAAACTAATAAAATTTGTATCACTTTTATTGAATTGATGTCAAACTAGTTAATTATAACATCAATTATCATAATTGATGTTAAGCCATGTATATTTGTTTCATTTATAAATAACTAATTCAAAATAGTATCACTTAGTTTTGTGATACAATTTAAGTGATACAATCTACCCCTTTTTTTGTAGTGACGTATTATTATCTTTTTCTAACACAAATACAATTCAAACTTATTTTACATATGTACACTTATGACCATACAGTTGACCATTGGTAGGGGCAATACAATTCCTAGAGAATTTGTGTAGCTGTTGATATTTTGAAAAATAAGATGCTAATTTGGATCCTAGCAGCTAATTTGGATCATTGCATCATATTCATGTTGCCTAAATATGGAAGTCTATGATGAAAATAAATAGTCAATCGTCTTAACAAAAATTGAGTGGTAAATGAGGCAAAATGTATGTTCAAACTTTTGTGGTTGGTTGATAAGTGCATTATTTGCCTCATTCTAGCATTCATTTAGTCCTAGTACACTTTGTTGAATTTTGGAATGTTTTAGGTACTTTGGAGGACTTTGGAGAGTATGGAGTTTTAGCAAGTCTTGGAGGATGGCACATGATCTTAAGAGGCTGAAGTAAATCAAAGGAGTGTGAAAAAAAATGGACTTGGATGCACTTAGGGGAGATCTGATCTTGATGATCGATCAGAAGCTAGGATCTGATAGATCAAACAGGGCAGGAAGATCTGATCGATCAGCCGATCGATTAGACCATTTTGGCCGATCGATCAAATGCGGCAGGAACATCTGATCGATCAACAGATCGATCAGACTATTTTGGTTGATCGATCTAAGGTGTGTTTTACCTAAACCCGACTAGGTCAATACTCGGTTTGTTTCAGATTGAACCGGTTTGGTTCCTTTACCTATAAATACAACTTTACCTAATTTTTCTTATCTATCTTAGGTTCTTGCTTAGAAAATTTTTCTTTTTGGTTTTAAGTAACTTGTAAGACTATTTTCAAGAGTATTTCCAATTTAAGAGTTTATAAAATTAAAAATATTCTATTATATGTGATTTTAAGATAAATTTGAATACAATGATCAAATACAATCTCGAAAGATATCATGATAGGAGTTGGACCAAGCCAATCCTACTAAAACCTTTGGGTAATAATACTCAACACAAAAGATCACTTAAGGGTTTGGCGTAAAACGTTTGGGTACTCATGCGGGAATGCTTAATTTATTTTCCTATAGTGGTATTTTTAGATTAAGCTCACCAAAAATATTAGATTAAGAATTTGGGTGCTTTTAACTCCTATAAGCCATTGATTTTAACAACCACATTCGTATCATATTATTAAGGCCAAACAAATACATGGAAAAGAATCAAGCTCTTACGCAATGCAAGGGATATGTAATAACTTTTTAAAACTAGAACATTGAGAGATGAAAGATATCAACACTATGTGAAATCATTTCTCTACAGAGTTTCAGAAATTTGCAGACAAATAAAATGTCTAATATTTACAAAAAGATTATTACCAGTCACTTAGGGACACAAGGACAAAGTAAATGTCTCAAAATAACTTAAGGAAGAAAGGCTACAAAAATTCTTGGTAACAACAATATGAGCCTTGACCATCTTCATGCTACGTGTCACAAATTGCTCGGATCGATACATGCCTCAAATCACTTGGTCAGATACCCCGTCAAAGGAACTTAGAGCACTGATAACCGATTCATATACTTCTATTCCTTTCATGAGGCCACTTTAAGGAACTATGAGGCCACAAGTAAGTCTTTATAGTCAGTATTGTGATTCAAAATATATAACTCAAAGGATGTCAATATATAGAAAAATATCATCATGCCAATACCTCGTTATGATCATGCACTAGAATAGGAGTATTTCCTATCTCTGTGGTTTGGCTACTTACAATTCTCAAATTCTCTTGCTTAATCACAGCATTATTTTATTTCGGATTCTTGTAATACGTTCATATATTAATGTCACTCAAAAGAGTATATTTAAAAAAAAAAAAAGAGTATTGATCATTGGTAAGAAACCCAAAAGTGGAATTCCCAAATTGGGAATATAGCGTGCATCTGTAGTTGAAAGTAAATTTCAGGCTTTGCGAGTTTTCCTCCAGTTGCTTCAATAGCTTTCTTGGACATAGACCACCATGGATTGGTACCATTTGTTGGAGTCATTATAAGTGTTGTTTCTAGAGACAAAAAATGATAAGAGGTCCACGGTACAGTTTTCTATTAGGTTTAGGAAAAAAAACTCATTTACTAAGTGGGATTAGGACTCGGGCTTCGGGGCTTATAAGGTCTTTTCGTTTTTAACAATTTTAGTCAACGATTTTGTTTAATAAAAAAAATACTCAAAGTGAGACTTTTAACAGTTTTAGTCAACTATTTCGTTTTTAAAAATTCAAATCGTAGTATATGGTAAAAATTTAGATTTTTAATATGATATAAATAAAAATCAAATCTTTTTACTAATTTTCGTGGCTGTCAATTAAGGAAGGAAAAAGAGTGAGATTTTTTTAAAAAAAATTAATAATTAGTTTTACAGTTAGTTTAATAAAAAAAATATTTTAATCTCTAATCAAATTAATATGAATGTCATTGATTGTAATTACGCTAGTAATTTGAACCCATTTTTATATTATTCTGAAAAACGTTGTGGTGATGACACAGCATAGTATTTTTGTAAATAACACATGATAGTAAGGTTTTCATTTAGTTGTTTGTACACAAGAAAACCAAAATAATTATTTATAGTTTTTATAAAAAAAGAAACAAAAGATCTAAAAAAATCGACCAATAGAAGTTCACAACCAATATATTAATCTTAACCCCCATATATTGGGTGAATACACACTACATAACAGATGAACAACAATAGAAATCATAATCTTACATCGACAAGTTATAATTTTCATATTTTGTACATAGAAGAAACCAACAATCAATATTTTCCCGCAATGAACATTCTACACATGGAGTAGTATTTCTCAATAAGACCGACATGGTTGTCCAAACATAACAAAAAAAACAAAGTGAAACTAAAACTAAAATCCAGATTGTTTCAACAATATTATGAGACGTACCGCAAAAGACTACAATTATTTGCTTTTGTTTTTAGTTGTCGTAGACGGAATTGATCAACTTAAAGCAGTAGCCTGTAACAATCTTATACTTTTGGACGTGGAGATAGCGAGACATGATAAAGATTACATCTTCTCGAAGTACTATGACAATCTTGGCTGATCATATCATATGTGTCTACGTATTATCATATTTATTTAACAAAAATTCAATTGAAAATTATTATACATATCTACACATGTGGCTATGTTATTTAAAAGGCACCGGCCATACAATAGTGTTTTGTGATTCTCAATGTATGTGTGGGGATGAATACTTTTCTCAATATTCCACTTAATGAACTTTTACAATTGTGTATTGTGATTCTCAATGGCTTTAAATGGTAACTGATTATTTGTCGAATTGTAATGGAATGGGCCGAATCAATTAATATTTACCATTTGAGTTTGTGGAATATAAGTTAAAGGAATTGTGGAATATGTCTATTCATCATTTTTTTGACGGCGTTCCTACCTATTCATCATTTATAGTTGTACAAAAAAAATGTTGATATCATTTATATTAGAAATAAATTTTATAATTAATACTTTGAGTTTTTGTGTAAATATTTCTATAAATTACTTGAACGTGTATTTCAGTGTCTTGTCTCATATTTGATATGTGTTATGTTACGTATGTAATTTATCTAACAAGTATGGATATAGTATAAGAAATTTAAGAAAATTCGATAAAAACGGGTAAATTGACATATTATAATTATTACCAGTTTAATAATCTGCTCAATTTAGCTGTTGAGTTGCAGAAATTTTTTTCTTTTTTCAGCTGAGGTTCAATATTTTTTTAATGACAATTGCTTGATAATGAATATTAAACCAACTTTTATTTGTGTTTAGATTCAATTCAAATATGACAAATCATTTTTTGAAAACATATTGTAAAATTATTCATATGTACTTATTGTCCATGTGAGGAATTATTATTTTTATTATTAAGTATTCACCATATTATAGCATATAATCATCTTTGTTTTAGAAAAAAGTACAAATAACTTTTTAAAATTTTTTGTTTATATAAAAACTATATAAATAAAACTATTTTAAAAAATTGTATTTTTATGTTGTTTAATAACTTAATAATATATTAAAACTATTTTTATCACATATTTAATTACTTAATTCATATTTTTTAATTACTTTAAATATATTTTTTATCAATTCAGCAATTTCGCAATTCCTCTGTTACCATTTATATTAATAGTTATTCCGCTAAATTCAGCTGAAAATCACAAAAAAATTCCGCCAGATTCTAGATTCCGCCAGATTCCGCAGTTACCATTCACACTCAATGTATGTGTGGGGCTGAATACTTTTCTCAATATTCCACTTAATGAACATTTCATAACACAAGACATAAATAATTTGTTAAATAAAGTCATTACAAAAAAAGAGCTTAGTTACTTAAATAGTATCATAAAATTAAATGATATGATAACTAAAGTGGTGGTGACTTAGTGGTAGTGGCATAGTGGTAGTGCAAGGAGGTTGGTTTACTTGTGCCCCAGATTCAAACCATCTTTGGGGCGGAGGTATATTATTTAAATCGGAATATAGAAATGGCTAACTCCGGGTACTGTGGGAGATTACGAGCCAAAAGCGCAGAACTTCCACAGTTAATTAAAAGAAAAATAAAAAAATTAAATCATATTATTTTGAATTATTTATTAAAAATGATACAAATTGATATTACTTTGCATCGCTTCAATAAAATTGATAAAAAAAATTATAAATTCACATTGGATTAATAATTGAGATAATTAATTATTTTGGTTAGCATCATTTAGAAAATGATATAAAACTTATATCAGTTAAAAAGTGATTAGCTAAATTTTTACTTTGATATAAAACTTCATTTGGAACAGAGGTATATTCTTTAAATCGGAATATAGAAAGGGCTAACTCCGAGTATTGGGGGAGATTACGGGCCAAATACCCAAAACTTCCACAGTTAATTAAAAAAATGATATTATTTTGAATTATTTATTAAAAATGATACAAAGTAAGTTGTTCAACACCAATTATGATAATTCATGTTGTTATTGACTAATTTATCATCAGTTCAATAAAATTGATACAAATCGATATTACTTTGCATCACTTCAATAAAATTGATAAAAGATTATGAATTCACATCGGGTTAATAATTGAGGTAATTAATTATTTTGGTTAGCATCATTTAGAAAATGATATAAAACTTATATCAGTTAAAAAGTGATTAGCTAATTTATTTTTTACTTTGTCTCACATCGCTAATTGATGATGAAGTGAAAGAGAAAACATGTATATATATATATATATATATATATTGAAACTTTAAATATCTAATATTTAGATTTGTTGGCCAATAAAATTATTACTTTTGGTTTTAACAAATAATTTTTTTTTTGTTTTAACCAATAAGATTAATTTTATTTGTTTATATATTAAAAAAATTGATGTGTTACATCAATTAATATTTTGGCTGAATAATAATATTATTATAAATATTTATAAAAAAAATATTTATTTTTTTTAATATCTGATATAATCAAATATTATTTAAATACTAAAAATATGTAACATCAATTATAATAACCATAACAAAAATTAACATCATTTATAATAATTGATGCAAAAATTAACATCATTAATATTTGATGCAAATATTAGCATCATTTATATTAATTGATGCAAATGTTTAAACTGATGTAAAGTATTTGTATCACCACTTTCAAAATTATTTATATAAGTGATGTAAATTTTGTATGCATCAATTATAACTTTATAAGTAATACAAATATATAAAATAAGTGATGTAATCAAGGTTTTTTTGTAGTGGCTAGTGTTCCTGTTTTAATAAAATAGATTATATGTGCTTATAAGATAAAGTTGAATACAATGAACAAATATAATCTCGAATTATTACAGGATAGGAGTCGCCAAGCCAAGCCTACGAAAACCTTTAGGTAAAACTCAACACAAAAGATAACTTAAGGGTTTTGCCTAAACCGTTTGGGTTCTCATGCGATAATGGCTCATTTATTTTCATATAGTATTATTTTTATTTATTTTTTGATCACCACAAATATTAGATTTAGAATTTGGGTGCCTTTAACTCTTATAAAGCCATTGATTTTAACTAAATACATGGAAAAGAATCAAACTCTTACGCAATGCAATGAAAGATGAACACTATGTGACATCATTTCTCTTCAGAGTTTGAGAATGATGCATACAAGTAAAATGTCCAATAGGTACAAAGGATTATTACCAGTCATTTAGGGTCACAAGGCCAAAGAAAATGTCAATCAAAATAACTTACAGATGAAAAACTACAACACTTCTTGGTGATAGCAATATATATGAGCCTCGACCATCTTCAAGCTACGTGTCACAAACTGCTCGGATCGATACATGCCTCAAATCACTTGATCAGATACTCCTTCAAAGGAACTTAGAGCGCTGATAACCGATTCATATACTTCTATTCCTTTTATGAACACTGTATCTTTAAGGAACTAAGAGGCCACAAGTAAGTGTTTATAATCAGTACTGTGATTCAAAATATATAACTCAAATATGTCAATAGATAATTAAATATCATCATGCTAATACCTCGTTATGGTCATGCACTAGAATAGGAGTATTGATCATTGGTGAGAAACCCAAAACTGGAATTCCCAAATTTCGGATAAAGCGTGCATCGGTAGTTGAAAGTAATATTTCAGTCTTTGCGAGTTTTCCTTCAGTTGCTTCAATAGCTTTCTTGAAGATAGACCACCAAGGATTAGAACCATTTGTTGGAGTCATTATAAGTCTCCCTAAATGATCCCATAACTTTCCTTTCTCGCTTATCTGGTGCAGAAAAAGGTAATTAGCTCTGTTCACTTAGTTTCTCCTCTGTTACAGAAATTACTTTATTTGCCTAAAAAAGATAACTCTTTAACATGTGATCAAATTGCAAAGAGTACTGCAGAGTCAATCTCCCTAAATAAAAGCCAAAAACATATCTAACATCATCAAATGAAAGCACATATTATGCCAAATTTGGTTGTTTTACTTAAACTTCGGTTATAAAACATCTCATGTCCTTGTATTAAAGAAATTAAAACAGAGATTGGAAAAGAGAGAATTCAAATACTCATAATCAATTTCAGATATATAATTACTCAAGGTAATATTCAAAAGAAAGAAATCAAATAATCTTAACCAAAAGAGAGTTATTCAAAGTAGCTCTAGACTCGAATATATGTATTACTAATGATCAAAGCACAAGTTAAGATACAAACTCTGATCTAATTATCTGGTGAATGATCAGTTCACATAACCAATCTAAGGAACAGAGTCTGTATTATAACAATTGAGATTGCATAGCCACAAAATGATTGCATATACACATAATTTACGAAGACCAATCTTAAGGACGGCTCAAACAGATTGATGGCAATAGAATACCAAAGAGCTAATGAACATTATAACAAACCAAACCAACACAGAAACATCATCTACTTAGTAATGGTTAGAGGTCAATATTCAATCACCGTGAAGGTCATGTTCCTAATAGAAGGAGCCCATTCCTCAGCAATCCTTTTCTTCATATCATCTGGATCCGCCATTGGAGGCAACCTTAGATCATACCCAGCTTCTGCCTCTGAAGGCTGCATATTCATCACAAATCCCTGAAAAACAAACAAACACAACTCTCACAAAACTCTTACAATACAGCAAAGTCAAAGATGAAGAACGAAACCATCAGTTTACAGTGTTGGAAGGAGTTCCTGCTTTGAGATAAACTGGATTCACAGAGATAACTTCTGAATTCGCAGCTTTTCCCGCCTTAACGAAATCGAACTGCGTCTCCCTGAATTTGGAGATCAACTCAACACTCTTCATCAGATTCTCCATTGCTCCATTGTCATACAGCTTAGCTCCGTGCCCTGGGATGCCTTCAGCTCGTATAACTAGATCCCACGGAGTCCGATCACCGTAGAAAACCCTAAACTCATCTCCAGGACTCGCCTGTCCTTCGTCCATGGCGAATCCAACATTCAGCTCTGCGAACTCCGACGATGTCGCGAATTTCTCCATCCCGTCGAATCCTCCGATCTCTTCTTCTGGAACATAAGAGACGTGAACAGTTCGGAGAGGAGAGAAGCCTCTCGATTTCAAGTTCCTGATGGATTCCAGATACTGAACTCCGACACACTTATCGTCCTGTGCTCCGCGTGCGTATATACGACCATCGGCGGTTCGGTGAGCTGAGAACGGCGGTTGAATCCATTTATCGGTTTCGGCGGGAACGGAATCGAGATGAGAGTTGAAGAGAATCGAAGGAAGTTTAGTGTTCGAGCCGAGCCATGTGATTAGAAGAACTGGCTTTCCTGAGACGAATTCGATGGTTCGAGTAGTGAGACCTATTTATTTAGCTTGGTCAACAAGGAAAGAGACCGGTGCTGTGTAGTTAGGGTTTGGATGAGCAGTGTTGAATCTCAGATATTGTTGGAATCGAGTGATCGGAGTATCTTCTTCTTCTTTTCCGTGCGATTTGAGGAAGAACATGATGGAGAAAAGGAAGAGAGTAAAGAGAAGAGGAGACGCCATGGATTTGTAGTTGCAGCTGTGTGTGTGTGTGTGTGATCATCACCAATCTGAGAGTGACGAAGATGAAGAAGAGCATTTTTCGGGTCAACAAAATAAGGTTAAAATATTTTTCTTATTTTATAATATACGTTGGAATTGGAACGGAAGGAAGATTATAGGCCGGTTCATTTACGTGATCCGGCCAGATGGTGTTTGTTTACTTGACGTAGCATCGGGCGACCAAATATTGAGGCTAAACGTTGCGATATCTGAATTTTTGGCCAAAATAAATTAGCGTTGCGATTGAAATTCTTGCGATTAGACACTGCAACAAACTGCACTGTCGTCAAACGAACAACAACCCCAACGTTTAAAAACAGCGTCTGAACACAAGATCGCAGTCACAGACGGCAGGCAAACGAACATGGTATATATATTGAAAATAAAATTAGAAATTGTTACTCATTCTATCTCGTTATATAAAATTTTTAAGTTAAAAATATAAATTTTAAGAAATATTTTTTGTAAACAAAATAGAGAAATTCCTCAAAATGACATGAAAACTATTTTCTATTGCATAAATACCACACATGCTAAAAATCTTACATTCCTAACATTTTTCATTAATAGATTGACACTTTTATCCTTATTTAATTAAGGAACTAAAAACCTATTTCTCCAACAGAGTCCGACGCACTCTCCCGCATTGGTTTCGCCGTCATGGAGAAGAACCTCGCCTTGAACATCGCCAAGAAAGGATTCCCGATCTCCGTCTACCAAAGTTGACGAGACCCTAGATCATGCCGCCGAAAAAGGGAAGCTCCCAGTCGCTGGCCAATACTCGTCTCACGATTTCGTCCTCTCGATTCAAAAGCCTAGATCCGTCATCATTCTCGTCAAAGTCGGAGCTCCCATTGACCAGACCATCGCAGCGCTCTCCGAGTACATGGAGCCAGGGGATTGCATCATCGACAGTGGAAACGAATGGTATCAGAACACAGAGGATCGAATCGTTGAAGGTGGAGCAGAAATGATTGCTCTATTTGGGTATGAGAGTATCTGGAGGCGAGGAAGGAGCTCGTAACGGACCTTCGCTCATGCCTGGTGGATCTTTCCAGGCGTACAACAACGTGATATTCTCGGGAAAGTCGCTGCTCAAGTCGAGGATGGTCCTTGCTTGACGTACATCGGAGAAGGTGGATCCGGGAATTTCGTGAAAATGGTTCACAACGGAATCGAGTACGGAGATATGCAGCTGATCTAAGAGGCTTACGGCATGCTGAAGAACGTCATAGGTGCTCAATGAACTTGTGGAGACGACTCTGTTTGCTCGAAAGTTTGTTCTTTGTTGCCTTAATTATCTTTATAGCTAAAGAATTGTTTTACTTTGATTTTGGTGTGCTGAAACTGCTTTTCTATGTGCCTGCAATATGTATCAACCAATCCATATGCTAAGGAAAACATTTTTTAAATCAGACCAGGCATGCAATGGATCGATTTGGGTTGATCTTAGTTGACCTTTCCCAAAAGCATAGCAGATTTGGTCGGCGGTTGCGTTGAGGGCTTTCAAGAGAATGGTAAAGTTTGGAAGCCTTTTAGGTTCAAGAAGGTGTTTTCCTGGTTGGATTCTTGCTCTTACCTTCCTCATTCTTTGTTGAGCATTGCATCGTATATCCAAACAGCGACTCAATTATCTCTCGTCTAATCTGGGTTACCTACAAAACAAAATTTAACATAATCACGCATTCTTATTGATTGTGGCTAAATGACTAAAAGCAAGCTGTAAACTTACTCGAAAGAGCTTGTTCTGAGCTCATCCCAAACCATAGTTGGGTCTGCTATGCCCTGACTTTATCCCAATGAAGCGGCTCCGTCATTACAGTTTCTTATTTTACCAAGTATCAAGTGATTTGGTCATGCTCGACGTTTTGCTACTTGCATTCACAGAGAAAATGGATAATTTCACTCTTAAAAAACGACTCATGACGACCTTCCTAAAAGTGTTTAAAACCTTCCTAAATTTCTAATAATCAGATGTAATTCTTGAGGACTTTCGGTTTTTTCATACCTTAAGAGTACGAAAAAGACCGGATCATACCTCAATAATAGGGCTGTGCTAGAACATACCTCAATGACATATTCGGGTTAATTCATACATCAAGTTAATAAAATTGGCTAATTCATACTTTGCCGTAACAGCGTTTGATTTTCCGTCAAATTGTGTTGACTCGGATGCCACGTGTGAAACGACGTAGTTTTACCTTAAACGAAATTTTTTTTTTTAAACGAAATTAAAAAAAAAACACAAAACCACATGTTAAATAAAACTTTCACCTTCTCTCCTTCCTCTCGACCCCAAATAGAATTTGGGATTTAGGGTTCTTATTCTCTCTTGACTCATTCAATTTTCTAGAAATTTTTTGTTCACAATAGTTCAGATAAGTTAGTTCATCATATCTCTGTTCAAAACTCAAGATAAAGAAATCGATCTGGATAAGCAAAAGTATTGTTGATTGATAAGAAATTATATCAATTTCACTCAGGCATTGTATCGAACACTTGGTGTTCATTCAATTCCATAGTTTCTACTCAAGTAACTCTGATAATATTACTACACTTACACGTTCGTTATTCATAAAAGACACACAAATAAACACAATTCATCAATCTATTCAACTAAATTCAACTAACAAACTATTATTTTCATGAAAAACTTGAACCCTAAAGTCACCTCATGGTCACGTACGAAAATCAGGCTGGAACTTTTCAAAACTTCGATTCGACTTCTAAACCCTTAATAAATCTGACAAATCGCGACACTAATTGCTTAGGATTTCACTCGATTCCTCAAATTTGTCTCCCCATCTCTGTAGAAGAAGTTTTGCGGATTTGGAAAGTGAGAGAGGAGAGAATAAAGGAACATTTGATTTTTTTTTTTTTCTAAATATCCAACGTAGTTAATAATTATATTTATTGTTGTTTGATATAATACTAAAAGTTGATTTGGTACAATTGGTTCGTATTGGAAGAAGATTTCAAGAGGTCATGAGTTCAATACTTCTCTTTGTTGTGTTTTTTTTTAAATTACAAAACGGTGTCGTTTTAAATTATTTTTTAAAAATTCATCGTTTAAGGTAAAACGACGTCGTTTCACACGTGGCATCCGAGTCAGCACAATTTGACGGAAAATTTAACGGTGTTACGCCAAAGTATGAATTAGCCAATTTTATTAACTTGATGTATGAATTAACCCGAATATGTCATTGGGGTATGTTCTAGCACAGTCCTATTATTGAGGTATGATCCGGCCTTTTTTGTACTCTTGAGGTATGAAAAAACCGAAAGTCCTAATTCTTGATGGTTCTAGTTTCTTAGTCTTCTCTATGTTAACAAGAGACTGACTTTTCGTGCCAGAATATATATTCGAGACGAGGTGCCGTATTTACCTTACCAGTAGATGTTTTGATATTTTTTGTCTACAAGTTCTTTATTGTCTCTCTCCATGGTCTTTACTCGGCCTGGAACTTAAAACCGAACTGAATGAACCGAACCGAACCGAACCGATCGGCAAGATTGATAATTAGATTCGGTTATCGACTCGATTCGGTTCGGTTCACCCAACCCGATCGGTTAACCGAAAATAAACAAAACCCTAAATCTAAATCATCACCACGCCGCCTCCTTTCTTCCTCGGTTCTCTTCACTTTCCTCTTCTTCTCTTTCTTCCTCGGTTCTCTTCACTTTCCTCTTCTTCTTCGATTCTTCATCTCTTTCTTCTTCTTCGATTCCTCTTCTTCATCTCTTTCTTCTCCTTCGATTCCTTCTTCTTCTCTTCTCCTCTTCTCCTCTTCTCTTCTCCTCTTCTCCTCTTCTACGATTCCTTTTCTTCTATCATTCTTCTCCTCTTCTTCTATTATTCTTTTTCTCTTCCTCCATTCTTCGATTCTTCTTCCCCTCTCCTTCTCTGATTCCTCTTCTTCTCTTCTTCTTCTCTCCGATTCCTCTTCTCCTCTTTTTTATTTTTCTTAAATTTTTACAATTAACCGAATAACCGAACCGAACCGGTTAACCCGAATTTATTGAGTTTAAACCGAATTTATTGAGTTAAAAAAAAAAAAGATCGGTTAGTTTCGGAAAATTTTAAAATATCCGAAATAACCGATAACCGAACCGGACCGAACCGTAATATTTTTCGGTTAATTTCGGTAAGATTTTTTTAATTCGAAATAACCGAGAAACCGAAATAACCGTCCAATTCGGTTCGGTTTATCCGAAGTCGCAGGCCTAGTCTTTATCTTTACTTCCACATGTGTGATCTTTTCATATGTATCTATTTTAAAATATTAAAATTTGTATGTTGTCACCACTAAGACGAGTCACCTACTACTCATAAGATGAAATCATGTTATAACTTTGATATTGACTGACTAAAAATCGTTTTATGTTCTCTTACTTGTATGTTTTAGTAAGTTTTTAAATGGTTAAATAATTTATCTTAAAACGTGCAATGAAAACTTTGTGTGTGTTTATACGATAACTCAAATTTAGGAAGCCGTCATACACATTTACGAAGATCTTCTATTAAACATTCAAAATACTTTTGAAAGAATTTAGGAATGCTTTATAATAGTTATTGAAAATCTCTAAAAAGTTTAAGAAGATTTCTTAATAATTTTAAAAGTTTTTTTTTTATTTTAGCAAATCTTTCTAAACATTTAGGAAGTTATTCTAAACGTTTAGGAACACCTTACTAAAATTGAATAAAATATATTTTTAAAGAAATTTGAATGCTTTCTGTTAAACATTTAAAAGACTTTTTACAGAATTTATGACTGCTTTATAATAATCATTGAAGATCTTTGAAAAGTTTAAGAACCTTTCTTAATAATTTAGAAATTTTTCTAATATTTTAGCAAATCTTTCTAAACATTTAGGAAGTTTTTCTAACAGTTTAGGAAGATGCTTCTTAATGAATAAAAGATTTTTTTAAAGAAATTTGAATGCTTTCTAAAAATTTAGAAAACCTTTAATCGTCTAAAACATTAGACTACTGTCAATTATAAAGTAAAGTAAAGAGATAATTTGAAAGTGAACCTGCCTGAAGGAGATTGGAAAAGTCATATAAGGATGGCAAGCATGAAGCATCGGTTTATTGTTTCAACAGAGAAAATAAGGTTTTATCGATAGAGGGAGGTTTGAAAGAATTTGGAGGATAGAAAGAAAAGGCTGCTTTATGATGTTAACTAACGAGAGCTTCTTCCGATGTATGACGGTCTTGGAACTGAAATGTTTTGGAATGCCTTTCTAAAATGTTTTGGAATGCCTTCCTAAATAGTAGGAAAGTCTTAATAAAAAAATGTATGTGTCGAACGGTTTACAAATGCTTGCTAACCGTTTAGAAAATTCCATTTTACTAGTTTTATTAATGTTTTAGAAAGCTTTTCTAATGTTTTAAGAAGCGCTCATAATTATTTAGGATGTCTTTCTAAACTTTTAGAAATGCATTTATAAAAGTTTGGAAAGCTTTCCTGAAATGTTTAAAGAGCTTTCGTTTTTTGTTTACTTTAATATTTAATAATTTTTTTAATGGTCAAACGGAAGGAGCACACTAAATATCTTATATCCAAATGCAAGACGTTAAAAAAAATTATTTTGATTGAAAAAGAGAATAATCCTTAAAGAGGACAAATTGTAAGTTTCTTGATAAAACTATTCACATTTTTACAAAAATGTCTATAGTTTTATTGGATTTTGCTTGGCTTTAACTTCGTTTTTTAGTTTCTATACCGCCGCTTAAAAACTTACTAAACCGTTTGATATAAAACAGAAGGGCTATGTACTTGAATACTTTTAGGAAGACTTTCCCAAATGTATAAAAACTAAAAAAATCTTTTAGCAAAATGTATAATGGGAACTTGTGTTTATTTATAAAAATTTAAATTTATGAAGCTTTTCTACAGATTTAGGAAGTTTCTCCTAAAACGTATAAAACATATAATTGAGAACTTTTTGACTATTTATACAATAATAGCTCAAATTTATAAAGTCGTTCTACACATTTAAGAATGTATTCCTAAAATGTATAAGTAAGAACTTTTGTGCATATATTTATACAAAAGCTGAAAGTAAAGAAGCCATCCTACACACTAAGGTAGACTTTCTTAAAACCTATAAATGATATTCTGGTTATTTTTTTGATCTACTATCGAAAATATATTAATTCTATTACATATAAAATTTTAAGAAACAGTCATCCACATTTAGAAAATGCTTCCTGAATTCAGACAACTATATTTTATATAAACATTGATCGTAGCTCCTTGTGATAGCTCATTTCCGATTTTGTATAGCAATGAAGGCAGTGAAATCTTTAAAGAGAATGAATCATCTATATATGCATCTACATGAAAAAAAAAACCATTGGACAGATTTTTCACGATTTAGGAAAGGTTTCCTAAACTATTAAGAAAAGACTGGTCAAACAAATTGAAAAAGTAAAAAAATAAAATAAATGATATCTTGGAAGGCCTTCCTAAATAGGTAAACATTTTTTCTAATTCGTATAAATGAATACTTTTGTTTCTAAAATTGTTTTATGTTTACTTGAATGTTTAGTAATTTTTTAAATAGTATAATTCATCCTAAAACATGTGATGATAACTTTTTTTTAGTCTATTTATACAACAATTTAAATTTATGAAGCCGTTCTAAAGATTTAGGAAGGTTTTCCTAAAACGTATAAAACGTATAAGTAAGAACTTTTGTGGATATATTTATACAAAATCTCAAAGTGAGGAAGCCATCCTACACATTAAGGAAGACTTTCTTAAAACGTATAAATGATATTCTGGTTATATTTTTGATCTACTAATCAAAAATATACTAATTCTATCACATATAAAATTTTAAAAAACAGTCATCCACATTTCGAAAAGGCTTCGTGAATTCAGACAACTATATTTTATATAATCATTGGTCGTACTTCTTGTGCTGGCTCATTTCCGATTTTGTATAGAAATGAAGGCAGTGGAATCTTTAAAGAGAATGAATCATCCATATTTGCATCTACATGAAAAAAAACCATTGGACAGATTTTTAACGATTTAGGAAAGGCTTCCTAATCTATAAGGAAGCTTCCTTAACGTTCAGAAAAGCTTCATGAATCGTCAAAAACAGTTCACTTTAAAGTTTAGACCAATCTATTCGTTATTTAAGCCAATATAAGCTTCATTTGATACCCTAAACAACTAAATCTAAAGAATGATTAACAAGAAAAAAAGTTGAACAAATTTTTTTGAATATTCAGGAAGTCCTTCATAAAATATTAAAAGTCATTCCAGAAAATTATGAAAGCCTTCCCGAATCAAAGATTCTAAATACTATGAAAAGTTTTAGAATTTTAGGAAACTTTCATAACGTTTTCTGATTTCTTTCTAAACTTTTAGGAAGATTTTATTGAATTTTTTTTTGTTGGCCAATCCCTTCTCTTTTAGGAAGGTCTTCCTAAATATGTTTATAGAAAGGCATTCCTAAATGTTATGAACTTTTACTAATGTTTTTGGAAGGCATTCCTAAAACATTTTGTGAAAAGACATTTCAAAGATTTACGAATATTTTCTAAACATTTACAAACATCTCATATAATTTTTAGAGCTTTACTAAGTTTTCCTAACGATTTTTTGGAACTTTTCAAATGTTTTAGGAAGCCTTATTAAACATTTAAATGGCATCTTTGAAATGCTTAACTTTAGCTTCATCAAGTTGCAATTAACAGATCATGATTATGTCAACACTTTCTCAGAATAAAACCGAAGAAGACATAATTGTTGTTTAGGAAAGGTTTCTTTTTTACAAAGACTTAAGAAACAACTGAGAGCTTATAAAGGTTTGTTTGTTTCGGCAGGACCAGGAGCTGTAAAAGGGACCAAACGGATTCCAGCAAATGAATTGGATGCTGCTGCTGCAGATGGATCTATGCGCTTAACTCTGAAAATTCTCCTGCTTGCCAATACCTCCTGACTTGCAGTCTTGAAGGTATCACACGCAAGTGCAGAGGAGTCTTCTTCATCATCAAGACCAGGATTTTCACGAGACAGCTCCTTCAAAGCAACTCTCTTTTTGGAATGTTGCTGAGCATTTTCTATGCCCCCCCCCTCCATCGACACTTGGTGAAAAGCTCAATAGATACAAGGCAAGCTAGAGTACCTACCTACAAACAGCAATCAAAGATTTTCCATAAAGACAAGGAGATTCTGAATTCATATATCCAAAACATTGTTATATAGCTAACAATATACCTAACTCAGTGGGTTTACTCTACACGGTTAACTCAATTAGTAAGCAATCAAAGAACAGCCATAGAAAAATATATCTAAATCTAGGAAGCGTTAACAAGCAACTGCATATGAAATTGATAAATCACAAGAGGCCTGAATAAGAGAGATCAACAATGAGCACACACGATAACCAAGTTTGATTACGCCGATCAGCAGGATAAGAACAATTTTCCCCAAATTTGAAATTTGGATCATTTCTTCAAGCAAAATTATTAGCTTCTCTTATGGATGGATCTTACTTTCAATCACAGGTTTCTGAAGGTTAATGGAATCAATATGCGCCGAGAACGGTGCTTTTGACGGAGTTTTACGTCGTATGGTGATACTCTTCTTCCACGGATTCTCGGAGCTCTGGTACACAAGGCGAAATAAGATGGTGGCACTCTCATCATTAGCTTACCGGAGAATCGCCGCTGTCGTCGTCGTTGCTGTTGTCGTCGCCGCCGTCGATTCAATTAAGGTTTGCAAATCGCCGCCGTCGTCGCGAGAGAGAGTGATGAAATTTTTTTGTGTGTGTTTTAGGAACCAGAGACAAAATCGGAAATTGGCATATCAAAAATGGTAGAGGTAGAACATTTTTACCGTCCGTGTCATTTTTGACCTAAAAATATGAATGTGTGGTAAATATGAGAATTGCCCAACAAAATATCATTTAATAATTAGTTAAAAAATTAATTTACCTAATCATAAAAAGATAGTAAAATTTAAAGAGTTAAAAGTATTAAATCACATTAAAATTTCCATATAAATTTGTAAAACATCTTATAAACAAAATGTTTTTCCTTAAACATCTTACATAATAGGACATAGTAAATATTATAAATTCAAATATTGTTATAATTTCTCACTTTATATACAAGAGGAATTTAACTCCTAACTTTCAAGTGGGACATTTCACAAATATTAGAGCATCTTCATCGTTTAGATATCCAAAAATTGCATCTCAACAATTAAATAGTAGTATTTAAATATAACTAAAATAAATAATTATTTTTTAATGTTAAAAACAAAATTAAACCATTCACTCCATGCTAAGTGGACAGAGAGTATCTCATAAGTTAAAAATCGGTTCTCAAACGAGAACCACTCTTCACTGTCTCTTTTAATTTTTGAATATTTTTCTTTGTTTAATAGTAAGACACTTTTGGTGAGAACCCCTCCAATGAAGATGCACTATGAACCTTTATTTCTTATTCAAAACAACTTCAATTTTGACAAATGAATACACTAATTTACAGTGCTCATGGCCAGAGTCATGCCAAGATATTTGGGGCCCGATACGAAATAAAAAATTGGACCTTAGATATAATACATAAAACATCATGTTTAAAAAACTAAGTTTGTTCTCTTACAAGTTGGTTCTAGATATTTGTTCGATTTTTTTTCCAACCAAATTTTGATTTATTTAGAAGGTCTAAAGTATGGCTTGTACAAGTTTTCAGAGCCCAAATGCTCTTTGTTTACAACATAAATCAAACACGTGTTGCAACCAAAAACTATCGCCCATGAAAAACAAAATGGGCCCTAAAAAAGTTCCAAAAATATGAGGGGCTACACTAATGCATCACATGTTTCTATTTCTGTTCAGGTCTGGCTCTGCTTACAACAAAGATTACATCGTGCTCAACATCTAGTCATTCCAACGTTTTTTTTTGGGTAAAATCATTCCAACGTATCCTCCTACCTATTATTTGAGAAAACTTTTTAGTAAAAAATGCTGACTTGTCAGCTCCACAATGAAAGTTAGTACATTCTAATGATGACATGTAAATGTGACATGTCAAATTTTCTAAAATAAATGAAATATTTTGATTGGTTGAGTTAAAATTAAATATATTATGAAATTAAAACATGAATACACTAGATTATAACACTAAAATTAATAAATTTAAATTACAGAAAATAATAATTACTATGATTTCAATTTTTTTACATATATTCATAATAAATTTCATAAAATATGATTACAAAAATTTTACAACCAATATATATTATATTTTTATATAAAAAATGATAATATATTATCCAATAGGATAGTAAATACGCTATAACATTTTTATCTCTTCTTCTTTTTTAAATAAATAAAAAGTTTATATCATACTCATATACAGCCTCATTGAAGATCGAGAATTTGAGATCAGAAATAAAATGAAATGTAACCGGATGAAAAAATAAATTATAATAAGATAAAACAAATATGAATAATAAGTAGAAGTAAAAATAAAAATAAATCTCTACAGTTTTGTTTTTCCCTAACACTCTTGTACTTTGTTTTACAGAGACACTTAAAAATCTTAAGAAGGAAATTTTATAATAAATGCATGTGCGGCTAAAATTTTATAATGAACACATGCGTGCATGCCAACCATAAGAAATTTATTTTCTTCATCAAACCAATTCCTCATTATTGGACGAAGAGATGAGCGGAGAGCTACCGGAGAATTTATAAAATATGATTACACAAATTTTATAATAAGTATTTATTATAATTTTTATTGAAAAGGAAAATTACTAATAGATTATCCACTGTACTATATTTATTTTCACGATAAAGTCAAATATTATATTTAAAATTTTTAAAACATTCTTTGTAATTTTTGTTAATATTTAATATAAATTTTAATTTGAAACTATATATCATAAAATGCTGAAAATAAGAAAGTTTGATTAAATAAAAAACGATAAAAACGGATTTTGTGATTGTTCTTAAACGCCAAAAAGTGTATCGTGTAAAAATATAACGTTTGCGGAAAACATCAGAAAAACTACAATGAGACTGTAAACCGTTTATACCGTTTCTAACTCCAAACTCCAAAATATAAGACAAACTCCAATAAATACAAACTCTCACAAACTCAAATGAAAATTTTATAATAGTCGGTGACGAGGTGTAACGCAATGTATACAAACCCCTAGTCGTACCCCCAATTAGTTCATTGGCTATCTTGACATTCCAAGACAACCAAGCGACCAATCCTTCCGACACTCACTACCAACAAACAGTGTCCTTCATGTTTTGCTCTTCTGTATTTGCGCTTTTCCTTCCGGGCAGGATTTGTACACATCTTACCAAAAACAAAGAATTACAAGGGAGATATAATAGATGATCAATAAAATTAAATAGCTCAAGTTAAAAGATAAAAGAATAAGGGGCTTACGTTAGGTTTCATTTGTGAAAAACTTCGGTACCAGCGGACTCTAATGATTATTAGTCCGTACCGTGTCAATGAGTTTGTAAGATACCTATAAAAGTCAGCGAACGACTCAAAGTCGTCACGATGCTTCACATAAACACGTCGAGGTGTGAACCTAGGAACCGACTGTGAAAGTATGAATGCAAATTAGAGTGATTTCATAAGAGAATAATGAGAGAGATAGACACAAACCAGAGTTTTCCTACAACACTTGCGCAAACTCTTAAGGTTGGGATGGTCTGTGGCAAGCACAGTCCCATGTGTAGCAAGAGGGTCAACGGCAATTTTCATGCTTGTACAGGTACCATTACCATCCTCTGGTACATATTTCCTTTGAATCAGGTCCATCAATTCCTGGATCGAAAGTGCCTCATACAAACGGCCGGATCTCCTAAAATGGAACTCGTACTGGATCACCGAGCAACTCTGTGACGTGTTGCTTGTAACCAACTTGCAACTCATACGGCACACTGTAGTTTTTACGGTCCACATAAAATTATTACCAATCAAATCGTCTATGTCAATTATTTATTTTTAACTCATACTTACATGTATAAACATGCGTGAAGGCTAACCATAAAAATTAAATAAATTTTTATATTTTAATATTTTTTAATTTATTTAGTTATCATATTTACACTTTTTATCTAAAGAAGTATTTTATAATCTTGGTTAATGATTTTTTTATCTTTAATTTCTATTGAAATTTATAATATTTTTTATTATTAAATATTTATATAATGTTGTTGTTAATACATAATTAATTATGTACAAATAGATCAATTTCAACATACAATATTAATTACTCCCTCTGTTTCTTAAAGAAAGTCTTTTTAGAATTTTTACACATATTAAGAAAACACATTAAAACTTGATAATTAATGTATTATTTTCTGTGATTAACAATTTCCTATAAATTTAAACCAATAGTAATTCAATAAATTCAATTACTTTTATTGAAATTTACAATTTATCATTATTAACTCATAAAAAGTGCATAGAAAACCTAAAACTACTATCTATTTGAAACAATTTTTTTTTCTAAAAAGTCTTTCTTTAAGAAACAGAGGAAATATATATTAAACATATAAAATGTTTTATAGTCCGCACCTGGTGCAGATCGATCACCTGGTTTGTTAGTAAATTGGTAATGTTCTAGGTTATAGTTCGTACCGTCGATTTGAAGATGGATAATACTGAATTGTATCCACTCATCAAAAAGAACGGTGAAAATGATTGATGTATGAATCAATTGTCGAAGGTGGCAAAGAATTACTTAAATACACCGAGGATTTCGGTCTAATTATTAAACCAATTATAATTATACGGTTGACCTAAACCGGCAACTTTAATACACAGTTGACGATGCTGGTTTAGAGCTTAACCGATTTCCAACGATCGATCAAAATAAGGAAACTACAAATGATATATTTTCAGTGTATTTTTAGTTTCAAAGCCAATAAAATATCAACACTTTTTTTGACGCTATTCGTTGACCTCAAGATGCTCTTCTTCTTCATCACTCTCAGATCGGTGGTCACACCTGCAACCACACAAATCCATGGCGTCTACTCTTCTCTGGACTCTCTTCCTCTTCTCCGTCATCTTCTCGCTCCAATCCCACGGCGAAGAAGAACATACTCCGATCACTCGATTCCAGCAATACCTGAGATTCAAAACTGCTCATCCGAACCCTAACTACGCCGCACCGGTCTCATTTCTCGTCGACCAAGCTAAATCAATCGGTCTCACTGCTCGAACCATCGAATTCGTCTCAGGAAAGCCGGTTCTCCTCGTCACATGGCTCGGCTCGAACCCTAAGCTTCCTTCGATTCTCTTCAACTCTCATCTCGATTCCGTTCCCGCCGAAGCCGATAAATGGATTCATCCGCCGTTCTCGGCTCACCGGACCGCCAATGGCCGTATCTACGCTCGCGGCGCGCAGGACGATAAGTGTATCGGCGTTCAGTATCTGGAATCCATCAGGAATTTGAAATCGAGAGGCTTCTCTCCTCTCCGTACTGTCCACATCTCTTATGTTCCTGAAGAAGAGATCGGAGGATTCGACGGGATGGAGAAATTCGCGGCGTCGTCGGAGTTCGCTGAGCTGAATGTCGGGTTCGCCATGGACGAAGGGCAAGCGAACCCGGGAGATGAATTTAGGGTTTTCTACGCTGATCGGACTCCATGGCATATCACTATACGAGCTGAAGGCATCCCAGGGCATGGAGCTAAGCTATATGACAATGGAGCTATGGAGAATCTGATGAAGAGTGTTGAGATAATCTCTAAGTTCAGGGAGACGCAGTTCGATTTCGTTAAAGCTGGGAAAGCTGCGAATTCGGAGGTTATCTCTGTGAATCCAGTTTATCTCAAAGCTGGAACTCCTTCCAACACTGTAAGCTGATGGTTTCGTTCTTCATCTTTGATTTTGCTGTATTGTAAGAGTTTTGTGAGAGTTGTGTTTGTCTGTTTTTTCAGGGATTTGTGATGAATATGCAGCCTTCAGAGGCAGAAGCTGGGTATGATCTAAGGTTGCCTCCAATGGCGGATCCAGATGCTATGAAGAAAAGGATTGCTGAGGAATGGGCTCCTTCTATTAGGAACATGACCTTCACGGTAAATGAATATTGCCCCTAACCTTTACTAAGTAAATGATGTTTCTGTGTTGATTTGGTTTCTTATAATGTTCATTAGCTCTTTAGTATTCTATTGCCATGAATCTGTTTGAGTCGTCCTTAAGACTGGTCTTCGTAAATTATGTGTATATGCAATCGTTTTGTGGCTATGCAATCTCAATTGTTAACAGTAGCTAATGTCCACACACTATACAGACTCTGTTCCTGAGGTTGGTTCTGTGAACTGAAAGAGCTTTTGATATAATACCATTGCCATTTTCAGCTAATGAGAATTCATTGACTGGATACTTAGATCAGAGATCGTATCAAATTTCTTAGCTTTTGCTTTCATCATTAGTAAAACATACGTTCCAGATGTCACTCAGCTTCTTTCTTTTGAATCTTCTACATTAGTTTCGTTATGGTGAGGATATACCTTGAATAAATATGTCTGTAGTTGATTAAGAACATTTGATTTCTTTCTTTTCCAACCTCTGTTTTAGTTTTTGTAAGACAAGGATATGAAACGTCCTAACGGAAGCTTAACCAAAACCAACCAGCAGCTTCAAAGTTTGGCAAAATATCTACTCTCATTTGATGATGTTACGTATGTTTTTGGCTTTTGTTTAGAGAGTGTGACTCTGCTGTATAGTGTCTACCTTTTGCAATTTGGTCACATGTTATACAGTAAACTAAGTGAACAAAGGCTAATTACCTTTTCTTGCACCAGATAATAGAAAAAGGGAAGTTAAGGGACAATTTAGGACGACCTATGATGACTCCAACAAATGGTTCTAATCCTTGGTGGTCTATCTTCAAGCAAGCTGTTGAAGCAACCGGAGGAAAACTCGCAAAGCCTGAAATTTTACTTTCAACTACAGATGCACGCTTTATCCGCAATTTGGGAATCCCACTTCTTGGTTTCTCACCAATGATCAATACTCCTATTTTACTGCACGACCATAACGAGGTATTGGAACGATGATGATATTATCTATTGACATCTTTGAGTTATATATATTTTGAATCACAATACTGATTATAAACACTTACTTGTGGCCTCGTAGTTCCTTAAAGATACAGTGTTCATGAAAGGAATAGAAGTATATGAATCGGTTATGAGCGCTCTAAGTTCCTTTGAGGGAGTCTCTGAACAAGTGATTTGAAAGCATGTATCGATGCGAGCAATGACACAGCCGCTTGACATTGCTATGACCAAGTTCTTGTATTAGCTGTTTCAGTCATTTTTCTTGTAAAGCTTGTTTTTATTGATATTCACTCTGGCCTAGTGACCCTAAATGGATTGTAATAATTCTCAAAAACTCAGGGAGAGAAATGTCATTGGTGCTTGAAGCATGATTTCACATAAAGGTGGCCTTTAAGCTCTCAATGTTCCAGTTTTCAGGAGTTGTTCTTACATATGCATAGGAACTTGATTATTTTTTTTTTTTTAACCTTTCTTTTAACTAAGCTAGAAGAATGGAGCTTCGATCCAAACCGGTGACATAGCCTTCCGATCCTAAGGTCATCTAAAGATCTAAACGGTCCAAAAGAGTTGTGTGTGTTTCCACAACAATCCGTTTTAATCATTTTGGGTTTTAAATTTTCGTTTTGGATTTCTATAGAACTTCTTTTGAGATTTGGACATCAGTTCAAACCGTCTACGTGGTCCGCTACTATCTAGATTTTTTTCCGACAATCTGTTTCGGATTTTTATTAGATTTTTTTAGATTATATTCATCGGAAACCTTAAGAAAGTAAAGGGTTTCGACAATCAGTTCGTGGTCCGTTACCATCTAACCTTTTAAAAAAAATAATATATATTATCTTAAGCATTTGGGAGTAGGCTATCCAGTATCCACCAAGGAAAGCCATTCCAACAACAAAGTGCATAAATAGAAAAAAAGTCTCACCTTGGGTTCGAGCTCTTTTTGTAAAAGAAGTCGATCTGGACATTATTACAACGTGTAATAAGAAATCTTTTAGTTCCATGTCAAAAGTTGTCCATTCCAAGTGATTTTCAAGCATCTTAGGGGTCGATTGGTAAGGGCTGTGACTGTAAACTTTGACTGTAGACTTTTGGCTTTAGAAAATTTGGCTGTAAAAACTGTGACTATTAGTTTATATATTTTTAAAAGTTTGATCGGTAAACTGTGACTGTTATTTTTAAATATTGTAATTTTTTTAAATCAAAATTTGTTTTTTATGAAAAATATAAATTTTAAACAAATCATTTATGTTTTTTCTATTAAACTTTTTTTAGTTAAATCTTCAAACTTTTTTAGTTTAATAATTTTTTATGATATAAAATATTATAAAAATGGAACTCAAAAGAATGAGAAAAAAAAAGTTAATTGTTAGTAAGGAAAAAATTGATTGTGATAAAATTAATAAAGTGTCAAATATAAAGTTTTGATTTCTTTGTGGAAAAAAAATAGTAAGAATTAAAAAAGAATAAAAAGAAAAAAATTTAGGTGAAGATAGAGAAAAAAATAAAAACAAAGAAGAAAAAATGAAAATAACTGAAAAAGTGACTTTTAAGACTGTACAAATAAATAAAGGCACAAAAGTATGATTGGTGAAAAAAAAACTGTGAGAACTGTCAAATGTGTTTAAAGTCTTCACAGTCCTAAAAGTGTAAATGTCAATCAAGCCCTTAGTAAGTCTTGAAAACCTTGCATTCTTTTTATGTACTTTTTTTAAAAAAAATTTATCAGCATCCTTGCTTTCTAAAATGGTTCAAAGATCTAAGCCGATGTTACCGAATTTACTTAAGTGACATTATAAATGTAGTTTTGAGCATTTTGTGTCAATTTGTCTAGCTTTGTATTCCTGACGCGTGGGATGTAGATAGAAAAAAAATAAACACCTCCTTACTTTTCAACTCTTCCAAATATTGTAAAAATATTGTCTATGTATTTTGTTTGACCTAAATGATTATTTGGGATTTTAGATTGATCTGTCTTCAAATTTATCTTAAAAGCAAATAAATAATAATAATTACGGACTAACCACAACAGTCCTCTACCACTCTATTTGTGTTATACCAAGTTTTGTATTTCATTTATAGACCTCTATATTTAGTCAATAAAACTAAACTTTGATTTGGCTGCTACAACTTGTATTGGGGTTATCAAGTCTATGTCTAACTCTCCTATGCTATTGTTCGTTTTGGGTACAAGTAACAAAATCCGCTCGAATTTATCTTTAAAATTCCTTCCAAAAAATTTCGTACTAATCAGAGTTGTACACTACTTATATATTAGACCATTAATATCTAATAGAATTTGAATTGATATCCCAACAACTTGGGACCTTGATTTAACGATCAACATTACGTTTTGCGGTTCCTCTACCTTCTAAAAAGATGTTACCGCTCTAGAACGTTTACAGCCCCAACCAAAGTTATCTAAAATTTTGGAGCATTCATCATGACTCATGTTAAATCACTCAACAACCACACACTGAAATCTCCAAACTCTATTGTCATAACTATTTTTTCCCCTTCTAGGAAATTTCTCAATCTTTGAGATATCAAAACAAGAGGATTTGATTCTGTCATGTCACAATCCACATGTGCATTTGCCTCTACACCATCCAACACACTCTTCAATCCTTTTGAGAAACTTCTCCGTACGTTCCTCTAAATCTCCACCACTTGATTTTATTTAACATTTATAATCTCTATCACAAAACAGGAGTCCTTTAGTAATAAACACGGCCCTACTTTCTCTCTGGCTTAAACGGTATCCATTAAATGTTGATTCTTTTTTCTACCCACCAAAACTTTTTTTTAACACAAAATTATTATATTGATTGATTGATGAGAGAGGTACGGAAGGTCATATATTGAGTACGGTGCCAGTTAAGATTGTCCAAATACGAATAGGATATTTTTTTGGAAAGTACATGCATTATAAGAGAAAGAAGCATGAATCTTCATTTATGATTTCATTTGTCTATTTCCTAAGGTGGGGATCACTCTTTCTTCTTCGTTAGGTAGCTAGTTTCTTAAGAATGGCCATGCTTGGTTGCTTCGAATTTATATGATTCACTGTAAGCTTAGAGCATAGCAGAACATTAGTCATCGTCTTCTTGTTCTTACACTTAAAACAAAGACCGTCCACACTTAAGATTAAGCTTCTAGATACTATGGTGATGAGTATTATACCATTTTCATGTTTTAACAATTTGAAAACGTTATTATGTTATTTTTTGACATGTATCAAGTTCCTACGTTTTCGGAAAATGATATGCTATATATTTTGAACGTGTTAAAAATATAACTGAAGAAAAATGTTATAATCTACTAAAACCAACAATTCGTGGTGGTGTAGTGGTCGAAGGATTAGAGTTTGAGTATTTTCTACTATTATTTCAAGTTTGGTTAGCAATTATGGACGCTTTAAGTAACACAATAATCTGTTTTTTTTTGGGTTCTGGAGATTAGTCTGAGTTTCGATCTAAAATTTCCGTAATTAACAAAAAGATATATAATAAAACCAGTTTATTGTTTTATATTCAACTCAAGTATTTCTGCTACTAGATCATTCGAGTATTCTGTTATTCTACTACAATCAATCAAGTCTGAAAACAATCAATGTTAACATTTATCAATGATTTATTGAATGTGATGGCATTGCCTTGAAAACAATTGAATGTGATGGCATTGCCTTGAAAACAATTGAATGTGATGGCATTGCATTTATGTTGCAAATTATTTATGAGGTATAGAAAAATAACAATTGACATTTCAAAAAATATAAAACTTCTTTTATTCATAAAATAATTTGCAAGATAAATGCAAACACTGACGTTGACATTAAAATTAACAAATGAAATTTCTCCAAAATACTTAAGATAATGGGTTTATTAAAAAAAATATGACTAATCTCGAAACCCAGACTAATCTTCAGAACCCATACTTAAGATAATGGGTCTATATGTTTAATCTTTTTTTTTTTGATAAAGAGGTCTATGTTTACTTTGCCTGCACTTTCCTTTGCATTTTCCAACGAACAAATCGGTTGATTCGTTTCTTGGTATCTGGAAAAAACCACCTGCCTAATTATATTATACGAAAACAAAAACAAAGGTGTCTGGCTCGAACGTGAACACAAATAGTTTAATTTAATTTTTAATTACTCGATACGCGTCTTAAATTCTAGTGCCTACTAATTTATTTTAACTGCAGATTAGTCTTGTTTAGAAAGAGTGTAGATTATTCTAAGGTTTGACGATTAAACTTTAATTTATTTGTACCCTAATGAATAGTTTAGCATTACAGTGCAGAGTTTGACAAATGAATCTGAATTTAATTAACTATAATTAATTTAGTAAAACACCTTTTTCACACAGAGAATTTACGTGTGGAAGAAGGGGACACAAAGAAGTAGTTAACGCGGTTTTAAAAGCCCATTAAGACAGAGATGCACCAGCTGTTTTCTCCTCTTGGTAATAAACATGACTTCAGCTACTTTAACGTTTAAGATTCTTAATTGTTTATAAGTTTATTAACTTATAATCATGTGATTTTTTTTAGCATCTCATTTATCGAAATAATTAGCTAGTTATATTATTCTTATGATTAACTTTGTCTTTTGTTTGTACTTAGGAAAATCACATGCTCTTAGCTCCTAGAAGTTGCCTCTCAAAAACAGAATCCAATGTATCTAGTCTAGCTCCTACAATGATTTATAAATTCTCTGTCGTTTCTTGACATAGATATTGATTTATATATTGAGTGTTTTGGTTTTTGTAATTAGCTTTAGCAGGGCTTTCAAGATTTTGACATACTGAGAGACTCAGAAGTAGTAACTTAGTGGCAAACAATAGTGTAACTAAAGAATTTTGAAGGTCAATCAATAAATATATGCATTATTGAATAAAAAAAAACTAAGGAGGATTCTCTATATTAGTGATCTGTGATTGGATTGTGATTAAGGTTAAATCCTTTTATAAAATAAATTAAAAACACCTGTCTCTCACAATTATTTAAAGAAAAAGTATTCATCTCTTTGTGTGTGCCCCATGCTACTTTCTTTGACTATGCTCATAGTATTTTTTTTTAAAATATTCTCTTTTCCACTTTTGTTCTTCATATCTCATCTATAAATAGAAACCAACCATTCTTCTCTTCCAACTTCCTCCTCTCTTTACCAATACCTTTGAGTTAGTATCAATGGTGAAAACTCTTCAAAAGGCCACAAAGAGAATGTCCTCTCCATCCTCATCATCATCTTCATCTTCATCATCAACATCATCCATAAGCAAGAGTAGCGTGAAGAAGTACAAAGGAGTGAGAATGAGAAGTTGGGGTTCATGGGTTTCAGAGATCAGGGCCCCTAATCAAAAGACAAGGATCTGGCTCGGTTCATACTCAACCGCTGAAGCCGCTGCTCGAGCCTACGACGCAGCGCTTCTCTGTCTCAAAGGATCTTCAGCTAATAATCTCAACTTCCCAGAGATCTCATCTTATCTCTACAATACCAACAACAATGGTGATAACAACAGTAATATTAACATGTCTCCTAAGACCATACAGAGAGTAGCTGCTGCTGCTGCCAACACAGATCCTTCCTCCTCCTCTGTCTCTACTTCATCTCCATTGCTTTCTTCATCTGAAGATCTCTATGATGTTGTCTCCATGTCTCAGTATGACGAACAAGTAGTTTCCTTGTCTGAATCATCATGGTACAATTGTTTTGACGGGGATGATCAGTTCATGTTGCCGTATTTGACAACACCACCTGCTGATGATTTCTTTGAGGAAGGAGATATCAGACTATGGAATTTCTGTTGATTCTACTTGATTAATTTGATCATACCTTTTTTACAGTTATCAAAAACAAATATTTATTTGTTTCTATATATAGACTTCAGTTATGTAACTCATACATTGTGTTATACAATTTCTTTTTTTTTTCTTTTTCTTTTATCGATTCGCACATTCTGAAATATGTTTTTGGCAAACATATATACATGTTGTAGAGAAACTATATGTAGTCACAATACACAATGTATCTTTTGGGAATCTCTGTACCAAAATCTAAGTTACTTTTTAAACTAGATATTGTTCATTGATTAATCTAGATAGCAGTTGTTTAAGTATGCATATAATGGTAAAAAGATTTCTAGCTTGGAACTACGAGCTTAAAAAGATAACATGTTAAAAGGTTAAAAAAAAACCAGTATAGTGGTGTTGATTAAATTCTGAAACTTAAATGTTAATGCTGACTAGATGAATACCCCGCGTGTACACGCAGTTTTTTTATACTATTAGCAATTTGATAAATATTTTATTAAAAAAATTATTGATAATCCCGTTATATATAATTGAAAATTGTTTCAATTAGAAAAATCGTGTTTTCTCGTTAAAACCGTAAAATATCGTTTTTCATCAAAATTTCAATTGAGTTTTTCTTCTGAAAACATAAATCCACGTTTTTTGCATCAAACCTAAAAATGCATTTAAAAAAAAAAAATTCACAAAACTTTTTTTCGCTAAAATCACATTTTTTCGTCTAAATGCATTTTCCGCCAAAAATTCTGATGTCATTTTACTACTTTGCCTTATACGGTTTTGTGTTTTACATGCTTCTTCGACTTCATAATAAAATTTTATGTCTAGTGAAAAAGGATAATTATGGCAAATGAATTTAAATACATTTTGAACAAAATCAAAAACGAAAAAATTTAACACACATTCAATCGAGCAATTTTATTTTCTGGTTTTTTTTATCTGAACTTCTCTTCCGAAAAATAAAATTCAAGTTATTGTTATTCTTCACATCATTCCATCTGTCAAACGAATGACCACATATCTTATTTGTCGAGAATCAATTACAAAAAAAAAAAACACATTAGAAGCAATGACAAATGAAAAAAAAAGTATTTGATGAGATATTCGGATTGATAAGAGGTTGAAAAGCGATGTTATGACTGAACGCTATATAAAGAATAATAAATTAACTATGAATAACGTTTTGGAATAGGTGAAAAATTTGATATTATTTTGACCTTATCTCATTTTTAAAAGAGAGACGAAGAGGCGTGAGCTTAATTGATTATTTAGTTTGTTAATTTTTTTAAAAGGCTGATGTTTTGACAAAATTGATGATAGTAATGATTCATTATCTATTCCATCTCAAATGAATAGATAGTAAAAGAGGAAAAGACTTTGAAAGGTCTGGATACAAAAGTCAAGAGGAAGTAGAGAAGATGAATCAATAATTAAAAGTCTCATATAAATGATTTTTTTTTAGCGAAGCTGATGAGTGCTGGTGAGACACACTCAATTTTTAGATAAGTGTTTATTTGAGATTTTATATCATTAAATTAAGGAAAAATGATTGTTAGCTACACGAAGTATACCTCATCACATGACTACACATGTAGAGAATATTAATGTATTCAAAACTACACGAACTATATGGTTTATATGACGGCATGTATGAACTAAATGGTGTTATGTCGCTAACACCACAACCATCGTTTCCATTATCAGAACAATGTATTCAAAACTGCACGAACTACTTTAGTGGAAAAAAACTACACAAACTATATTTATAATTATAATAATTTATTTATATATATATACATATATATATAATAGTATATTTAATCCCTGAAATTTATATATTATCAATGAATCAATTTTTTAATTATAATATAACATGTGAAAATTAATAGTTATATAAAATTAAAATTAAATTGATTATAAATTGTAAATAATTTGTATATTATATATTTATTCATAGTAAACTCATTATAATACATAGTAAAATTATTATATTTCTTAAGCTTGAAAAGAAATCCTTATATAAAATTTGTATCATTTATTGTTAACTTGAAATGATATGAATTTAATTGATTTTGATTTAAGCTTTAATTGATTTTGATTTTATTTTATTTTTGTTGTCTTATAATTTGAATTTAAATATCCTTTATTTCTAACTTTTCATAAGAAAATAAAAAAATACTTTATATAATGTAATATGTATATATATATATATATATAATTAATGAATAAAATATAATAAATTGAAAATATAATGTTGTTAAATATACTGAAAATAAACAGTAAGCTGTTTAATAAAAACAATTATAATAACTTTAAGTGGAAAATTTGTCAACTAAAAATATTTGTTAATATATAAGGATTTTACTATACATAGTACATATCAAATGATTTTTTAATATATATAGAAACTTACATACAAAAATATAGTTAATAAATTAACAAGATATATATAAAAGCACATAAATATATAATATACAAATTATTGACCATTTATAATCAATTTAATTTTTAATTTTATATAACTATTATTTTTCACATATTATATTATAATTAAAAGAATTGATTCATTGATAATGTATAAATTTCAGAGATTAAATATACTATTATATATATATAAATAAATTATTATATTTATAAATATAGTTTGTGTAGTTTTTTTCACTAAAATAGTTTGTGTAGTTTAGATACATTGTTCTGATAATGGAAACGATGGTTGTGGTGTTAGCGACATAACACCATTTAGTTCATAGATGTCGTCATATAAACTATATAGTTCATGTAGTTTTGAATACATTAATATTCTCAGTATGTGTAATCATATGATGGCGTATACTTCGTGTAGCTGAGAATCATTTTTCCTTAAATTAAAGTATGAATATTGGTGCAAAATTTGGCGTTAGTGTGTAAATGATACAAAAAAAGTTGTGGTAAAATAAGTCAAATGCATTTTTTTTTCTTCCTTATAATGCATTCATCAATCTTGAAAAAATCTCGTCATAGATTTTTTTTTAAATTTTCCAAAGGATGACTAGTATATATATACAATTACAGTTTTTTTTTTTACTGTATATACAATTACAGTTGTAACTGGAAATTTTACAAAGTGAAAGAGTAAGTAGCAAGTTTCATGAGGCTTCTTGTAGAAGTTTATCGGTAATCCTACTTAATTACTTTTAAATAGAATAGGTATGAATATTCATTACGCTTTTTAGAAAGAAAAAAAGATATAAGCCCCGTTTCAAAAAAAAAATAATAATAATAAAAAAAAAAAGGAGAAGAGACAAGAGATGCAGAAAGGGTTGTGACTTGTGAGTGAGAATTGGTAAAACCAAAGAGAAAGTGTTGACCTGAAAAACTGTGTTATTTTGCTTAGATTCTCGCAAAAAAAAAAAAACGACATCCAATTTACTCCAACATTGGTCTGAATAAAAATCTAACAGTAGATTTGAGCAGAAAGCCACATGAGTTGTTTTGTGGTTTCTTGTTATGTGTGTGTCTTCTTGATCCATCTAGTGAGATGGGGTCCCATGATTCCTCATTTTCCTATTTACTTCCTCCAATATGATTTATTTACTCTGTTATAAGAACATTTTTTTTTCATGAAATTTCAAACATTTTTTTTTTCATGAAATTTCAAATTTATTGGAAAAGAAAACTGAGTTCATTTACAAAGAAATAGAAACTTGAAAAAAGAAAACATCACAGGCGAAATTTTATGAACGTTAAGTAGTCGAGTAGAAACTTTTCATGTCAAACCACCGTCGTAAGAGCCCTTCATGTTTATGTGGAAACTTATATCCAAGGGAGTAGATCCGATTACGGACTATCCTATCAATGATCACAGTAATTTGCGAGTGCGACAGCCACTGCGTATTGTGCCTGCGGCCATTTCGTTCCTTCCATATAAAGTAGATAGATGTTTGAAAAACCAACCTAAGCAAGATCGAATCCTGATTCGTCTGGCTTAAATGGGTAAGGTGCCTTATTGTCTCATGCCAGTCCGGGTCAGCAGACGAGCCCAACAACTTCCTCCCTAAAGCCAACCAGACAGTGTATGTGTACGGGCAAGCGAAAAATAGATGGCTCCGTGTTTCCTCCTTCTCGCCACAGAAGACACAACTCTACTCCCGTCCCCATTTGCTCATTCGATCACCTGTGGAGAGACAGTTTCACATTGCTAACCAAGCCGCAAATGAGTATCGGGGAACTCCCTGGGGGAACCAGATGATCTGAGACCAAGTCACCCGTGCTTTCCTTTCCCGGATCTGTTCCCATGTCTCTTTAGCCGAGAACGTATTTCGGTAATTCCCATCCGAATGCTTCCACAGCACTATGTCGTGTCCTGCATCGCGATTGGGCGGCAGAAAGGCCCGAATTTTGTCAATTAATGAGTGGAACGACCGACCTCGTTGCCTGATTCTCCATCCCGAGGCAGTGGAAGCCTCCAAAACCGACGCTTTCCTGGGAACACCTAGTATTCGAGTTCCTGAATCACCAGTAATGTTAATGATTTTCCCAAGATCCAACCAATCATCAAACCAGAAATGAGTTGCCGCACCATCCCTTATTTCAAATTTCAGAATACTGATAAGTTTGGTCTCTAATCTTTAGAAGCTTCCTCAAGACCCAAGAACCTTTCGTACCTGCTTTCACTTCCCAGAACAATCCATTGTTGAGTAAATATTGGCGAATCCAGGCAACCCATAATGAACCCGATAGAGTGAACAACCTCCATATCAAACTGAGAGCATATACACGAGAGGAATCCCTTAGCCTGCGCACTCCAAGACCCCCTTCTGCTAGTGGGAGACACACCTCTTCCCATGATACCTTTGCCTTGTGGGTGTCGTTTGGAGACCCAGGCCATAAGAACGCACTACACATACTCTCTATGACCTCAAAGCATCTTTTTTGGAGAATAAAGGCCGAGCTCCAGAAATTTGTGATGTTAGAGATCACAGATTTGATAAGCTGTAGTCTGCCTGCAAATGTTAAACACCCATTAGTCCAAGAGAGAAACCGTAGTCGAATGCGGTCTATTAGTGGCTCATAATCCCCCCGCGTTAGCACTTTTGTCGTCAGTGGTAGCCCCAAATACCGAATGGGAAGAGTTCCCACTGTAATCCCCGCGTCGATTACCGCTGATTCGAGAGATGCATCAATCATCCCCGCTATATAAATTGAGGATTTTGATACGTTGATGTGGAGCCCCGACATGCGCCCAAAATCAGCTAGGACCCCCATGATTCCTACTATCGACTGAGATGTACCATCCGTGAAGACTAGAATATCGTCTGCGAAGCTCAAATGTGTAAGCCCCACTTCCTTGCACTGCGAATGGTAACCAAATTTTCCTTCTACCGCAGCATGATTCAACATCGTAGAGAGGACATTATTGAGTATCACATACAAGTATGGAGAGAGGGAGCAACCTTGTCGGATACCTCTGGCACTTGAGAAAAACCCCTCCAACTCACCATTAACCAAGACCGAGAAGCTAGCTGTGGATATACACGTGTATATCCAGCTGACGAATAGATCATGCAGCCCCATTGCCTGTAATGTGTTTGTAATAAAGGACCACTTCACCGTGTCAAAAGCTTTGGAAATATCTAACTTGATCGCACAACGAGCCGAGACTGATGATCTGTGGTACCCATTCACTAGTTCCGACGCAAGTAAAACATTTTCCAGCAAAAGCCTTCCCTTTATAAATGCACTCTGATTTGACTCGATAACTTCTGGAAGCAGATTCTTTAGCCTGTTAGCAAGGATTTTTGATATTACCTTGTACAGAAGATTACAACAAGCAATTGGCCGATAATCCTTCATAGTTTTCGCCGTCTCTGTCTTCGGAATAAGAGACAAAATGGTTGCATTGATGCTCTTCGGTAGGAAGCCGTAAAGAAAAAAAGATTGTACAGCTGTGATGAAATCATCCCCTATGACAGTCCAGGAAGAAACAAAGAACTCTTTTGTGAAGCCATCTGGGCCCGACATCTTGTCGCTTGGTAAGGAATTCAAAACAGCTCGTATTTCACAAGCGGATACAGGGGCAACAAGAGTAGCACCTGTGGAGGCAGAGCATCGATATCTTATCATCCTCTGCAAATCCTCCACTGAAATCTCCCCTGAATCAGAAGATTGTGTCTGGAGAAACCTCTGAAAATGAGCTACTGCTTCCCGTTTTATTTCTGGTAACGTAGTGAGAATCTGACCCGTTGTTGTTTCCAGAAATTTAATGGCATTCTGAGCTACTCTCCCTGCAGCAGAACGATGGTAAAAAGTTGTGTTCTTATCTCCAAACTTCAGCCATCGAATACAAGACTTTTGCCGAAAAAACCTTTCCTCCACACCAGCAAGATGATTCCAGCGTTCTGAGGCAGCAGCTGCAGCGGAGAGGGCATCTTCCGTGGGATCAAGCAACACCTGGTTTTGTTTAGTCAATAGATTCTCATAAGCTTGTTTTGTTCGGACTGGTAGATCCCTATATTTTGACTTATTAAGAGCTCGGAGTGGTTGCTTTAAAAGTTTCAATTGCTGGTGGAACCAGTAAAGTGCCATTCTCGAGTGGTGTAAGGGAGCATGGTTCTGCCAGTTGCTCATAACTGTTGGAATGAAATCCTCATGGTCGGCCAAGTAGTTAAAGAACTTGAATGGTTTTCTGTTTTTTGTGGGTTGCTGTGAGATCCGGATAAGACAACGTGCATGATCAGATACACCACCTGCTTCGAAACTAACATATGAGTGAGGGAACCGACTCAGCCATTCCCCATTTGTCAGAGCTCTGTCAAGTTTCTTACCAATTGGATCCCGTGGTTGATTATTCCACCAAGTAAAAGTAGATCCCACCTGAGACAAATCCGAAAGTTGACAATCCACTACCAGATTTTGAAAATGTCTCATCCCTGCTTGGCTGGAGTGATTATCAAACCCCCGTGAATGCTCAGTAGAGGATAGAATTTCATTATAATCCCCTATTAGTATCCATGGAACTGCTAAATGGGCATCAGCATTCCTGGTTGCCCGAATATCATCCCATAAGTGTCTTCTTTCGATCTCATGATTCGATGCATATACAGCTGAGCACATGAACACCTCCCCTGATTCAATCACTTGAATGGCACACGTTAGAATCTGAGAACTGGTATGGAGATGGGTCACTTTCACTTTTTCTGACCAGAAGAACCAGATTCGACCTAACTGGTGATAATCATAATTTGTAGCAGATTTCCACCCCGGTAAGACAGCTTTCATAACACTTTCATGATTTTCTTGCTGAACTCTTTGTGTCTAAGGAAAAATATAACGCCTAGTAGTTTACTCAAGAGATTTTATACTCCATTTAAATCGTATCACAATTTTGACTGATTAAGTGAAAGCAATTTTAATATACACTTTGAGAAGAAAAAAAAAATATACACTTTGAGAATAGTCATGCAAAACATTTATAGTTAAACAAAATTTTGACCAACAAAAATAATAATCTAATCTACTAAAAAGAAATTTAAAATAAATATCAAATAAATAATCTTAATATACATGTGTGGGGGGTTTGATAAATTATATGATAACCTGGTGATCCATTGAGAAAACATTGAATTTTGTAAGATTATGTTACACAAATTTTCAAGATCTTTGTAAAAAGAGAAAATTTGGGAAAATACATCAAAACTAGTTTATAATTTGAAAACTACTCCTTTATTATTTTCTAATTTTTTAGAATTAATTATATATGAAATGACTAAATTAACCTTATTTTGAATTCTTATAATTTATAATTATTTAATAAAATCACATATTGAAATCAAAAATATATATTTAGAAATTAATTTATTTATAAATTCTAAAATCTTAATTTTATACTAATCTATATAATATTCTATAAAATATATTTTTTATAGGAAAAAAAAATAAATCATAAGATTTTTATTTATTATATATTTGCGCCCCAATTTTTTAAAAATGCCCATATTGTACCGAATAAAATTTGTCGGAAGATAAAATTATAATTATGTGTGATTACGTTGAAAAAAAATTGTGTTATCTACAAGTTTCAAACAGAAACTTATAAATTTTGTATGTTTGTAAAGAATAGAATGTTCAAAAACAATTTAATGAGATGCATGATCAAAATGGAAATGAACGAATTATGTTCAATGTTGACGATATGTGTTTTATATTTTTGTTTGCAAAATCTTTAACAAAAAAATAAAATAAATAGTTGGGGATACTGTTTAAATCTTTTGCTATGATTATATCGGTTGCTAATTTTAAATGGATAAACAAAGATCTAATAATATTGTTAATCAATAGTTTTATTTAAAAATCATCATAAATTCGTCAAAAATAAAAACAGTTTAGGCTTTGCAAATAATTAAAAAAAAATCCACAATTAGCTGGAATAAATATTAACAACAAATGACAGATAATTAATAATTTCGTTAAATGCGTCTAAACCATTGTTAAACCGCAATACTGACCCAAATACATGTTTTGGATCCTCACTAGATCGAATGGGCATGCCATATTGAATTGAATCATCAAATGTCAATTATTTTATTTTGGATTAAAAAAATGAAAACATTATTGGTAAGAAAATGAAAAACATTATGAATAAATGCATAAAATATAGTTTTTTCCTAATATATTGACAATCTTCACAGTTTTTTTTGCCGTCATTTTTGTTGTCTGCGTGCAGATGAATATCACTGACTAAATTGACCGAAAACAATGAGAATTGAACATTTGGGCCAGTCTGACATGGGCTTTTGTTTATAGCGGGTCCCACGAAAGGTGCCTTACGTTCACCGAATTCACAATTCCTCATGCCATGAGATTTTCCGGACCGAGACAAGCCTAATCTTTTTTGTTTTTTTAAATGTGTAATGATCGCACAAAACACATCACGTGGCATTATTTTCTCAAATGTTTATGTAAGTTAAGGTTTAAACAAAGTTTTGGGTGTTTCGCATTTGTCTGGGAAAACGATTTATTTCCCCATGAAAATTATCACATAGCATCAGATGTCTCCCAAACTATGACTCCGTGCTAAATATCTTCGAAAACAATGTTAAAGAGCCAGATCTCCCCAAATTAAAAGTTCGAAACTTATATACNCTAAAACATTTTCGATATTTTAGTTGAATCAATGTGAACTTACACGGAAGTCATGAACCGATAAGAACCGATCCAAGTAATTCACCGATAAGCAAATACACAATGGTCCAAACTGGTGTTCTTCACAGGCCTGTTGTAATTAGAACAAGAGATACATCAAAAGTTGATCTCTTTTCCTCTTTCTATAGCCTTCAGAGATCTAAAACTTTGAGATTGAAATGAATCTATTGTCAATTGAGCATCGGATTCACAGATTTAAGGCAAAAGCTCCCTCTTTGCTCTGCATAAGCCTCTGATCTAATATACACATACCAACACACTCTTTATGTCCAGATCATTCATCAAAAGGGACGTGATTTTCAGAATTTGAGCTCATAGAGATGATTTAAAACCATCAACATGCCATTTTAATCAAAAAGGAAAGAAACAAAATAAAAAAAATCAGACCTTCCAAATCCAATTAAGGGCTTCTCTTCTTCTGACATTCAAATCCAAATCTCCACTTCTGAGTCTCTTGATGTAGTCATCTCTTGGCAAATGCTGCTTCTCCTTCTCCATCATCTCTCTGATAACCTCTTCGCTCTCCGATGGAAAACCCATCTGAGAAATCGAAATTTCACGAACAACAATCGGAATTTTGTCGACAATTATGCCGTTGTCTTCATCACCAACGTTGGTCTCTGTACATAAAAGACTCAGTTCTAGATTTTGTGCTATTATAACAGAGTGTTTAAAAAACAAAATTGTTCTTTTTCTCCGATCTAAAAAGAATATTATTGTTAGGAAATTTGGAGAAGGATTGTCATCTAGAGATTGGGAAGTGAAAGAAAGATTGGGTCTTTGATTTTTCTTTCTGCCCTCGTGGAAGGGGTTTTTGTTTTGGGGTTGAGGGTAAAAACTAAAAGTGAGGAGCTTTTTATTGTGAGGAAGTGAAGAAATATGTTTTTTTTTTTTGTTGGGTAAGTAGGCAATGTGTGGGATAAGAGAATTGGGGAAGAGGATGAAGAAGTGGAAATTTAAAAAATTTAGAAATTCAATTGACTATCATGGTAACAAATGTTTCCTTACAAATTTTTTTTAATGGAAATGTGTTTGAAAATTGATGGAATATATAGAGTTAGTTGGTTTTATTTGTTGTATTTTAGTTTTTGAATGGTTCGGTTTTATATTCGCACCATGTATTTTACGGAATTTGAATTTTGGTATTTTATACGCGGTAAAACGTCTATTTTTATATTTTGTATATTCAAATAAATGCTAAAATAGTTAATGTTGATAAAATGTGACCATGTTATATATATATTTACATATAATTGTATTTCATGATTTTATTCTTCATTCTAATTACAATAAATATAGTTTGACTAATAGTTAAAATCAGTATCAAATCCATAAAAAATTTGAAAACAGATTTTAGTTTTTCATGAATTCTGATATAATCGGTATTTTATAACATAAGAATGATAAAATTATTTGCGAAAATATACTAAATTGATATTGTGATATTGTTCTTTTTCTGGCGGAAATATTCGTCGAACCACGAGATTTTGTTTTCTAAATCTAATCAAATTGAACAAAAATAAAATGATCCAAACAAACTAATGTAAATTCAAAATTAACATGCCATAAATAAAATATGGATTTTATAGGTCAAAATCCATCAATAATGATGTTTGTAGCATATGCTCTGATTGATCTTTGACCACTGTTTTGACTAAGGGTCACTTTAGATACAATAATTTCAGTTACTACATCATTGCATATTTGCATATACCTTTGAATGGAATTAGTTTACTGTAGTCATGTATAAGAACAGTCATATATACTAACCTGGTATGGTCTTTGTTTTTTACACAATATGGTCTTTCTTTAATATGGTTTTAGTTTACCCAAATATACTGTCTTATATTTTACCCAACATATAAGATTAACTATAAGGTATTTGTTTTATAAATAAGGGATATATTCCTTTGTCCCCAAGTGGAGGTCAAGTTTTCGAACCCAGGACTAGTACTGTTGGCGATTTCTCGGTCGATAGATACTCTTGAAGATTGTCAGTGCAGGAAACGATTGTAGATTGTGAAGTACGTTGTTCTTCTGTTTCCATATGTAAAACACAGTTGTTTGAGCAACTAACTTCCTACGGATAGAAAGAACTTTCATTCTAGAAGGATTTCTAAATAATTAAAAAATGGATACTAGATGATCTAGGAATCATCCTGAAATTTAGAAAAAACTTATTTTTAAACCTATAACTTGTGGAATTTTACGTTATTCCTAAATTTTTTTATATTTTGCAGAAAATTAACGACACAAACTTTATAAATTTATTTTAAAAATAAGCAAACTCATAATTACAATTTTTTTTTGTTTAGTTCATATATGTAATATATTTTTTTTTTCATTTAGCTGGAATGTTACTTTCAAGTTTCAAGAATCCAAATATCATAACATATTTTTTCTATTGTTTTTTTAGTTTCACAGTCTTAGAAATATTGTGAAGACAATTACTACTGTTCATACAATATATTTTCATCCAACTAGTGTTTGAGGATTATTGATGGGCACACCAAAAATCACAACCTTTGTTTGCTCGTTGAAGTTTACAAGGAAATGTTTACAAGGAAAAAAACTAAAAAAAACTACAACTAATCGCGGTTGATGATTTGGTATTGAGAAATCCTTAAAAAAAAACAAACGATTTATCATTGTACCAAGGTGTTTTTTCCTTTTGTTGGTAAGTTAGTAACAACGTGGATTGAAATTGAAATCATGTGTGAGCTGGTAAACTTTGCTGTTTTTTACACTCTTTATCTTTTTCTGAAAAGATTGGTAAGAAGAAACAAAGGTTTAAGTAAAGAAGAGGCATTTTACCCCCCAAAAAAAAAAAAAGTAAAGAAGAGGTTTATCGAATTAGACAAAAAGACTCGCTATTATTATTATTTTTCATGCATGCAAATGCCAGACAAAAGTGGTCCAAGTACACTTTTGATGTTTCGCTTATCTTTGTGTGTTCTGAGATTCGAACTTTTAGATCCCGACTCTCTCTAACTTTCTTTATGGTGAATAAATAATTTATGTGTTTTATGCACGCCTGTGGTCAACTTCACGAAAACTTTACGGAAAACGATTTATTTTCCCATGAGAACTATCACATAGCATTAGATGTCTCCCAAACTATGACTCCGTGCTAAATATCTTCGAAAACAATGTTAAAGAGCCAGATCTCCCCAAATTAAAAGTTCGAAACTTATATACCCTCGAATTAATAGTTTAAAACCTTAGAATCCATAGTTTTTGGTTTTAGTCGGTTTACTATTTATTAAACAAACCTTAACCACATATTACCAAGACTAATCCAAAATAAAACCAATTATGACCCGGTTCCATCTAAAATCCATGATAAGACCCGATTTGTAATCAAAACCCCCTTCAATCACAAAATCACCAAATAGCAAATCATAAATCAAAACTTCTCAAATAAAAAAATCCCAAATCTTAGAATCCTAAAAAACTAAAAATTTGATTCGATTCAAAAGCTAGAATGAACATTCAAGATAGGGTAAGGGAGAGCCATAGCCAACGAAGCTAAATCGATCATAAAACGTAAATTCAATAGATTGCAATGCAGAAAAAAAAATCTAAAAAAACCCAGAAGAGAGATTGGAGACCTCCTCTTGCTTGACCTTAATTTCCCTCCCACACAGATCTTAGGCGTTGACACTCAACCTCCCATCTCTCTCTCAAGAGTGTAAAACCCAGAATTTTTAGAAAAAAAAGAAAACAGCTTTTTCTCTCTCCTCTCTCTCTTCTGGTCAAAAATCAATCCCAAATCCACACTAATAAAAAAAAACCCAGAAAATTTTATAGAGAAATGTGGTTTTTTTTTTTTTACGTGGGGAGAGTGAAGAATGGAACACATACAACTAGACAAACAATTTGGTGAAGAAGAAGAAAAAAGAGCCGCTTTTTCTTTACTTCAAAACAATAATCAGTAAATATGAGAAGAAGAAGATGAAAAAAATGGTAAACTTTCTTTGGTTATTGATTGGGATTATGAAGTCAATGAAATTTGAACCCTAACTATAAATTCGACTCAGAAATTCGCGAATAGAGCAATCGATTTTACAAAATCGATTTTAGGGTTCTTAATATTTGAAAAATATGGATTTGTGGATTTTTTTGGAGGAATTGGGTTTTGGTTCGGTTTAGTTTCAGTGTTTAATGGTTTGGTATCGGATTTATATCATAAACCGTTGAAACCAACATTTGTGGGTATACAAGTTGCTAACTTTTAATTCGGGGAGATTTGACTCTTTAACTTTATTTTTGGAAATATCTAGCACGAAGTCATAGTTCGGGAGATATCTGATGTTATATGATAGTTCTCGTGGAAAAATAGTTCGTTTTCCCAAACTTTACTCCAATCACATGGCCTGATATTGGTTCGAATCGAGATTTATTTTAAACGGCCTTTTTCAAAAAAAAAACTTCTATGTAAGAAGGTTTATTGGGCTCGGACAAGAACGCAAACACTCCGACTAAGGAAGAAGGCTTTGATAAGGGAATTTTAATGCGTAACCAAAATACCAAACCGAATCTAATCGAGATGCTTAAACCAAAACCAAAATAAACCATTACTCATTAATTAGGAATCCAGAAACACCGGAACCGGAACTTTTCTATTTGCCTTTTTTATTAACCAAACCAAACCGAAATTTTATTAACCAAAATCGGAATCAACTGAATTACAAACGACTCTATTTGGTTTAAATTTAGTAAAACCAATAAAATCATACAATCGAAAACCAAACCGTAAACGAGATTGACCACTCCCAAGCGAAATCATGCTCTTAACTAAAAATCCTAAACCCAGCGTTTCGATCATAGCCTTATGAAAAGACTGGAAGAATTCACAGTCCAAGCCTGCAAATATAAGATTTAATGACACTGAATAATAGTTTGCAATTTAAAACTTTCGAGGAAAAAAAAGCAAAGAAGAAGATAAATTAAGAAAGAAAAACAGAGTTGGAACAGAGCAGCAGATAACACCAAAGCTGTGCACATAATCTGTCATAAAAAAAAACACTTTTTTCGACAAGTTTTAGAGCAAAGAGGGGTTGAACTCGAATTTCGGACACGGTTGCGGGGACATTACATAACCGTCTCTTCTTCCATAAGACCTTCAGGCCTCATCCATCTGCTCCTGAATCAAGCAGTCAATCATTGAGTTTTTTTTTGGGTGTCATTATTCCGAATGTTCTCATAAGAGTATATATCTATAATCACAACACATAGCGGTTTCTAATGAAGAGTAGAGAATTGAACTAACCTGCATATCGGAGGTCCAAAGGGTTAGATTGTCCCTTAGCAACTGCATGATGAGAGTACTGTCTTTGTATGACTCCTCTCCCAATGTGTCCAGCTCAGCAATGGCTTCCTCGAATGCCTATTCAACAAGCAGAAATCAAAAAACGAAATGATCAAATCTCTCTTCGTCTTACTAAATCTTTGTATTTGTGATGCATGAGATGTCCAAAAGCTTAATTAATGATCAGATCTCTTGCGTTACTCTATCTGGTATCCATTATGTATGAAATGTTATGGTTTTATGTATGTCGTTCTACGAGAATCTACTGACAAAAGGAATAATTTGGTTAGTGTGAGGCGTAGGTCAAAAAAGTAGTAATAAAGAAGAGGACTTTTGCAGGATGTCTTTTTCTTTTGAATCTCTCTGTCATTAAAAGGAAGTGGGTCCGTTAAGAAAGAAGGGAAAGATTTACTTTTTATGAACTACTTAGTAAATTTTCAAAAAGCATTCAAATCAATCCAACACAATGAATGAAAGATGGGGACAACACTAAGAAATAGTAAACAAGTGGTTATTTAGTCACTCAAAACATCAAGCAAGCAAGCAACGGAGGAAAAAAATACTCTTCGCAACCAAAGTAAGACAATGGTTCCTGTTTGTATCAGACGAATTCTTCTACTTAAAACAAACATGCAGTTTAGAGAACGAAGAGAGGGTACCTGTTTGGCCATGCTGCAGGCTTTCTCTGAAGAGTTGAGAATCTCGTAGTAAAACACCGAGAAATTGAGAGCCAGACCCAGCCTGATCGGGTGTGTAGGCGCTAGATCGGCAACTGCAACGTCCTTCAAAGACATTACATAGAAAGAGAGAACATTCGTGTGAGAGGTTCGTTTGCATTTCAAAACAAAAACCCATGATTGATTACAAAAATACATATTTTCAGAACACTCATACGATGCAATAATACTTCTCAGATTTAGCTGATTCGTTGAAAAGAAGGACAGATTAGGGAAGCAATTGAATGCTCTTTATGACTAAACTTGACTACTTCTAACGAATGAATCAGTAGAAAAGCTCAATTTCGAGGCCAATTCATTACTAAATAACTGGGTTTTTGCAATAGAGTAGCAACCAAAGCTGGATCGATTCACAGTACCCATAAGACGAAAACAGAAACAGATTCAAGGGAGAAAAATCTGAAATCAAATATACCTGAGCAGCCTTGTAGGCGATCATGGTATCCTCCGCAGCTGTTTTCCTCTCATCTCCAGATTTAAACTCGGCCAGGTAGCGATGGTAGTCTCCCTTCATCTTCAGGTAAAATACCTTTGACTCGCTGGCGGTCGCGGAAGGGATCAGATGCGTGTCGAGCAGCCTGAGGATTCCAGAGCAGATCGTAGAGAGCTCAGTCTCGACCTTAGATCTGTAATCCTTGACGAGCGACACGTGTTCGTCGTTCTTCCTGCTCTCTTCCTTCTGCTCAATCGAGGACACGATCCTCCAGGCTGCGCGAAGAGATCCAATCACGTTCTTGTACGCGACGGAGAGAAGATTCCTCTCCTCCACCGTGAGCTCACCGGCCGGTGTAGCTCCGCTTACGAGCTGCTCCATGAACTGAACCATCTCTTCGTAACGCTCCGCCTGCTCGGCAAGCTTCGCCATGTACACGTATTGATCCCTGCTCAACGTCGCCGCCATTTGAGAGATCTCTTTTTTTTTTCTCTAAGGAAATTTGAAATCGGAGGAAATTTCTGGAAGAAGAGAAGAAATTGAGAAGAAGAAAAGAAGAATAAAAGGGGAAAAATAAGCCTCAGAGCCGAGTCATCATGAGCTGTAAAAGGAAATTCTCTCCACTCGCGCGTGGGTAACAATCTCGAGTAGAACGACGTCGTTGTTTGAAATAACTTTAGGAGCGTGACACCCACGTGGAGGATGTGAGGCGCGTGGGTAGGTGGCTAGGGTTTGGTTTTTCGATAAGAGCGAGTGAGTGAATGGACGATAATAATTTAGTGCCGTCAGCTTCCAACCAGTTGACACTGTTTAAAGTCAAAANTCAGAGTTTAATGGTTTGGTATCGGATTTATATCATAAACCGTTGAAACCAACATTTGTGGGTATACAAGTTGCTAACTTTTAATTCGGGGAGATTTGACTCTTTAACTTTATTTTTAGAGATATCTAGCACGAAGTCATAGTTCGGAAGACATCTGATGCTATATGATAGTTCTCGTGGGAAAATAGTTCGTTTTCTCCATTTGTCTAGGCCACACTTGTGTACGCAAGAGAAAGTTCATATAATTATATTTAAAATATTGATTCGGAAATGGAAAACCCAGCCCGTTTTGTTCTTATGTAGATATGTACAAAAGACAGCAAAACTTTTTGTTACTAAATCTCAAGGCAATATTTGAAATAGATCCAACATTGGTCGTGAAATCATGATGATCTCAATTATAGGATTATGTTGTCTCATTATAACAAATATCGACTCCCATAATGTTAGTTGATTTGTCAATTATACCAAGATGGAGATTTCACGACGGCTAAACAATGCATTTTCTTTGTCTATATGATATAGCGGTCTGACAAGAAATGTGGATGTACCAATGGACTATAATATTTTTCTTTCGGGCAAAGTGGACTCTAATTTATGCTTTTTTTTATGAAAATAGTTTATGGTTCTCATTTTTATATGTAAAGTTGAGCAAAATATATATTAGATTTCCTTCATTTTGTTACCCGTTTTGAGTCGATAAAAATCGGATATTTGTGACTGTACGAATGAAAGCAAATATTAAAATTGTATATCCGTTAAAATGAAGCAAATCACAAATATTTAAATTTTAAAAATAAATATTTGATTCTCCCTGAATATAAGTATATATGTTTATGTATATATAATTTATATATTATGGAGGGGGAGGTTATCGGTAGATGAATTTTAAATGATTGTTAAAAATTTTCAAAATTTATTGTTATTGGTTTATCAATTATGACATTCTTACTAAAATCTACTGTTATTGCTTTGATGATTTTTAAAATCTATTGTTATTCAAAAACTTTGATTTTTAATGATTATGTGATTCCATTAAAATTATGTGTTATTGGGACATGAATTTTAAACAATTTTACTCATAAAACAAAACTTTCAAAATATTATGCATACCCCTTAAATTCTCAAAGTCATTATATTAAAATATTTTGATAGATTTTCAAAATATACAAACTCTCTGAAAATATAACAAAACTTTTTAGAAATTTAACAAATCTCTTAATATTAAAATCAACCAACTCTATATAAATCCATCTATCAATACCCCCCTTATCTATAGGTAATCGGATTTGTGTGAATCTAATCTATTATTTTAAAATCAAATAAATATATATATATATATATATATATATATATATATTTTGAGAATAAGTCAAAATATTTTAAGTGAGTTTAATTTTGTGACATATTCTCTACAGAAAATGGATATAATAAATGTTAATTTGTAGAAAATATTAAAGGTGATTCGACTATATTCAGGTTGATAACCAATTTTCTTTTTAAATCCCTATATTGGATAAACGACCAAATCATCCTTATTAAAAAATCTCATTATACACAGAGCATGAAAAATAATTTTGTTTCAGTTTTATGAAGTTTAGCTTTATCTCTTGAAAGACTCAATTTACGGTGTATCTTAGGAGCTAACCGATCATTGAGGCTGAGAAAGTGAGAAGCACCTTTTGAACAGATCAACAAAATAACTTTACGATAGTCGATAGTATAGCCCAGAAGGCCCAGGCTATACACGAACTATAACAAACTAATAAATTGTGTCACATGTAGGACTGCAAAATACCAGATATAAGAAACGGTATTATAAAACTTGATAAACAATTATAATGATGTGAACAAAAACGATATGGTAAAAAAAGCGTATTGATTTCAAAAATGAAATACGGAATCGAAAATTAATCACTTTTCTTAACTCAATAAATCATCTGTGATATGTGACGGTATGAAACGATTATTGAATTCCAAGATACAACCGTGTATGAGACTGTTTTGCAGCACCCGAAACATAATCTGCAAATTAAATATATCTATGCTATACTCTCGAGACATTTATTTTTAAAAAGAGATTGCTAGAATTTTTCAGATAAGAGACATATGTTTGAACTGGTGAAAAATAAAAAAGACAATGACTGTTTTTAGAGCCAAAATCGTGAGTGGTTCAAGTCCGCTAAAGGAGGCACTTGCGTAGTCGTAATGTGAGACTCGGTCTCAACCTTGATTCGCACGGAGAAAAGAGTAGTGGACGCAAAATCTGGACGAAATCTTTGACTGGTTAAGTCAAAAATCCGTTAAAAATTTCAAACCAAAAAAGGAATGAATTTGATGGACCAAAATTTTAATAGTTTTTTTAGAAAGAACTACTCAGATGTTATAGAAAGGTTAGAATATTACTAGCATATTATACATTTTATAAAAATTATTCAGATATTTTGTGTCTTTGTGTAATTACAATTAACACCCTTCATTAATTTGCGATTTTTTAATTAAAATGATTAGCAAAAAATTAGTTTAATCTACGTCATTAAGATAAAAAAAATCCACGTCATTAACAGTTATGTCATTAATGATCAAAAGCGAGAGAAATTGAATCGTTCTTTTTTTGTTACGGAAAAAACCCCTCTCTCTGTCGGCGATTCTGAAAAAAAATCATCTCTCTCTCTCTCTCGGTGATTCCGAAGTCGAACCCTAATTCCGCCGTCGTATCGTCTCTTCTGGTCACTTCTCTTATCTCCGTCGCATTTCGTTTCTTTTTTCACAAACTCGAGCGGAGACTCTTCGTTTTCCATTGCTAAAAATCTCTCCTTTTTTCACGAACAAACTTGCTCCGGTAAGTTCAAATCTTTTTTGTTTGAGTTTAAACCGTTTAATTGCAAGTGATTCCCGTGATTTAAACCGTTTTCTGAAAACTGTCGTGGTGATATTAAGGGCTTTTATCGATGCTTATTACGGCTGCTTTTCGCCATCGTTGATTTACATATGATGGCTGATTTGTTAGATCTATTCGATTTGGTGTCTGGTTTATCAATGTATTTGTGGTTGATTTTTTTTTATGTTACGATTGAGTTACGGTTTGCTTTACGGCTGATTTATAGTTTATGAATGCATTTGTAGCTGAGTTTGTTTTATGTTGCGTCTGAGTGACTATTTACTTTAGGGCTGATTTATGGTTTATCAATGCATTACAGATGAGTTTGTTTTATGTTGCGACTGAGTTACGGTTTGGTTTACGGCTGATTTACGGTTTATCAATGCATATGTGGCTGAGTTTGTTTTATGTTAAGGCTGAGTGACTATTTACTTTACGGCTGATTTATGGTTTATCACTGCATATGTGGCTGAGTTTGTTTTATGTTGCGGCTGAGTGACTATTTACTTTACGGCTGATTGAGGATCCAATCACAGAGACATGCATATAAATAATTTGTCTCTGCTGTTTAAGGGATTTATTTTGGTTTTCGATTAGATGGATTTAAATTCGGGCTCATCTAGTAACAATAGGAGCATAACTTTCGACAATCTTAAATTGTATGATTGTCGTTTGCCTGCAAAAATTTTCACATCTTGGACAGATAAAAACCCGGGTCGAAGGTTCTTCGGCTTTGAATTGTACAAGGTATGGAGAAGAATGAGTGATTGTCTGGATCATATTTGATTGTATAAAAATCTTATTTGTGTGTCATTAGGAGGGTGGGACAGTTCACTGCAAATACTTTAGGTGGTTTGATGAAGAAGAGGTGAAGGGATGGCCAAAAAGAGCATTGATTCATGCTCGAGATGAAATCCGGGAGAAGAAAAATGTGGTCGATCAACTAAGTACAACAATTGTGGACCTTCGTAGAGAATTGGAGAAGCATGAGGTGGAGAAATGTGCAGGAGATGGTGATATATAACAACGATTTGAATTTGGATGGAAAACAAAGATCTTGAAGTTGTTCTGTATCAGCAATGCATAAGTAGATGTATAAGTAGATGTTCTGTTGGCCCTTTGTGTTTGGTTTGTAAGGACATCCCTTATATGATTCATGATTATTTGTGTTTGATTAAGATGTTGTGGTGTTAGATCAAAAACAAAACAAAACTTAAATGCAACTTGCAATGTCATTGCAATCAAAGAGGCTGAAAATTTGACATATTATATAACTTGCAATCCTTAATGTAAGTTTATCTAGGAATGGAATCTAAGTATAACTTCACAATGTATGGGTATAGGGTTTGGGATTTATCGTTTTGTTGGATAAATTTTAAAAGGTACAAACATGAGCTAATTTCATGATCTTTATTCGGTAAAGTGAATAAAAATGTTAATTACAACTTATTAAAGTGATTTAATTACATGAATGTATCAAATATTCACATCTGCCATATTCGTGGTTTGGCCGAGTTATGCCATATTCGTGGTTTGGCCGAGTTATGCCATATTCATTTTTAATTAAAAAATGATTAACGAAAAATTAGTTTAATCCACATCATTAAGATAAAAAAATAAATCCACATCATTAACAACACTTATGTCATTAATGATCAAAAGCGAGGGAAACTGAATCGTTCTATTTTGTTACGGAAAAAACCTCTCTCTCTCTCTCTCGGTGATTCCGAAAAAACCTCTCTCTCTCTCTCGGCGATTCCGAAGTCGAACCCTAATTCCACCGTCGTATCGTCTCTTCCGGCCGCTTCTCTTATCTCCGTCGCATTTCGTCTCCTTTTTCACGAACTCGAGTGGGGAATCTTCGTTTTCGGGAGTGGACTCTTCGTTTCCATTGCTAAAAATCTCTGATTTGTTACGGCTGATTTTCGCCGACGTAGATTTACATATGGTGGCTGATTTGTTATATCTATTCGATTTGGTGTCTGGTTTATCAATGTATTTATGGTTGATTTGTTTTATGTTGCGACTGAGTTACGGTTTGCTTTACGACTAATTTATGGTTTATCAATGCATTTGTGACTGAGTTTGTTTTATGTTGCGGCTGAGTGACTATTTACTTTACGGCTGATTTATGGTTTATCAATGCATTACAGCTGGGTTTGTTTTACGTTGCGACTTAGTTACGGTTTGCTTTACAGCTGATTTACGGTTTATCAATGCATTGGTGGCTGAGTTTGTTTTATGGTGTGGCTGAGTTATGATTTATACTCTGGCTGATTTTAACTTTCTTATCAGATGGATAAGGTTATTTCTGAAGAACAAGCAATGGATTACCCTCCAAGACTTTACGGAGAAGGGGAGTATAATCTGGAGAATAAATCCATTAACCACAATTTTAAGATGGCAGATCTCCCTGGGATTAGAATATCAATAGGTCAAGATGCGTGGGATCAAATGAAGGAGTTACCTATTGGAATAGTTGCTAAGCTATCTGACAGCCAATTCACGTGGTCTGGCAAGACTGTACACTATATTCTATGTAGATAGTTGAGAATACATAAGAAGGAGATTTGGTGTCTCGTCGGTGGTCAACCTATCAGGTTTGGCTTGAATGAATTTGGTCATATCACGGGTTTAAACACAGATCCAATGCCTACAGATATGTTTGAACCTGAAGCTGACTACAGAACGTTCTTCAGAGAATTGAATGTGCCTGGTGGGGAAGGACCAAAGTTAGATGAACTTAGGGCGGGATTATTAGTGTGCCGGACATGACCTCCTCAAAAGCGTAAATGGTTGGGGCTGTTGCTTTTTCAATGCATTTGTATTTATGGATTGCATCATAATTCTAGAATACCATTCGAACGTGCAAAAAGAGTTTTTGATGATGAAGCCATGAAGACTTATCCATGGGGTCGGTCAACATTTGAAACTCTTGTTGATGCTATTGTTTACGTGTTACAGGCTTGGGCGTATGATTCAGTCAAATGCTTTTGATATATCTTGGTTTTTACCCATTTTTAAGCCATGATATAAGTGTTTTATAGAGTCTTTTGCTAGTTTTGGAGTCTTTTTTTAGAGTCTTTACAGGATGGAGAGCATTTGGAGCTAAATGGAAGAAACTGGAACGTTTTGGAGCATTTTGGAGAAGCAGCCTAAGTGATGAAGTCAAGAGGCTGGATTTACGAGCTGAGTGTCGATCGACACCATCAGTGTCGATCAACACCAAGTCAGAGTCGGCCAAAGCGTGACGGTTTCCAATCAGAAAAAGGAAAGAGGTCAAGTTTTGAAGAATTACAAGATTACCCCTGGACGAAAAATCCCCTTCTATAAATAGTTTTCTGGCATTGT
>JAHZTW010000004.1:65127550-65195199 GCA_020283515.1 Alliaria petiolata | reverse complement strand
AAATTGTAGCCTAAACAATGGCTGAAAAACTATATTTATAGGCCTAGGTTCGAATCTTCAATTCCCAAAAGGATTAGGAAAAGTCTTGGAGATTTCCTTTTCTTTAAAAACTGGAAACTTCTCGATTCTGAAAATTGGAAAACCTGGTGTCGATCGACACTACATGGTGTCGATCGACACCTTGCGTGTAATTCCAGTCTTGACTTCATCACTTTGTGACTTCATTCCATTAAGCTCCAAAATGCATCCAAATCTCCAATTTGTCTCCAATTGTACCTGAACCTGTAAAGACTCTATATAGACTCGAAAATAGCCAAAAGACTCTATAAAAACACTTATATCATGGTCTAAAAATGGGTAAAAACCATGATATATCAATCGCCTACCCCTTAAGTACACGAAAAATAAAACGACAATTAATAAATTACAATGAGTTTTGTGTACGTTACCAACATGGGATATTTATTTAGACTCACTCAGTATCTCTAAGCCCAAAACTTGAGCCTAGATCGAGGCTTCCCCTGGGCCTTGGTTTCCTCGACATGGCCCACATATACAATCTGGTCAATAATGTCTGATCACACACAAAACATAACTTATATTGGTTAAATATATCTAAGAAATATTTATTAGAACTTAAAATGATATGTGTCTCATGTTAACTTACCAACTAAATAACTACGATCAAAATCACCCGATAAGATCTCTGGAAAACCTACATAAAACCAATCCGGGAGAGTCGACGGAAAATCCAAACACTTTGTAATGCTCGTAGTGGAGTAAAAAATTATTTTATACTGGGACCGACATGTCCGATAATCCCCTTGGTTTTCAGTAATCTTGAAAGTGTTGATGAATACAGCTTGACCTTCTTTTAGTTCTTTGGCAAAGACCTTAGCATGCTCTTTCTCAATAGTTGCATGGATCCTATCACCCTAAAACAAAAAGAATACAACCGGTATTAGAAATTTTAGGCTCGTAGTTTCTACAACGGCAGTTTAATTATAGTATAATCATTACCTCTTGATCAGCCAAGACCATCTCGAGACTACTTCCTCCCTTGCCTTTGAAGCCATCCCAGAGCCTGAGTACACGAACTCTTATCTTGTAATTGTCAGAGGGTGGATGAAGCCCTTTGATAAGGACGGAAAGAGAAGGCTTTCTGCTAAAAATCAACATCGCAGTTTTCTCTAAAGAATAATGGTATGCTGAATAATTGAATGTGACCTAAGACACATATATATATATATATATATATATATATACACACAATATAATACCGACAAAACATATTTGTTCTACATTAGCGACTATTAAAATTCGTTAATAAATAGAAGATATACATATAAAATCTCGAAAATGTATATATCCCACAAAGATAGTGATAACAACGAAGACTTTCCAAATAATACCATAAAACTAATGGAGGAGATATAAAAAATATGTAAATTATACATATCTAAAGGTGTTTTCAAAATACGCAAATTATTATAATCTCAGATGGATCTGGAAATTTTACATATTGATAACACAGATGGCATATGTAGATTTACACACGAAACCACAAAATATATTGCTTTTCGGTGATAGAGATAAAAACAAATCTCACAAAAACAAAGATTAAGATTGTGTTTACGAAACATACATATCAAGAAAACGAAAACACTAAAAGAGATCAGAGATCAGCAACACAATTGGTTGATTATTTACAAACAATACGTTCAATGTCCGGTTTATAAATAAATAAAATACGAAACCCAAGTTTCATGTAGAGCTATCCATTTTAGCAATATGGTTAAAGTACAGGACATAGTTTTGGCCGTCGGGTATCTTTGATCTGTAACATACTGATAATCGTCAATACGAAGGCTACATTATAAATATTATATACAAAATTTGCTAAAAAAGAGATAACAAAGCATGTTAGTTCAACCATCGTGTATGCGTGTTTTGGCAAGTGCATGAAATCCAATAAATTATCTATTGCTTATATTAACAATCTAATAACGTAAAGATAAGGTCTTTGTAGTAATCGCGACTCTAATAACATATAGATAAAACGGTACATAAACCGTGAAAATTTAAACACAAAATACATACAAAACTAAAGCGCGGAACTCTTAACACTAAATCGTCTAATCTAGAGCCACCGGTGGAGCAATCAACCCTAAAGCAGTACGTGCTTCATATGCTTGTGCGAACGTTGGATATAAAACACTATTCACTGTTTGGATGTCTCTGAATGAGGTGGCCCCTCTAACAACGGCTAACAAATTTTTTAGGCAATAGATCTCGCCGTGCTGTTGTTTCACGTAGGAAGCCGCACTCTATCCTTTACGTGACTACCACGGCGACGGGGGAGCCACTCTTTAGTCTTATGATGCCAACAGAACTCCATTGGTAATTCCGTGTAGAGAAGACTCCTCGCTTCCGGATACCATCTGTTACAATCCATCCAAGCCAAAAACCGAGTTCTTTTAACGACCAGCTCACCACCTTTATCTGGATCATTCTCCGTGAAATTCACACGCTGGTTTTGCGGTAGATGGAACAGTAAAATTGTCATATCCACCAAGTCCCTGCTAACGTTCAAGTAAATTAGAAAAACCACATGAACATAATAACAATAAATAACCTAGTATCACCAAGAACATGTATGTAATTAAAATACATCTCATACAACCGCCGTCTTACATGTTTGCCAATGTGCCTATCCTACCACGAATAACTATAAGAAATTATCGTTTATATATAGGCACACAGATCCCGAACGTGATAGCTAGGGTTTTATTTTTTATACAACTCGAACGTGATAGCTAGAGTTTTATTTTTCTATACAACTCGGACGTGATAGGTAGGGTTTTATTTTCTAGACAATAATACTTCTAGCTAAACCAATATGTTAAAACATTCGTGTAAAAATATTAATTTATTTTTACTACGTTCAATAACATAAACACTACATCCAAAATAATCACGGTTACTCGAACCAAACTACTAACAGAAACGGGAAACTTACTTTGTGAACCCAATATAAAAATATAAACAAATTTTGTTTTGGTCGAAAAATATAAACTAGTAATAATCACAAAATAATAAGAAGTTTTTTATAACGATATTTATTGCCAGATAACTTTAACACGGAATTAGAAATTTATTAATGAGTCCAAAAATAAAAAATAAAGGATTTAAAACAACATAAATATAAACCTAAAATATCATCACAGTGAAACCAACTGATTTAGGTATTCGTGTTCCATTATCATCTCTCGTAAAGATTCGGCTTCTGTAAGAAAAGGATCCAATAAAATTTGCGTGCATTCGTAAGTAGCAGTAGCTCTCCAAACACCCTTGCTAAGAAAAATAGAAGCAAATCTGATTACACAGATAACAACGTCTTGTCTGCACTCTCCTAACTTCTTTAGAAAAGCTTCAGAGTGGTCCATCTTCAACACAACGGGTAAACGTGAAAACCTGATCATTTATGTATAACACCATATAATTCACATATATCACAACTTCAGATTAAGCCAAGGTACATCCGAAAGAGTTAAAATACACTATAATCTAATAACACATACCTATGATCAAGAAGATCGAAACATACACGGCGACGCCTGTTAACAGAATTAGAGTTACGCTCTAGGAAGTTTCCAACATTCACGACTTGGCCAATCAGATCTAATTAAAAAAAATTAGAAAATAATGCGTAAACTAAACAAAATCTCTTAATAAGATCCACTCACCAACACACACGTCTAGATCCAATAGTTCAGCTTTAATACTGCTAAAATCAGCAAAAGAGAAATAATCACCAACGCCTAGTGGAGGAATAGCAAAAAATTTCGTTCTTGGAGTGCACTGCGCCCTAAAAGCGTTGGCAACCGGACGGAACCCACCAACCACAGCCAAAAGATCAAAACCAGTAAAGAGAACCCAGTCACCTTCTTTGATTCGCGTCTCAAAAATATCACCAATTTCTTTACACAAAGTTGCATGGATCTTATCACCCTTCATAATCAACAGAAATAATAATCAACTCAGCTCACGACGCACTAAAAAGGAGAAAAGCAAAATATTCAGATATCAAAACGCCTTACTTTACGATCAACCAATATCAGGTTTGCCAATTCATCAATCTCGTTTAAGTGCCTAAATATACGAAGCACTTTAACTCGCATACTCCATTTATAAAAACTCGGATCTAGCTCTGATACATCAAAAATAATGCTGCGATATTTCCTATGAACAGCTGTCAAAAGCAAGTGAGCCATCAGCCGTCCGTGAACACCAACCGAAGAATAAGCAGAGTTACTACAAAACTGGCAAAAGCTTAGCATGTATTAGTTTTGTTGATATAAGCCAGTATATATAAGACTACGATTCTAAACCTACATCCCTATATTCGTATAGTTAAGAAAAATATCCCTTTCTAATTATTCCTTTTAATTTATACACAAAAAATAAAACACAAACCAGTAAAATATTACAAAGAAATAACATATAGATAGACATGTGTTTTCCAAATGAAGATCAAACATAACGTGGCATCTAACCTAGGTTCTCAAGCAACTAACGCCCATAAATAAATAGATTTGGGCTTCAATCAGAGAATCGGATCTTGAAGGATATATTTTTAAAAAGTGGGCTTTAAAGTCACGTTTAGTGGCACGTGTCTGAAGGAACGTGCATCGGTTTTTTTGCTTATGAGATATCAGTATAAACCCCGTTCTAAACAATATATAATAAACAACACATCTATCACAAGCACGGCAACAATAATAATATTTCAAAAACAAATGCGAGTTTTAAAACGATAACAATGATTGATACGCACGTCACTCCAATTTTCTCCTCATAAGTATTAAATTAAAATATTATACATGCTAGTTATAAACCCAACCACTTTTGGACTGGTTAAAAAACTCCAAATTTTATTAAAGTCGGATGCAAAGACACCAAATATTACAAAGTCCACCAAATAGCCATTCTTGTTAAATAAAAAACTCCATGCACACATCAGACATCAGCCCCGTCATTGCTCAGACATAGACGACGTCTCTTTCTTGGTAACCTAGCAACGTCAAATCAGAAACAATTACCACCAACAACAATATAATCCCAGTAGCAAGTCACCACACCCTAAACTCCAAACCTAGACATGAGATATTAGACGAACCTAGTCTTAAACTTCTCAATCTCGGGTATCAAAAGATTCAACATGACGCGAGAACAGGTCGTCGCCGAAACAGCTACCCTACCTAAACACAAATAGATAAAAATCAATACATAAAACCAAAAAGATGTAGAACTCAACAAATAACAGACCATACAAAATTACCTCGAAAATAATCCACAAGACCCCATCTTATAACAAACACAACGATGTCACCATGTGCGGCATTCCAATCGTCGTAAAAATGTGAAGCCATATGTCCAGACAACGAACATTGAATAATGACATGACTAATATGAATTAAGTGTTATATCATCAGAAACAAAACGTTCAAAATATCAAAACCAAACAGCGAAGACAGAATATCGAAATACTTTTCATCACGAATATCAAACGCGATGGTCCATGCAGAATCATCACACGGAGGAAATAATCGCCTGTCACCCGAATCGTGACCTAGTGGACCAAAATCGCCCACACGAACAACCTCACCAACTAAATCTGCAAAAATTACGGAACATGGATAAAATACAGGGATACTTTATACAGCAAAGATATATAAGACATAATATACGATCCAACAATTAAAACAAAGGCCAATACCAACTAAATAATCACTGTCATGAACACGGTCCACTATCCGCTGAAAAGGAAAAAATTCAAAAAAATTTCATAGGCACCTAAAAGTACTCTCACGAACAAACGTCAACGGCGTAAACCGCATCTTGAAACCATGAGAAGTTGTCCGGAGAGAACCAACTTGTGGTATAACTCCAAAGTCATGTATAGTCACCCACACATCTTGTGTAACTATAGACACAAACTTATCATACAGCTCATAATCGACAGTCGCCTCGACCTTCACACCCTATGCATAAAAATTTAGTTTTGACGACGTTTCTCTTTAAACATACAATAACCAAAATAAATAACACAGTACATAATCCGAGTGTAGAGGCTTACATGTCTATCGACCAAAATCAGGCCCATACTTCTCGAATCCTCACAGAAGCGTGAGCATAGAATCGGAGAATTTTCACGTAAACACTACCACAAAAATTTGTAAGACAAAGACTCGACAAAGGAATGTCTATGGTAGACTGGCGATGGGGAAGCAAAATCGATGCATCAACAACAACATCGCCACACTCATGACCACCACCACCCTCATCACACCAATCATCATCAGAATCGTCATCACGCTCATCGTCATCGCTATCACCACCACAAAACTCACCATCATCGTACTCAACGTCACCATCCTCGTCAAGCGAAGTGGCTGACGAAGCATCGCTATCAGCACTACTGCTAGCAGAACAATTAGACCGGTCAGGATCACCATCGGGCTCATACTCTGATACAGAAAGTGATGATCCAGATATAAACGAATCATCGTCGGATCCAACTTCGAAACTTTCATCAGAGACAATCGCAGCATCATCCGTGTCACTAAGACGATAGGCACCAATACAATCCAGGTGACAACCTATACAGCACGAATTCATATATCAGCTAGATCGGTAAATCGAACCAAGAACAGTTATACCCTCCGAAATAATAAACATAGCATACCATCACAATAAGGTTATCATGAATATTAAATTAAAAACACATGTAATCAACTAAATAGTTTATACTAACAATAAAACTCGAGAAGATGCACACGTAACATCCAGTCAGACGCGCAATCATCCCAATCAAAACAACGACGCACTCGCATTCTCGTACCTATTAAAACATTCATATTGATTAAAATGGGTCAAACCATAAAAATTCAAATTCAAGCAGAAAGACAAATTTTAAACGATAGAAACAATATAAATCTTGAATATTGTTTTGAAAGGTTCGGAACACAGAAATCAAAACAAATAACACACCAAACCAACAAAACAAACTTTCAATGACCCAAGACAACTATACTCGTACCCATCCGGAACGACAAACAAAAAAAAACGCACAAAATAACCCAACAAATAAACAATGGATACCTCCGACGTCTATACCATCCTCGTCCGTCAACACATACCGTAAACCTGAAAACACAAGAACAACATTAACCGAAAACCTTTTCAACGTTACTAAATCACGTAAAATATAGTACTCTAAAACAAACCTCGTCTCTCTTTAATATCGACGAAGAGATAAGGGACATTGTAACACCCATCCATTCGAATGCTACGATTAGAGACAGCTTCGAAGAACTCAGATTTAAGCTCCGAGCCACGGTCGAAATAGATCGTTAAATCGTCTCGAGTTAAACCTAAACAAACAAAAACATTAAAAATTATATAATCGTTGTATATAAGAGTACACCCGGAAAAAAAACCGGAGAATAGCGAGCTTACACAACGACGCATCAACCAACTCGTAAGCCACCGCAGCTTTACACGGAATCACAAAACTATATTCAGAAGAATAAGTATTAAGATGCGTATATAAGCGAGCAAACATGCCGCAGCTACAAACCGACCCTAAAACAATAACGTAGCTTGTAACCAACGCTAAAACAATAACGCAATTGCGACGATCGATATTATAAACTATGCAGACGAAACCCTAAACCGACGAATAAAAAAAATACGCAGTGCTAATAATATGAGAAGATGGTCAGAGTATTTATACCTAACAAACTCTAGGGTTTCAGTTTGTTATTTACGATATACCTAATTATATAAATATAGATATACATCGATAATCACGGGACGGTACACTTACAATAACATAATAAATAGTAATTATCCTTTTTAGATATCGCAATTATCGAATTAAGAAATAGGAAATATCAACCAAACAATAAGGAATATTACGGACTAATCGCGAAGATCGCACTAATAAATTAAGGAAAGCAGTAGCTAAATATGCAACGATTATATAAAGCAGCGAAATTACGGAACTACACACTCTATTATTGCATTTGACTAAGGATAAAATCGTAATTCAATATTTATCAATCAGCTAAATAGAGTAACCAATAATCAAACACGTAACGATTACATACGTTAGCTAAATTACGAAATTATACACTTAAGTCTTTGTATTCGTTAATGGCAAAACCGTAATTCAGTTTTCTACTTTAAAGGAGAGCTCAAATCACTGCTTTTTTAATAGTATAGATTTCCAATTTAAGAATTTATCTTTTTTTTAAAAAGATAAAATTAAAAAATATATATTCTATTATATGTGATTTTAAGATAAATTTGAATACAATGATCAAATACAATCTCGAAAGATATCATGATAGGAGTTGGACCAAGCCAATCCTACTAAAACCTTTGGGTAATAATACTCAACAAAAAAGATCACTTAAGGGTTTGGCGTAAAACGTTTGGGTACTCATGCGGGAATGCTTAATTTATTTTCCTATAGTGGTATTTTTAGATTAAGCTCACCAAAAATATTAGATTAAGAATTTGGGTGCTTTTAACTCTTATAAGCAATTGATTTTAACAACCACATTAATATCATATTATTAAGGCCAAACAAATACATGGAAAAGAATCAAGCTCTTACGCAATGCAAGGGATATGTAATAACTTTTTAAAACTAGAACATTGAGAGATGAAAGATATCAACACTATGTGAAATCATTTCTCTACAGAGTTTCAGAAATCTGCAGACAAATAAAATGTCTAATATTTACAAAAGGATTATTACCAGTCACTTAGGGACACAAGGACAAAGTAAATGTCTCAAAATAACTTAAGGAAGAAAGGCTACAAAAATTCTTGGTAACAACAATATGAGCCTTGACCATCTTCATGCTACGTGTCACAAATTGCTCGGATCGATACATGCCTCAGATCACTTGGTCAGATACCCCGTCAAAGGAACTTAGAGCACTGATAACCGATTCATATACTTCTATTCCTTTCATGAACACGGTATCTTTAAGGAACTATGAGGCCACAAGTAAGTCTTTATAGTCAGTATTGTGATTCAAAATATATAACTCAAAGGATGTCAATATATAGAAAAATATCATCATGCCAATACCTCGTTATGATCATGCACTAGAATAGGAGTATTTCCTATCTCTGTGGTTTGGCTACTTTCAATTCTCAAATTCTCTTGCTTAATCACAGCATTATTTTATTTCGGATTCTTGTAATACGTTCATATATTAATGTCACTCAAAAGAGTATATTTATAAAAAAAAAAAAAAAAAAGAGTATTTATCATTGGTAAGAAACCCAAAAGTGGAATTCCCAAATTGGGAATATAGCGTGCATCTGTAGTTGAAAGTAAAGTTTCAGGCTTTGCGAGTTTTCCTCCAGTTGCTTCAATAGCTTTCTTGGACATAGACCACCATGGATTGGTACCATTTGTTGGAGTCATTATAAGTGTTGTTTCTAGAGACAAAAAATGATAAGAGGTCCACGGTGCGGTTTTCTATTAGGTTTAGGAAAAGAAAACTCATTTACTAAGTGGGATTAGGACTCGGGCCTCATGGCTTATAAGGTCTTTCGTTGTTAACAATTTTAGTCAACTATTTTGTTTAATAAAAAAATACTCAAAGTGAGACTTTTAACAGTTTTAGTCAACTATTTCGTTTTTAAAAATTCAAATCGTAGTATATATGGTAAAAATTTAGATTTTTAATATGATATAAATGAATATCATATCTTTTTACTAATTTTCGTGGCTGTCAATTAAGGAAGGAAAAAGAGTGAGATTTTTTTAAAAAAAATTAATAATTAGTTTTACAGTTAGTTTAATAAAAAAAATATTTTAATCTCTAATCAAATTAATATGAATGTCATTGATTGTAATTACGCTAGTAATTTGAACCCATTTTTATATTATTCTGAAAAACGTTGTGGTGATGACACAGCATAGTATTTTTGTAAATAACACATGATAGTAAGGTTTTCATTTAGTTGTTTGTACACAAGAAAACCAAAATAATTATTTATAGTTTTAAAAAAAAAAGAAACAAAAGATCTAAAAAATCGACCAATAGAAGTTCACAACCAATATATTAATTTTTAACCCACATATATTGGGTGAATACACACTACATAACAGATGAACAACAATAGAAATCATAATCTTACATCGACAAGTTATAATTTTCATATTTTGTACATAGAAGAAACCAACAATCAATATTTTCCCGCAATGAACATTCTACACATGGAGTAGTATTTCTCAATAAGACCGACATGGTTGTCCAAACATAACAAAAAAAACNCATATTTTGTACATAGAAGAAACCAACAATCAATATTTTCCCGCAATGAACATTCTACACATGGAGTAGTATTTCTCAATAAGACCGACATGGTTGTCCAAACATAACAAAAAAACAAAATGAAACTAAAAATAAAATCCAGATTGTTTCAGCAATATTATGAGACGTACAGCAAAAGACTACAATTATTTGCTTTTGTTTTTAGTTGTCGTAAACGGAATTGATCAACTTAAAGCAGTAGCCTGTAACAATCTTATACTTTTGGACGTGGAGATAGCGAGACATGATAAAGATTATGATAAAGATTACATCTTCTCGAAGTACTATGACAATCTTGGCTGATCATATCATGGGTCTGATTGGTAACCAACATTTTTTAGCGGTAAGCTGAATCTTTTAGCGGTAAGCTGTAGTGATAAATGTTTATTAAATAGTTGAAAACTGTAAGAAAAGAGATGTAAGCAAAAACTATACAATAAAGCAGAGTGTAATACTGTTAGTAACGCTTTCTATACAGCTTTTGTGATTGGTAACTATTAAAACGGTAAAACTTATTAAAAGTTTTATGATAAAGTTTTTGGGCTACCATTCTGATTCTTATGTGTCTACGTATTATCATATTTATTTAACAAAAGTTCAATTGAAAATTATTATACATATCTACACATGTGGCTATGTTATTTAAAAGGCACCGGCCATACAGTGTTTTGTGATTCTCAATGTATGTGTGGGGATGAATACTTTTCTCAATATTCCACTTAATGAACTTTTACAATTGTGTATTGTGATTCTCAATGTATGTGTGGGGCTGAATACTTTTCTCAATATTCCACTTAATGAACATTTCGTAACACAACAAATGAATAATTTGTTAAACAATAAAGTCATTACAAAAAAAAAGCTTAGTCACTTAAATAGTATCATAAAATTAAATGATATGATAACTAAAGTGGTGGTGGCCTAGTGGTAGTGGCCTAGTGGTAGTGGCCTAGTGGTAGTGCAAGGAGGTTGGTTTCCTTGTGCCCTAGATTCAAACCATCTTTGGGACGGAGATATATTCTTTAAATCGGAATATAGAAAGGGCTAACTCTGGATATTGTGGGAGATTACGAGCCAAAGGCGCAGAACTTCTACAGTTAATTAAAAGAAAAATAAACAAAATTAAATGATATTATTTTGAATTATTTATTAAAAATGATACAAAATGATATTACTTTGCATCGCTTCAATAAAATTGATAAAAAAATTATAAATTCACATTGGATTAATAATTGAGGTAATTAATTATTTTGGTTGGCATCATTTAGAAAATGATATAAAACTTATATCAGTTAAAAAGTGATTAGCTAAATTTTTACTTTGATATAAAACCCCCTTTGGGACAGAGGTATATTCTTTAAATCGGAATATAGAAAGGGCTAACTCCGGGTACTGGAGGAGATTACGGGCCAAATAACCAGAACTTCCACAGTTAATTAAAAAAAAAAATAAATGATATTATTTTGAATTATTTATTAAAAATGATACAAAGTAAGATGTTCAACATCAATTATGATAATTCATGTTGTTATTGACTAATTTATCATCAGTTCAATAAAATTGATACAAATTGATATTACTTTGCATCACTTCAATAAAATTGATAAAAAAAATTATGAATTCACATCGGATTAATAATTGAGATAATTAATTATTTTGATTAGCATCATTTAGAAAATGATATAAAATTTATATCAGTTAAAAAATGCTTAGCTAATTTTTTTTTTACTTTGTCTCACATCGCTAATTGATGATGAAGTGAAAGAGAAAACATGTATATTGAAACTTTAAATATCTAATATTTAGATTTGTTGGCCAATAAAATTATTACTTTTGGTTTTAACAAATAATTTTTTTTTTGTTTTAACCAATAAGATTAATTTTATTTGTTTATTTATTAAAAAAAATTGATGTGTTACATCAATTAATATTTTGGCTGAATAATAATATTATTATAAATATTTATAAAAAAAAAATTAAATATTTTTTTTTAATATCTGATATAATCAAATATCATTTAAATACTAAAAATATGTAACATCAATTATAATAACCATAACAAAAATTAACATCATTTATATTAGTTGATGCAAAAATTAACATCATTAATATTAAATGATGTAAATATTAACATCATTTATATTAATTGATGAAAATGTTTAAACTGATGTAAAGTATTTGAATCACCACTTTCAAAATCATTTGAGTGATGTAAATTTTGTATGCATCAATTATAAGTAATACAAATATATAAAATAAGTGATGTAATCAAGGTTTTTTTGTAGTGGCTAGTGTTCCTGTTTTAATAAAATAGATTATATGTGCTTATAAGATAAAGTTGAATACAATGAACAAATATAATCTCGAATTATAACAGGATAGGAGTCGCCAAGCCAAGCCTACGAAAACCTTTAGGTAAAACTCAACACAAAAGATAACTTAAGGGTTTTGCCTAAACCGTTTGGGTACTCATGCGAGAATGGCTCATTTATTTTCATATAGTATTATTTTTATTTATTTTTTGATCACCACAAATATTAGATTTAGAATTTGGGTGCCTTTAACTCTTATAAAGCCATTGATTTTAACTAAATACATGGAAAAGAATCAAACTCTTACGCAATGCAATGAAAGATGAACACTATGTGACATCATTTCTCTTCAGAGTTTGAGAATGATGCATACAAGTAAAATGTCCAATAGGTACAAAGGATTATTACCAGTCATTTAGGGTCACAAGGCCAAAGAAAATGTCAATCAAAATAACTTACAGATGAAAAACTACAACACTTCTTGGTGATAGCAATATATATGAGCCTCGACCATCTTCAAGCTACGTGTCACAAACTGCTCGGATCGATACATGCCTCAAATCACTTGATCAGATACTCCTTCAAAGGAACTTAGAGCGCTGATAACCGATTCATATACTTCTATTCCTTTTATGAACACGGTATCTTTAAGGAACTAAGAGGCCACAAGTAAGTGTTTATAATCAGTACTGTGATTCAAAATATATAACTCAAAAATGTCAATAGATAATTAAATATCATCATGCTAATACCTCGTTATGGTCATGCACTAGAATAGGAGTATTGATCATTGGTGAGAAACCCAAAACTGGAATTCCCAAATTTCGGATAAAGCGTGCATCGGTAGTTGAAAGTAATATTTCAGACTTTGCGAGTTTTCCTTCAGTTGCTTCAATAGCTTTCTTGAAGATAGACCACCAAGGATTAGAACCATTTGTTGGAGTCATTATAAGTCTCCCTAAATGATCCCATAACTTTCCTTTCTCGCTTATCTGGTGCAGAAAAAGGTAATTAGCTCTGTTCACTTAGTTTCTCCTCTGTTACAGAAATTACTTTATTTGCCTAAAAAAGATAACTCTTTAACATGTGATCAAATTGCAAAGAGTACTGCAGAGTCAATCTCCCTAAATAAAAGCCAAAAACATATCTAACATCATCAAATGAAAGCACATATTATGCCAAATTTGGTTGTTTTACTTAAACTTCGGTTATAAAACATCTCATGTCCTTGTATTAAAGAAATTAAAACAGAGATTGGAAAAGAGAGAATTCAAATACTCATAATCAATTTCAGATATATAATTACTCAAGGTAATATTCAAAAGAAAGAAATCAAATAATCTTAACCAAAAGAGAGTTATTCAAAGTAGCTCTAGACTCGAATATATGTATTACTAATGATCAAAGCACAAGTTAAGATACAAACTCTGATCTAATTATCTGGTGAATGATCAGTTCACATAACCAATCTAAGGAACAGAGTCTGTATTATAACAATTGAGATTGCATAGCCACAAAATGATTGCATATACACATAATTTACGAAGACCAATCTTAAGGACGGCTCAAACAGATTGATGGCAATAGAATACCAAAGAGCTAATGAACATTATAACAAACCAAACCAACACAGAAACATCATCTACTTAGTAATGGTTAGAGGACAATATTCAATCACCGTGAAGGTCATGTTCCTAATAGAAGGAGCCCATTCCTCAGCAATCCTTTTCTTCATATCATCTGGATCCGCCATTGGAGGCAACCTTAGATCATACCCAGCTTCTGCCTCTGAAGGCTGCATATTCATCACAAATCCCTGAAAAACAAACAAACACAACTCTCACAAAACTCTTACAATACAGCAAAGTCAAAGATGAAGAACGAAACCATCAGCTTACAGTGTTGGAAGGAGTTCCTGCTTTGAGATAAACTGGATTCACAGAGATAACTTCCGAATTCGCAGCTTTTCCCGCCTTAACGAAATCGAACTGCGTCTCCCTGAATTTGGAGATCAACTCAACACTCTTCATCAGATTCTCCATTGCTCCATTGTCATACAGCTTAGCTCCGTGCCCTGGGATGCCTTCAGCTCGTATAACGAGATCCCACGGAGTCCGATCACCGTAGAAAACCCTAAACTCATCTCCAGGACTCGCCTGCCCTTCGTCCATGGCGAATCCAACATTCAGCTCCGCGAACTCCGACGAGGTCGCGAATTTCTCCATCCCGTCGAATCCTCCGATCTCTTCTTCAGGAACATAAGAGACGTGAACAGTACGGAGAGGAGAGAAGCCTCTCGATTTCAAGTTCCTGATGGATTCCAGATACTGAACACCGACACACTTATCGTCCTGCGCGCCGCGAGCGTAGATACGACCATCGGCGGTTCGGTGAGCGGAGAACGGCGGGTGAATCCATTTATCGGATTCGGCGGGAACGGAATCGAGATGAGAGTTGAAGAGAATCGAAGGAAGTTTAGTGTTCGAGCCGAGCCATGTGACTAGAAGAACTGGCTTTCCTGAGACGAATTCGATGGTTCGAGTAGCGAGACCCATTGATTTAGCTTGGTCAACAAGGAAAGAGACCGGTGCTGTGTAGTTAGGGTTTGGATGAGCAGTGTTGAATCTCAGATATTGTTGGAATCGAGTGATCGGAGTATCTTCTTCTTCTTTTCCGTGCGATTTGAGGAAGAACATGATGGAGAAGAGGAAGAGAGTAAAGAGAAGAGGAGACGCCATCGATTTGTAGTTGCAGGTGTGTGTGTGTGAATTGTGATCATCACCAATCTGAAAATGAAGAAGAGCATTTTTCGGGTCAACAAAATATGGTTAAAATATTTTGCTTATTTTATAATATACGTTGGAAAGGAGGGAAGATTATAGGTCGGTTCGTTGCCTAACGCACGAGGCTGCAGCTGTGATATCCGGCCAGATGGTGTTGGTTTACTTGACCAGCATCCTGCGACCAAACAATGCGGTCAGACTCTGAACTTTTTGGCCACAAATTTTTTTAGTGTTTTGATCGGAACTGTTGCGATTAGACACTGGGACAAGCTGCGTGGTGGCCAAACGGACAACCGCAACGTTTAAAAATATTATTTAATAATTAGTAAAAACATAATTCACCCAATCATAAAAAAACAGATAAATTTTTTTTTTTGTTGTTAAAGGGCTTCATTATAATAAAACCAAAAGATTACAAGAAAACAAAAGCGAAATTACAAAGGAAAAAAGAACATATAAACGAGACTATAAGAGAGAGGAAGCAAAGAATGACTTCTTGTTGCATACTTAGAAAGGAAGATGAGTGCAGAGGAGGGGATGCTTAGGCCCTAGTCGACCAAAAAGGAAATAAAGCTTCTCCATGCTTTGTCTTTAAGTTCTTTAAAGCGATAGCTTTGTTTCTCACTAGAAGGAGAACCTTTCGTGTGATCAAGGTGGTAGGCAAAGTGAGGCCATTGTGGAAACGATTATTCCGTTCCTTCCAAATCTCATATAAAACAGATTGCCATACTTGGAGAAGAGCTAATGCGATGACTGCGTCAGATGAAACTGTAGGCAGCCACAACATAGTTTGGTCCCAACTCGATGGGCAAGTATGCATATCAAGTTTGGAGAGAATACCCAACCAGATTCGAGACGAGTATGAGCAATCGAAGAATAAGTGGTTTCTTGATTCATTCTCCCTACCACACAGAAGACAAGTTTGTTCCACATCGAGCCCCCACCCACATAACCTGTCCAAAGTCTGGTTCCTATTCAGTACGAACAACCAAGAAAGCATAGCATGCTTCGGGACAGAGGCCTTATGCCAAACAATCCGAGACCAGGGGACGGCCGGCTTTTGTCCTCTAATCGCGTTCCACACGTCCCTGGAAACAAATGAATTGTAAGTTTTTTCTCCAATATGCCACTGCGGCACATCGGTAGCCGCCATCGGTTGAATGGTGGTAATGAAACTTAGGACTTGTAGAAACTCGTCAGAACGAGCTTGTGGCAGAGACCAGCCTTGAGCGGATATTACTTCACTAACAAGCGAGTTGATAGGGATACCGTACTGTGCCGGTGCGTTCGTTCCTAGATAGTTGATAAGAGAACCGAAAGGGGTCCAAGGATCCCACCAGAAGAAGGTATCCTCACCGTTACCAATTTTGATGCGCAAGAAGCTTATAGCCTTTACCCGCATCTTGAGTAATTTCCGAAACATCCAAGAGGAGGTGTTGTTTTAAACGTTTAGAGCCCAAAAAGTGGAGGAGGACAGATACTTGTGTCTTATCCACGCCACCCATATAGATCCAGCTCTGAAGAAGATCATCCAGATTAGATTAATTGCGCAAGTATCATTCCAGGATGACCACGATCTTAACCCCAGTCCCCCCTCAGATTTCGGGTAACATATGTTTTCCCAGGAAACACGTGCGCCCGAGGGCTTGTCAACACAACCGTGCCACAAGAATGAACTCGAGAGACTGTTGATGAGTTTGATAACTTTCTTTGGGAGGAGAAAAGCAGATGTCCAGAAGCCAACAATACCGGAGATAACAGAGGAGAGTAGTCGCAAACGCCCGGCCAAACTCAAGTGTCTGTGGATCCATGAGCTCATTTTCATTCTGATTTTGGAGATCAGGGGGTCACAGTCCTTTATAGATAGTCTCTTCGAGCATAATGGAAGGCCAAGGTATCGAATTGGTAGAGCCTCTGGCGATAACAAAAATTTTCTTTTTATGCTTAGTAGAATGTCATCATTAATGCCCGAGCAAAACAAGGACGATTTTGAGACGTTAAAAGGACCAAATCACATTAAAAAATTTTCATATAAATTTGTAAAACGTCTTATAAAACAAAAAAAATTCCTTGAACATCTTACATAATAGGACATAGTGAATATTATTAATTCAAATATTGTTACAATTTCTCCAGTTTATATATAAAGGGGATTTAACCTCTAACTTTCAAGTAAGACACTTCACAAATGTTAGTCCTCATCGCTTAGATACCCAAAAAGAATATCTCAACAACTAAATACTATTATTTAAATATAACTAAAATATATAATTAATTTGTAATGTTAAAAACAGAATTAAACCATTCACCATATATAACAAGTGGATAGAAATTATCTCATAAGTTGAGTTTGGGTTATCAAACGAGAACCTCTTTTCACTCTCTCTCTTATTTTTTGAATATTTTTCTTTGTTTAATAGTGAGATATTTTGGTGAGAATCCGAGTGGAGATACTCTTATATTTTAACCTTTGCAAGCAATCCACTAGTCCTGGCATTCATATATCCGTTCGGGTTCAGATAGGTTTTTTTCGGATTCGGATATTTTGATTCTAGAGAATAGAACCTATTGGGGTATTTGTTTTTCGGATCAGATTCGGTTTGGTTCTGTCCGGGTTTGGTTCGGTTCCGAATATCCGAATTATCTAAATTTTATCTAAAATACCTAAAAAATTAAAATATTTATGTTATTTAGTTAAATTTTGCAAAAAAATATTTTTGACAAATATAAATAAAGATTTTCAATTTTTAGTTATTTCAATCTAAACATAACTAATATATTTGGTTTATAATTATAATTTTGGGTATTTAGACTAATTAAAGTGTAAATTCAAAAAATATTTTGAGGTATATAATAATATTTGAGGTATTTCGGGTATCTATTCGGTTCCGGTTCGGTTTTGATTTTTCGGGTATAGAAGTGTATGACCCATTCGGATATTTAGGTCAGTTCTAGTTCGATTCAGTACCTTTTAATTTGGTTTGGTTCGCTTCGATTCTTCGGTTCCGGATAATTTGTCTAGAGCTACAACCCATTATGAACCACTTTATTTCTTATTCAAAACAATTTCGATTTTGACAAATGAATACACTCAGGCCAACGATTACATCAATGCCCAAACATCCAGTCGTTCCAACGTATTTGTTAGTAAATTGGTAATGTTCTAGGTATTATAGTTCGTACCGTCGATTTGAAGATGGATAATACTGAATTGTATCCCACTCATCAAAAAGAACGGTGAAAATGATTGATGTTCGATGAATCAATCAATTGTCGAAGGTTGCAAAGAATTACTTAAATACACCGAGGATTTCGGTCTAATTATCAAACCAATTATAATTATACGGTTGACCTAAACCGGCAACTTTAATACACAGATGACGATTCTGGTTTAGAGCTTAACCGATTTCCAACGATCTATCAAAATAAGGAAACTACAACTGATATATCTTCAGTGTATTTTAGTTTCAAAGCTAATAAAATATTAACACTTTTTTTGACGCTATTCGTCGACCTGAAGATGCTCTTCTTCTTCTTCATCACTCTCAGATCGTTGATCACACCTGCAACCACACAAATCCATGGCGTCTACTCTTCTCTGTACCCTCTTCCTCTTCTCCGTCATCTTCTCGCTCCAATCCCACGGCGAAGAAGAAGATACTCCGATCACTCGATTCCAGCAATACCTGAGATTCAAAACTGCTCATCCGAACCCTAACTACGCCGCACCGGTCTCTTTTCTCGTTGACCAAGCTAAATCAATCGGTCTCACTGCTCGAACCATCGAATTCGTCTCAGGAAAGCCAGTTCTCCTCGTCACATGGCTCGGCTCGAACCCTAAGCTTCCTTCGATTCTCTTCAACTCTCATCTCGATTCCGTTCCGGCGGAATCCGATAAATGGATTCATCCGCCGTTCTCGGCTCACCGGACCGCCGATGGCCGTATCTACGCTCGCGGCGCGCAGGACGATAAGTGTATCGGCGTTCAGTATCTGGAATCCATAAGGAATTTGAAATCGAGAGGCTTCTCTCCTCTCCGTACTGTCCACATCTCTTATGTTCCCGAAGAAGAGATCGGAGGATTCGACGGGATGGAGAAATTCGCGGCGTCGTCGGAGTTCGCTGAGCTGAATGTCGGATTCGCCATGGACGAAGGGCAAGCGAATCCGGGAGATGAGTTCAGGGTTTTCTACGCTGATCGGACTCCATGGCATATCACTATACGAGCCGAAGGCATCCCAGGGCATGGAGCTAAGCTATATGACAATGGAGCAATGGAGAATCTGATGAAGAGTGTTGAGATAATCTCTAAGTTCAGGGAGACGCAATTCGATTTCGTTAAAGCTGGGAAAGCTGCGAATTCGGAGGTTATCTCTGTGAATCCTGTTTATCTCAAAGCAGGAACTCCTTCCAACACTGTAAGCTGATGATTTCGTTCTTCATCTATGATTTTGCTGTAATGTAAGAGTTTTGTGAGAGTTTTGTGTTTGTTTGTTTTTCAGGGATTTGTGATGAATATGCAGCCTTCAGAGGCAGAAGCTGGGTATGATCTAAGGTTGCCTCCAATGGCGGATCCAGATGCTATGAAGAAAAGGATTGCTGAGGAATGGGCTCCTTCTATTCGGAACATGACCTTCACGGTAATTGAATATTGCCCTCTAACCCTTACTAAGTAGATGCTGTTTCTGTGTTGGTTTCGTTTGTTATAAGGTTCATTAGCTCTTTGGTGTTCTATTGCCATCAATCTGTTTGAGTTGTCCTTCTTGGTGATTCTTCACAAATTATGTTTCGAGCATTTTGTGGCTATGCAATCTCAACTGTTATAGTAGCTAAGGTTATATAGAAGCTGTTCCTGAGCCTGGTTCTGTGAACCATGGTTTCTATCCGAAGCATGGCCTGGTTCGACTAAAAGAGCTCTTGATATAATACCATTGCCATTTTAAGCTAATGAGAGTTTATTGACTGGATACTTGGATCAGAGATCATATCAAATTTCTTAGCTTTTGCTTTCATCATTAGTAAAAATATGTTCCAGATGCCTCTCAGCTTCTGTCTTTTGAATCTTCTACATTAGTTTCGTTAGAATGAGGATACGAGGCACCCATATACCTTTTAATAAATATGTATGTCGTTGATTAAGAACATTTGATTTCTTTCTTTTCCAACCTCTGTTTTAGTTTCTTTAAGACAAGGATATGAGATGTCCTAACGGAAGCTTAACCAAAACCAACCAGCAGCTTCAAAGTTTGGCCAAATATCTACTCTCATTTGATGATGTTACGTATGTTTTTGGCTTTTATTTAGAGAGTTTGACTCTGCTGTATAGTGTCTACCTTTTGCAATTTGGTCACATGTTATACAGTAAACTAAGTGAACAAAGGCTAATTACCTTTTCTTGCACCAGATAATAGAAAAAGGGAAGTTAAGGGACAATTTAGGACGACCTATGATGACTCCAACAAATGGTTCTAATCCTTGGTGGTCTATCTTCAAGCAAGCTGTTGAAGCAACCGGAGGAAAACTCGCAAAGCCTGAAATTTTACTTTCAACTACAGATGCACGCTTTATCCGCAATTTGGGAATCCCACTTCTTGGTTTCTCACCAATGATCAATACTCCTATTTTACTGCACGACCATAACGAGGTATTGGAACGATGATGATATTATCTATTGACATCTTTGAGTTATATATATTTTGAATCACAATACTGATTATAAACACTTACTTGTGGCCTCGTAGTTCCTTAAAGATACAGTGTTCATGAAAGGAATAGAAGTATATGAATCGGTTATAACCGCTCTAAGTTCCTTTGATGGAGTCTCTGATCAAGTGATTTGAAAGCATGTTTCGGTGCGAGCAATGACACAGCCGCTTGACATTGCTATGACCAAGTTCTTGTATTAGCTGTTTCACTCATTTTTCTTGTAAAGCTATTTTTATTGATATTTCACTCTGGCCTAGCGACCCTAAATGGATTGTAATAATTCTCAAAAACTCAGGAAGAGAAATGTCATTGGTGCTTGAAGCATGATTTGATTGATTTCACATAAAGGTGTTTAAACCGTCTACGTGGTCCGCTACTATCTAGATTTTTTTTCGAGAATCTGTTTCGGATTTTTATTAGATTTTTTTTAGATTATATTCATCGGAAACCTTAAGAAAGTAAAGGGTTTCGACAATCAGTTCGTGGTCCGTTACCATCTAACCTTTTAAAAAAAATAATATATATTATCTTAAGCATTTGGGAGTAGGCTATCCAGTATCCACCAAGGAAAGCCATTCCAACAACAAAGTGCATAAATAGAAAAAAAAGTCTCACCTTGGGTTCGAGCTCTTTTTGTAAAAGAAGTCGATCTAGACATTATTACAACGTGTAATAAGAAATCTTCTAGTTCCATGTCAAAAGTTGTCCATTCCAAGTGATTTTCAAGCATCTTAGTAAGTCTTGAAAACCTTGCATTCTTTTTATGTACTTTAAAAAAAAAAAAATTTATCAGCAGCCTTGCTTTCTAAAATGGTTCAAAAATCTAAGCCGATATTACCGAATTTACATAAGTGACATCATAAATGTAGTTTTGAACATTTTGTGTTAATTTGTCTGGTTTTGTATTCCCGACGCGTGGGATGTAGATAGAAAATAAAATAAACACCTCCTTACTTTTCATCTCTTCCAAATATTGTAAAAATATTGTCTATGTATTTTGTTTGACCTAAATGATTATTTGGGATTTTAGATTGATCTGTCTTCAAATTTATCTTAAAAGCAAATAAATAATAATAATTAGGGACTAACCACAACAGTCCTCTACCACTCTATTTGTGTTATACCAAGTTTTGTATTTCATTTATAGACCTCTATATTTAGTCAATAAAACTAAACTTTGATTTGGCTGCTACAACTTGTATTGGGGTTATCAAGTCTATGTCTAACTCTCCTATGCTATTGTTCGTTTTGGGTACAAGTAACAAAATCCGCTCGAATTTATCTTTAAAATTCCTTCCAAAAAATTTCGTACTAATCAGAGTTGTACACTACTTATATATTAGACCATTAATATCTAATAGAATTTGAATTGATATCCCAACAACTTGGGACCTTGATTTAACGATCAACATTACGTTTTGCGGTTCCTCTACCTTCTAAAAAGATGTTACCGCTCTAGAACGTTTACAGCCCCAACCAAAGTTATCTAAAATTTTGGAGCATTCATCATGACTCATGTTAAATCACTCAACAACCACACACTGAAATCTCCAAACTCTATTGTCATAACTATTTTTTCCCCTTCTAGGAAATTTCTCAATCTTTGAGATATCAAAACAAGAGGATTTGATTCTGTCATGTCACAATCCACATGTGCATTTGCCTCTACACCATCCAACACACTCTTCAATCCTTTTGAGAAACTTCTCCGTACGTTCCTCTAAATCTCCACCACTTGATTTTCTTTAACATTTATAATCTCTATCACAAAACAGGAGTCCTTTAGTAATAAACACGGCCCTACTTTCTCTCTGGCTTAAACGGTATCCATTAAATGTTGATTCTTTTTTCTACCCACCAAAACTTTTTTTTAACACAAAATTATTATATTGATTGATTGATGAGAGAGGTACGGAAGGTCATATATTGAGTACGGTGCCAGTTAAGATTGTCCAAATACGAATAGGATATTTTTTTGGAAAGTACATGCATTATAAGAGAAAGAAGCATGAATCTTCATTTATGATTTCATTTGTCTATTTCCTAAGGTGGGGATCACTCTTTCTTCTTCGTTAGGTAGCTAGTTTCTTAAGCATGGCCATGCTTAGTTGCTTCGAATTTATATGATTCACTGTAAGCTTAGAGCATAGCAGAACACTAGTCATCGTCTTCTTGTTCTTACACTTAAAACAAAGACCGTCCACACTTAAGATTAAGCTTCTAGATACTATGGTGATGAGTATTATACCATTTTCATGTTTTAACAATTTGAAAACGTTATTATGTTATTTTTTGACATGGATCAAGTTTCTACGTTTTCGGAAAATGATATGCTATATATTTGGAACGTGTTAAAAATATAGTTGAAGAAAAATGTTATAATCTACTAAAACCAACAATTTGGGGTGGTGTAGTGGTCGAAGGATTAGAGTTTGAGTATTTTTTACAATTATTTCAAGTTTGGTTAGCAATTATGGACGCTTTAAGTAACACAATAATCTGGTTTTTTTTTTTTGGGTTCTGGAGATTAGTCTGAGTTTCGATCTAAAATTTCCGTAATTAACAAAAAGATATATAATAAAACCAGTTTATTGTTTTATATTCAACTCAAGTATTTCTGCTACTAGATCATTCGAGTATTCTGTTATTCTACTACAATCAATCAAGTCTGAAAACAATCAATGTTAACATTTATCAATGATTTATTGAATGTGATGGCATTGCCTTGAAAACAATTGAATGTGATGGCATTGCCTTGAAAACAATTGAATGTGATGGCATTGCATTTATGTTGCAAATTATTTATGAGGTATAGAAAAATAACAATTGACATTTCAAAAAATATAAAACTTCTTTTATTCATAAAATAATTTGCAAGATAAATGCAAACACTGACGTTGACATTAAAATTAACAAATGAAATTTCTCCAAAATACTTAAGATAATGGGTTTATTAAAAAAAATATGACTAATCTCGAAACCCAGACTAATCTTCAGAACCCATACTTAAGATAATGGGTCTATATGTTTAATCTTTTTTTTTTTGATAAAGAGGTCTACGTTTACTTTGCCTGCACTTTCCTTTGCATTTTCCAACGAACAAATCGGTTGATTCGTTTCTTGGTATCTGGAAAAAACCACCTGCCTAATTATATTATACGAAAACAAAAACAAAGGTGTCTGGCTCGAACGTGAACACAAATAGTTTAATTTAATTTTTAATTACTCGATACGCGTCTTAAATTCTAGTGCCTACTAATTTATTTTAACTGCAGATTAGTCTTGTTTAGAAAGAGTGTAGATTATTCTAAGGTTTGACGATTAAACTTTAATTTATTTGTACCCTAATGAATAGTTTAGCATTACAGTGCAGAGTTTGACAAATGAATCTGAATTTAATCAACTATAATTAATTTAGTAAAACACCTTTTTTCACACAGAGAATTTACGTGTGGAAGAAGGGGACACAAAGAAGTAGTTAACGCGGTTTTAAAAGCCCATTAAGACAGAGATGCACCAGCTGTTTTCTCCTCTTGGTAATAAACATGACTTCAGCTACTTTAACGTTTAAGATTCTTAATTGTTTATAAGTTTATTAACTTATAATCATGTGATTTTTTTTAGCATCTCATTTATCGAAATAATTAGCTAGTTATATTATTCTTATGATTAACTTTGTCTTTTGTTTGTACTTAGGAAAATCACATGCTCTTAGCTCCTAGAAGTTGCCTCTCAAAAACAGAATCCAATGTATCTAGTCTAGCTCCTACAATGATTTATAAATTCTCTGTCGTTTCTTGACATAGATATTGATTTATATATTGAGTGTTTTGGTTTTTGTAATTAGCTTTAGCAGGGCTTTCAAGATTTTGACATACTGAGAGACTCAGAAGTAGTAACTTAGTGGCAAACAATAGTGTAACTAAAGAATTTTGAAGGTCAATCAATAAATATATGCATTATTGAATAAAAAAAAACTAAGGAGGATTCTCTATATTAGTGATCTGTGATTGGATTGTGATTAAGGTTAAATCCTTTTATAAAATAAATTAAAAACACCTGTCTCTCACAATTATTTAAAGAAAAAGTATTCATCTCTTTGTGTGTGCCCCATGCTACTTTCTTTGACTATGCTCATAGTATTTTTTTTTAAAATATTCTCTTTTCCACTTTTGTTCTTCATATCTCATCTATAAATAGAAACCAACCATTCTTCTCTTCCAACTTCCTCCTCTCTTTACCAATACCTTTGAGTTAGTATCAATGGTGAAAACTCTTCAAAAGGCCACAAAGAGAATGAACTCTCCATCCTCATCATCATCATCATCTTCATCATCAACATCATCCATAAGCAAGAGTAGCGTGAAGAAGTACAAAGGAGTGAGAATGAGAAGTTGGGGTTCATGGGTTTCAGAGATCAGGGCCCCTAATCAAAAGACAAGGATCTGGCTCGGTTCATACTCAACCGCTGAAGCCGCGGCTCGAGCGTACGACGCAGCGCTTCTCTGTCTCAAAGGATCTTCAGCTAATAATCTCAACTTCCCAGAGATCTCATCTTCTCTCTACAATACCAACAACAATGGTGATAACAACAGTAGTATTAACATGTCTCCTAAGACCATACAGAGAGTAGCTGCTGCTGCTGCCAACACAGATCCTTCCTCCTCCTCTGTCGCTACTTCATCTCCATTGCTTTCTTCATCTGAAGATCTCTATGATGTTGTCTCCATGTCTCAGTATGACGAACAAGTAGTTTCCTTGTCTGAATCATCATGGTACAATTGTTTTGACGGGGATGATCAGTTCATGTTGCCGTATTTGATAACACCACCTGCTGATGATTTCTTTGAGGAAGGAGATATCAGACTATGGAATTTCTGTTGATTCTGCTTGATTAATTTGATCATACCTTTTTTACAGTCATCAAAAACAAATATTTATTTGTTTCTATATATAGACTTCAGTTATGTAACTCATACATTGTGTTATACAATTTATTTTTTTCTTTTTCTTTTATCGATTCTCACATTCTGAAATATGTTGTTGGCAAACATATATACATGTTGTAGAGAAACTATATGTAGTCACAATGTATATTTTGGGAATCTCTGTACCAAAATCTAAGTTACTTTTTAAACTAGATATTGTTCATTGATTAATCTAGATAGCAGTGGTTTAAGTATGCATATAATGGTAAAAAGATTTCTAGCTTGGAACTACGAGCTTGAAAAGATAACACGTTAAAAGGTTCAAAAAAAAAAAACCAGTATAATGGTGTTGATTAAATTATGAAACTGTTATTTGAGATTTCATATCATTAAATTAAAGTATGAATATTGGTGCAAAATTTGGCGTTAGTGTGTAAATGATACAAAAAAAGTTGTGGTAAAATAAGTCAAATGCATTTTTTTGTTCTTCCTTATAATGCATTCATTAATCACGAAAAAACCTCGTCATAGATTTTTTTTTTTAATTTTCGGTTTAAAAGATGACTATTATATATATACAATTACAGGTGTAACTGGAAATTTTACAATGTCAAAGAGTAAGTAGTTTCATGAGGCTTCTGAGGCTTCTCGTAGAAGTCGATCGGTAATCCTACTTAATTACTTTTATATAAATAGAATAGGTATGAATATATTAATTACGCTTTTTAGAAAAAAAAAAGATATAGAATTAAGGAAAAAAAAGGGAGAAGAGACAAGAGATGCAGAAAGGGTTGTGACTTGTGAGTGAGAATTGGTAAAACCAAAGAGAAAGTGTTGACCTGAAAAAACTGTGTTACTTTGCTTAGATTCTCGCAAAAAAAAAATGACATCCAATTTACTCCAACATTGGTCTGAATAAAAATCTAACAGTAGATTTGAGCAGAAAGCCACATGAGTTGTTTTGGTGGTTTCTTGTTATGTGTGTGTCTTCTTGATCCATCTAGTGAGATGGGGTCCCATGATTCCTCATTTTCCTATTTACTCCCTCTTTCACAAACAGTGTATTTCTATTCTCCAATATGATTTATTTACTCTATTATTTGAACATTTTGTGTCGAAGGAAAAATATAATCGCCTAGTAGTTTACTCAAGAGATTTTCTACTCCATTTAAATCGTATCACAATTTTGACTGATTAAGTGAAAGCAATTTTAATATACGCTTTGAGAATAGTCATGTAAAACATTTATAGTTAAACAAAATTTTGACCAACAAAAATAATAATCTAATCTACTGAAAATAAATTTAAAATAAATTTAAAATAAATATCAAATAAATAATCTTAATATACATGTGTGGGGTTTGATAAATTATATGATAACCTGGTGATCCATTGAGAAAACATTGAATTTTGTAAGATTCTGTTACACAAATTTTCAAGATCTTTGTAAAAATGCCCATATTGTACCGAATAAAATTTGTCGGAAGATAAATTTATAATTATGTGTGATTACGTTGAAAAAAAATTGTGTTATCTACAAGTTTCAAACAGAAACTGATAAATTTTGTATGTTTGTAAAGAATAGAATGTTCAAAAACAATTTAATGAGACGCATGATCAAAATGGAAATGAACGAATTATGTTCAATGTTGACGATATGTGTTTTATATTTTTGTTTGCAAAATCTTTAACAAAAAAATAAAATAAATAGTTGGGGATACTGTTTAAATCTTTTGCTATGATTATATCGGTTGCTAATTTTAAATGGATAAACAAAGATCTAATAATATTGTTAATCAATAGTTTTATTTAAAAATCATCATAAATTCGTCAAAAATAAAAACAGTTTAGGCTTTGCAAATAATTAAAAAAAAATCCACAATTAGCTGGAATAAATATTAACAACAAATGACAGATAATTAATAATTTCGTTAAATGCGTCTAAACCATTGTTAAACCGCAATACTGACCCAAATACATGTTTTGGATCCTCACTAGATCGAATGGGCATGCCATATTGAATTGAATCATCAAATGTCAATTATTTTATTTTGGATTAAAAAAATGAAAACATTATTGGTAAGAAAATGAAAAACATTATGAATAAATGCATAAAATATAGTTTTTTCCTAATATATTGACAATCTTCACAGTTTTTTTTGCCGTCATTTTTGTTGTCTGCGTGCAGATGAATATCACTGACTAAATTGACCGAAAACAATGAGAATTGAACATTTGGGCCAGTCTGACATGGGCTTTTGTTTATAGCGGGTCCCACGAAAGGTGCCTTACGTTCACCGAATTCACAATTCCTCATGCCATGAGATTTTCCGGACCGAGACAAGCCTAATCTTTTTTGTTTTTTTAAATGTGTAATGATCGCACAAAACACATCACGTGGCATTATTTTCTCAAATGTTTATGTAAGTTAAGGTTTAAACAAAGTTTTGGGTGTTTCGCATTTGTCTGGGAAAACGATTTATTTCCCCATGAAAATTATCACATAGCATCAGATGTCTCCCAAACTATGACTCCGTGCTAAATATCTTCGAAAACAATGTTAAAGAGCCAGATCTCCCCAAATTAAAAGTTCGAAACTTATATACCCTCGAATTAATAGTTTAAAACCTTAGAATCCATAGTTTTTGGTTTTAGTCNTTGATTCGGAAATGGAAAACCCAGCCCGTTTTGTTCTTATGTAGATATGTACAAAAGACAGCAAAACTTTTTGTTACTAAATCTCAAGGCAATATTTGAAATAGATCCAACATTGGTCGTGAAATCATGATGATCTCAATTATACGATTATGTTGTCTCATTATAACAAATATCGACTCCCATAATGTAATTTGATTTGTCAATTATACCAAGATGGAGATTTCACGACGGCTAAACAATGCATTTTCTTTGTCTATATGATATAGCGGTCTGACAAGAAATGTGGATGTACCAATGGACAATAATGTTTTTCTTTCGGGCAAAGACAAAAAGTGGACTCTAATTTATGCTTTTTTTTTATGAAAATAGTTTATGGTTCCCATTTTTGTATGTAAAGTTGAACAAAATATATGTTAGATTTGCTTCGATTTGTTATCCTGAGTCGATAAAAAATCGGATACTTGTAACTGTACGAATGAAAGCAAATATTAAAATTGTATATCCGTTAAAATGAAGCAAATCACAAATATTTAAATTTTTAAAAATGGATATCCGATACTCTCCAAATATAAGTATATATGTATATGTATATATATAATTATATATTATGGGGGGTTATTGGTAGATGAATTTTAAAATTATTGTTAAATTTTTCAAAATCTATTGTTATTGGTTTATCAATTCTGACATTTTTACTAAAAACTACTGTTATTGGTTTGATGATTTTTAAAATCCATTGTTATTCAAAAAATTTGATTTTTAATGATTTTATGATTCCATTAAAATCTTGTGTTATTGGTACATAGTTTTTTAAACAATTTTACTCATAAAACAAAACTTTCAAAATACTATGCATATCCCTTAAATTCTCAAAATCATTATAGTAAAATATTTTGATAAATTTTCTAAATATACAAACTCTGTGAAAATATAACAAATTTTTTTATAAATTTAACAAATCTCTTAACTATTAAAATCAACCAACTATATATAAATCCATCTACCAATAATCCCCCCCCCTCCCATATATATATGTAAGTCTTATGAACTTATGTTCATCAAATTGATTATTATAAATATTAAAATTTATCAAGTTAGGAAAAATTGACAAAAAGGTAAAAAAATATTTTTTGGTGAGTTACTGTCAATTTTGGGTTAACTTTAAATCTTTCTATATGTTTTAAATTTTAATAATAATTTTAAAACTTTTACAGAGAATATCTAATATTTGTTAAATATCCAGATTTTGGTAGATATGCGGACACATATTACCCAATTAGTTGCAAAGCGGATACGAATAAAAAAATATATTGATCCAAACGTATCGAATCAGATCAAGGGTACCATCAATATCTAGAAAATCAACTTCGTGTCCACCCTTATCTATAGGTAGCAATTGGGTTAAGAGAGTTCAATAACCCGTATGTGAATCGGATCTGTGTGAATCTAATCTATTATTTAAGTTTAAAATCAAATAAATATATATATATATATATATATATTTTTTTTTTTTTTTGAGAATAAGTCAAAATATTTTAAGTGAGTTTAATTTTGTGACATATTCTCTACAGAAATTGGATATAATAAATGTTAATTTGTAGAAAATATTAATGGTGGTTCGGCTATATTCAGGTTGATAACCAATTTTCTTTTTAAATCCCTATATTGCATAAACGACCAAATCATCCTTATTAAAAAATCTCATTATACACAGAGCAAGAAAAATAATTTTGTTTCAGTTTTATCAAGTTTAGCTTTATCTCTTGAAAGACTCAATTTACGATTGTATCTTGGGAGCTAACCGATCATTGAGGCTGAGAAACACCTTTTGAACAGATCAACAAAATAACTTAACGATAGTCGATAGTAGCCCAGAAGGCCCAGGTTATACACGAAGTCACGAACTATAGCATGTGAAAATACGTTTACAAACTAATAAATTGTGTCACATGTAGGACTGCAAAATACCAGATACTGTATAAGAAACGCGCGGTATTATAAAACTTGATAAATAATTATAATGATGTGAACAAAAACGATATGGTAAAAAAAGCGTATTGATTTCAAAAATGAAATACAGAATCGAAAATTAATCACTTTTCTTAACTCAATAAATCACCTGTGATATGTGACAGTATGAAACGATTATTGAATTTCAAGATACAATCATGTATGAAACTGTTTTGCAGCACCCGAAATATAATCTGCAAACTAAATATATCTATGCTATACTCTCGAGACACTTATTTTTAAAAAGAGATTGCTAGAATTTTTCAGATAAGAGACATGTGTTTTTATAGCCAAAATAAAAAAGACAATGACTGTTTTTATAGCCAAAATCGTGAGTGGTTCAAGTTCGCTAAAGGAGGCACTTGCGTAGTCGTAATGTGAGACTCGGTCTCAACCTTGACTCACGCAGAGAAGAATAGTGGACGCAAAATCTGGACAAAATCTTTGACTGATTTAAGTCAAAAATCCGTTCAAAATTTCAAACCAAAAATGGAATGAATTTGATGGACCAAAATTTTAATAGTTTTTTTTTGTTTATCCCCAAAATATTTAAAAAGAATTATTCCAACAAAAATCTTTGGATCTATGACCCAAGGACTAAGACCCGCGCCTGACCTGGCTTGGCGGCGGCAGCGGCACACATGTGGCTTATTCCATCCTTTCCATCATACATCAGGGTGTAAACCTTTTAAATTTAGACATAAGCTCTCCTCTCTATGGACTAGTAGTTTTTCCCCAAAATTTTCAATGTGGAACAAAATACTACTATGTTCTCATTTACAAGTAACCAACATTCTTATGACTTTCCCATGAGCCCAATATCCTATTTCTCCTTCACATTACATTCAAGTTTTGATAAATGAATGAAGCCCATTTGAATAATTAAATTGTTCCAATAGCCCTCTTATTTAGTGTGACTAGAGAGGGGTGTAACAGCCTGCTTCTTCCCATCGACCCATTAGTGTCTCCAAATCTGATGCCGTTTTGAAAAACTTGTAGCTTCAAAAAAAAAAAAAAAAAAACTTGTAGCTTCACTAGATTCGATCTAAGAGATCTTTTATAGGAACAAAACAACCGCTGTCTTTATCTTTCCTTTCTAAATCTATCCTTAATACACAACAAAAACTACACAAATTATATACATAGATGCCAACAAGCACATGTAGTAATGTTCAAAAAAAAAAAAAAAAAAAACAAGCACATGTAGAGATCTGCCGACAACGCTAGAATAAACGTACCGAGACGTCAAGAAAGCCCGCACAAAAGGTTAAAAAAAAAGCCCACACAAGGAAAGATATAATTTTCTTTATCTACTAAGTTAGAGAGAGATTAGCTCCCAAGGTTAAAATTAAATGTCATTAATTACTATTCCCATGCGTTTTACAAAAAATATCGTTTTAAGCTTTTATTTTTGTTTCACAAAAAATATCGTTTCATATTTTCGATGCAAAAATTTAAAGAAAAATCAAGTTTTAATTTTATTATTTCAATGTGTTAATTAAAAAGAGCAAACTATTTGCTGTATTAATAAGGGGATTAAAGTAGACTTTTTAATAGTATATGTGAAAAACAGTAAAATGACTCTTTTTATGTAACTGAGAGAGTATTACTTTTTTTTAAAAAAACAAAGTAATTTAGTACATCGTTGATTTCAATGCTAATTCATGCAAAAGTCTTAGGAGTTTATGCGATATTTCATGCAAAAATACATCCAAAATAAATATAATTCAAAAAGCATATTATGCGATATTTCATGCAAAATTACGTTGGCATTATCACATTTCATATGTGCACATTTTTATCAAAGAAGTTTAATTCTTATAAGCAAATACCTTTTTAAGAACAAAAATTCCCATAAGCAAATACCTTATAAGCTTAAATCCTCTTTCTGGCAGACCGAGTATTGCTCCAGATGTTTTGGAAGGTATGAGACAATATCTTTTTGTGGCTTCAGGTGAGGAAAGAGTGATTAGAATGGGGAAAATCCGAAAATCAGTTGGAGAGGCAGAAAAGAATTTTGTTTCTCGGAAGACAGTGCTTCAGCTTCAGCCAGCTCCAATTATTTCCAAGGACTTGAATAAAGAGAAAGGTTTAGTGTTTGGGTATGATTCTGAGGACTCTACTCAGTCGGATGTTCCTAGACAACAAGGTTCTAAGCTGATGTCTTCAGCCATTAGAGCTGCTCCTGGTGTAAGAGTTAGTCCAGTGATTCCCTTCTCGGGACAAAGGAGCTTGTCTTCGGCTTTTGTGGAAGATTCTTTCCTTTCCAAGGATTGTTCGACGGTTTAGTAAATTTTGGCTTTTCTGAAGCTAATTCTTCCGGAACAAAGCTTAAGAAAGAAAAACCAAGAAAGCGTCCTTCTAAAAATTTGAGAAAGGATAAAGATTGTGTTATGTCCTCTGATTTGGTGGATGCTGAGAAGAAGTTGGGTTTGAGTAAAGGGGTGTTGGTAAAGAGGAAAGCGGCAGTAGATATGGGTGGTGATCCCAAGATTGCAAAATCGATGTCACCAGAGATGGTCCCAAGTGAGGGACTGTCCAATATCTAATGAGCTTGCTAAGCTGGAATTGTCAGAGATTGGGGCGGCCTCAAGACCTAACGATTCCGAGGCTCATGGAGATGAGAAAATCTCATTTCCTTGAAATCTTTTTCTTAATGGAAACTATGCATAAAAGAGATGTTTTAGTAGATATGCAAGTATGGTTAGGTTATGACCATGTATATACAGTAGACCCTGTTGGTCATGCAGGAGGTTTTAGCTGTTTTTTGGAAACAGAGCACAAAAGTGGTGGTGCAGTTTGCTAGTACTAATATAATCGACTTATATGTACAGTATGAAGCGACTAGTTTTTATGTAACCTGTGTTTATGGAAATTTGTGTGCTGAACATAGAAATCTGGTTTGGGAGAGACTGACCCGTATTGGTATTCAAAGAAACAGCAGCCGGTGTATGCTAGGCGACTTTAATGAAATCTTAAATAATGATGAGAAGATTGGGGGCCTCTTCGAGGCCAACTCACTTTACAACCGTTTACAGATATGATTCAAGCTTGTGGTATGTTTGAGCTTCCGAGTACAGGGAATAGTTTTACTTGGACTGGTAAAAGACATAAGCTGTGGATTCATTGCAAGTTGGATAGATGTTTCGGTAACAAGAACTGGTTATCTCAGTTCCCGGGGTCTAATCAGGCTTTTCTAGCTAAGAGAGGTTCATATCATATACCGGTTCTAGTTAAACTAATGTCTTCTCAAGATTCTTACCGTGGTTCCTTCAGTTTTGATAAACGTTTTCTGCACAAGCCTAGGGTCAAAGAATCTATTCTTGAAGCTTGTAATAGCTGTGCTTCTAATTCAAATGCTTGTATCTCAGATAGGCTTAGAAGCTGTAGGAAAGCCCTGAGCAGATGAAAAAAAATCTAATGATGTAAATTCCAAGGAAAGAATTACTAGGCTGCAAGACAGTTTGGAAAGAGAACAGTCTGCTCTTTCTCCGTCGCTTTGGAGGCTTAATGGTTGTAAAAGAGCTTTGGCTGAGGCTTATAAAGATGAAGAAAGCTTCTGGAAGCAAAAGTGTAGAGTAAGTGGTTTTCTAAAGGGGAAAAGAATACAAAATTTTATCATGCCTATGTTAGAGCTACTAGAACGAGAAATGGTTTGGATAAGCTTAAGGATATAAATGGCATTATTCACATATCAGAGGCTTCTAAAGGAGAGATAGCTGCGCAATACTTTAAATCTCTCTTTTCCTCTTCCAAGCCATCCAACGTTGATGATTTCTTTCTTGGCGTTGTTCCAAGAATCTCTCAGGCTACTAATGATTATCTGATTAAAGAGGTTACTAAAGAAGAAGTCAAGAATGCGGTTTTTGCTATAAAACCTGCTAGTGCTTGATAACACGCTTTTGCTGTGTTTGTCAAACCTTAAGATTGCTCATGTCATTGCAGCACTTAAGGGTCAATCCAACTTGGGAAGATTGAAAAATACTAAGAATACAATAACTTTTGGTAAAGCTAAGCAGATTCGGATTAAATGGGTGAACAAACCGAAATAAAATGCTTAAGGCGATCTACTGAACTTAAAAACTATTTTAAAATCCCGACCAAGGGGTTAAACAACTAGAAAGTTACTTCTAAGGAATTAAAAAGCACGAGTACTAATTTTAGAAAATGCAAAACTAAAGACTGACGAAACAGGAAATTATCTAAGACTTGGGAAGAATTTTAAAAACTAGAAATAAAAATCTACTGACTCTTAAACTCTACCAGGGTGCGAAACACGACACTAGGGAATTTCTAAAATACTAACAAGACCAAGAATGCAACTTTCTGAATTTAAAAAGCTTTATTGTAAGAAATAAACAACTAGAAGGTTTTAAGCTAAAAGATTGGAACTTTAAACTAAAGGAAGATGATTTTTATGTTTTCAGAAGATAAGAAATGGATTCACGGTTTGAGGATCAACTTAGAGGGTTAAAGATTCAAGCTTTGGGTTTTTAAAACATAGATCTACACTTTTTGTGCTTTCTCTAAGCCTTGAGAAGCTTAAGCTAGCTTCATCCATGGCGTGTGGTATGAAGCCTTCCTCATCCCTTCCTCCTAACCCATTGATCGTGGAGGAAAGAAGGGATGAGAAGCATGATGCATAGATCTCAAAAAGTGGTTTAACTAATCCCCTAAGCAACCATGGCGTTTGGGAAAGAAAAGATTAGTCTCTTGGATTTGGATTTAAGGGATCTCCTAGATCTGTCTAGGACAAGGAAATCCCTGGATCAAAGATGTCTCTCTCGAGATCCTCTAGGCCTTAAATGCCCAAATCCAAGAAGAGAATGGTTTTAAGAACAAGAAAAGACCAAAGCTTAAACCCTTAAACCCTTAATCACCTCAAACCTCAAACCCACAAGATTACTACTCACTACGCATGATTAAGATGCTGGAAAACGTAAGAGAAGGAAAGCTAAAAATGATTAAACGATTAAGCAAAGAGATTAACAAAGTACTTAGCATAAATTCAAAGATTAAGGTTTTCTAAAGCATAAAAAGCTTGAAAGACTAACAATGGAGGTTTTGCTCAAAGAAGGAGGAGTCAAAACGCAAGTTTTCGGATCCTTTGCCAAAAATAGGTCAAGGACCTTTTATACAAAAAGGGTAATGGTCCCCTCACTAAGCTCCAAAATGTGAGCTGTCCGGATAAGGTTAGAGATCGATCTTGGTCGTCGATCTCTTACTCGATCTTGACAGTAGAACTCCTTCCTTTGCTCGATCGCTTAGTCGTTCCAACTGCAGAGATCGGGTGCCTTTGTCGATCGTCTACTCGATCTTCGAATGATCGAGTCTTGGGCTCGATCTGGCTCTCATTCTATATTCGCGTCCGTGCTTGGGCTCGATCATCTTAGTCGATCCTTGACCTCGATCTTCTTCCACCGAATGGCTTCGTGACTCGATCTTGTGGTCGATCTTCTCAAGATCGACCTGCTTGTCTCGATCCTTAGCTCGATCTCGGATCCCCTACTCGATGCCCGAGTTCTCCCAAGTATCCATAGACTCCATTTTGATCCTCAGCTTGTCCACGCACTCTCCCAAGTTCCAGTGTATCCAAAACAACCTGAATATGATGCAAGAATGCAAGAAACATGCAAATGCTAATGCAAAAAGCCTTAGGACCTAAAATGGAACAAAAGCTACAATTTCCCTAAGTATGAATGCAATATGTATGCAACTTATGCCCTAAATGCAAGCTAAATGTATGAACTCCCCCAAACTTGCCTTTTGCTTGCCCTCAAGCAAACAAATTCCGAGCAAGGGAGAGAGGTTTAAAAGTGGGAGCTCAATATCCAAGGTTGCTAACAATAATGATCAACTCAACATCCTAGTTACTAATTCTAAGATGCATGTGAATCTATTCTACTCCAAAAGAGTTAGCCATGCCCATTTCAACATTCAAATGCACTACGAATTCAATCTAAACAAGTCTCCCTATCAAGTCAACTCTTTAACATTCATTAAGTGTGAAACCGTGAATCATGACATTGCAAGGAAAACAAATTCATTTTGCTAAGGGACTGGGTTTTGAGATGAAAATGATCTCTATTCATCCGGTTTTGCATTTAAGTAAGGGTAACACTCAAAAAGGATTGAACCATATGCATAATGCTAAAGGTAAGAAACAAGTGATGCATACAAGCATAGATTTTCATCTACCCAAAATGATATCAATGATCCTATACCCCTCTCATTCATTTTCTTTTTGCTCACTCAACCCTCTAGAATCTACCCTTTTCCCAAGGCTCTTTGTGCCTTGCTAAACCCTTTGAATCTCAAACTCACTTTCTCCTTTTCAAAGCTCTAAGGGGAACTTCTTCAACCTATTACTCTCGGCGAATGGAGTAGCCTCATCTCAATAACTTAGCTCCTTTTTTCTTAACTCTAGGTGGCCTTCTTTCTTTTCTAGCTTGGCCTTTTTGGCTCTTTTGATTTTCTTCTCTTTTTCTTAAGACCACCTAACAATTTCTTTCTTTAATTACTTAGAGCTATTCTTTTTTTAAAACCCAAGACTCTCCATTTCAAACCAAGTTTTCCCCTTAGTTTCACCATTCCCTTATTCCAACGCCTCTTTCTTTCCAAACCTTCCACAAAATACCAAGTAGTACCACGGCTAACAAACCACCAAATCCTAAGCCTAAAGCTACCCTCAAAATGCAAGGCTAGAATCTACATGAAAACCTATACTTGTCGTCCCAAACCTAACACTTTATGCTAGGTTCAATCAAAATAAAAGCCTCACAAATAATCACACAAGAACGTTTGGCTTCAAAGGAGGTTGGTTTAAGGTAGGGGTGCTACTTGAGCTAGCAAGAGGGTGGCAAAGTGGATAAGAAAGCTCAAGTATTTTATATCCATGAATTACTTTCAATGAAAGCATGATAATTAAATGTCAAAATTCGGTTTAAGTGAGTAGAGTTGGCTTTCAATTTCAAGACCTATTTTCGACTAAAGACTAGTGACAAATGAGGTGGTCCAAGCATGGTTCTTCCTTACTTTCAATTCTATTCACAAGCATCAAACAATTAAGAACTAGGGTGTTGAATTGATCACAAAAGTTAACAACCTACTTGGATTAGCTCATCATTGCTCCCTATGCAAATGAATGCAATCCTAAATGATAAAAATTCTAGACTCAATCCTAAAATATTCTACAATGTAAATGCAAGCTATATGAATTTTTTTTTGAAATTTTTGAAATTTTTCTGATTTTTTTGTATTTTTCTATGCACTTAGATGGATGCATGAAGACTCAAGATGCAAACACAAAATAAGATTCAAATAAAACATGTCAAAGCACACATTCTCCCCCAAACTTGAATGACAACGTCTCGGTGTCAAACAAGTCCAAGAGGAGACCAAAATCCAAAACAAAAATAAAAAGATGCATGGTATTTACAATGGTTGGTGTTTTGGTACCTCAATCTTGCGAGGAGGAGGAGGTCAGTGAGGCCGAGCCTATAGTGATTGGAATTGTATATGTGCTTCCAAACGCTAAGTAACACGCCTCATCCGGTGGCAAGAACTCAAGTCCTTCGAGGCAGTCTATTAGCACGCCGTTCGGACTTGGGAGGATGTAGGTTTTCCCTTCATTTTGCTTATTCCTGAAGTAGTAAGCGAAGGTGTTTGGGGCTGGGGGTGGGCCGAAGAACTCTTTGGCAAGCATGTAAGCGTGGTCCATATAGGCTCTGTCCGTGCATGCTTGGAAAAACGAGAGGTCTACTCCCGCTTTCTCAAAGAGGGGAGTTAAAAATCCTCCTATGGTGATAGAGCAGGACCTTGATCTACGAACCATCCTCTTATAATTGACCAATGAAGCAGCTAGGATGCATCCATAGTTGACAGTTTCACCGAAGTTATCATCCACCGGGTCTCCCTCGTTTCCCGTGAGCCACCCCTCGTCCCACAGAATTTCTTTTAGGCCTTCGAAGAGAAAGCTCATCTCGTTCCTTCCCACTGTTGAATCTGATGTCTTCCCCGCCATAGTGTTAGTGAGGAGTTGCAGCGTATACCGTAGCAAGGGATTCCTAACCCCTTCAATCTCGGACTCGTTGCTCTCAAAGGGTCCTTCGCCGATCAAGTTCCACAATGCGCTTGCCGACTCGAATTGTGGAAACTCGGTCAAGTGAGCTTCGGTGTTGAACTGGTATGCCTCGCATATATCGTCTGTGGTTAGGTTGAACACGTTCCCCCGAACTTTGAATGTCATACGCCCGGTTGATGGAGTTGGCAAGCTTGGGTTGTCATAGGAGAACTCCATTGTGGATATGAAGTGTAACGTTGCCTCCGGGTAAGTAGGACAATCCAGGGTTGCTAGAATGCCAAGCTCCATGTTGCCGAGCAGCTCATCGAAGGAGCCGAGCAGTCCGATCGCTTCCAAGAAGGTTCGGCTTGCAAACCTTGTAGGTTCAATGCTCCGATTCCTGAGCCTCATGCGAGTCCTTCTCTCCTCTTCGGTCCATACCAACAGCCCTGCTTGTGGTGAGTATCCAAACCTCGACGCCATTGTTCCTGAAATTCAGAATCTCAAAGAGGAGATAAGTATAGTTGACGGCAAAGAGAGAAGTGCAAGAGTAAGGGACTAGAGCCTTAAAAGACTTTTTCACTCAAGCCCTAGATTTTTGGGGGAAGCTACGAATTTATCAATAATTAGAAGAGAAAATTCTCTTGAGATGATGACAAATCAAGAATATTCTCTAATACTTAGGTATTTCTAAAAATCACTCCTCATCCCTAGCAAATATTCTCCCATCATGCTACAAAAAAGGGAATTTCCGAAAATTCGATCATGCAAATAAAAAATCTGAAATACCTTGGCAAAATTGGAAAGAAATGCTTTCTTCTTCTTTTCACACCCAGAATCTCTCACTTTCTTTCTTTATAAAGCAAAAATCGGTTTTGTATCTAATGAATGAGAGGGTGGGTGTGGGGTTTATAAAGAAGAAAGATTTTGGGCAAGCATGCATGTGGGGAATTAAAATCGTGGTCAAAGCACGGTTATCCATGGTCAAAGGAGCCAGCCTTGACCATAATTCAAATTCAAACTAAGGAGGGAAGGAGAAAGAGAGGGAGATTTGAAAACTTACCTCGGCATGAGATCGAGTCAATTCGGTCGATCTTGACCTCGATCTCATGCCTAATTTGTCCCAGATCGCATTGTTCGATCGATTGGGGGCTCGATCCCGTGCAGATCGAGCTTCAGATCGAATGCCTTCCTCGTTTAAGGACTCCTGGTGCTATGGTCATGCTCTTTGGTCGATTGTGAGGTCGTTCTGACGGGGATCGAGTGTTTTGATCGATCGTCAACTCGATCGTTGCATAGAGATCGAGAAGTCTGATCGATCTTGCAGTCATTCTAAGTTCGAAGATCGAGTGAGACCAGTCGATCCACCCTTCGTTCATATTTAAAGCTGAACAAGCGGGTGAGTCATCCCCTCGAAATCGACTGATTCACTCGATCGTCTTACTCGATCTCGTCTAGATCGGGCAGTTTGGTCGATCGTCTCATCGATCTTTGGACAAAGATCGAGAAATCTGGCCGATCCACCACCCGATCTACCTCCTTTCCTCCCCTTTTCTTGTTTTTGATAGGGCTACGATCATGATCCCTGGTTCCCGTTACCCTTTTCCTACAAACAAAAACATAGCAGCATAAAATAGAAAAAAGAATATATACAAGGATAGTCATGGGATTGCCTCCCAAGTGCGCTTTTGTTTAACGTCGTTAGCTCGACTTTTCTTACTCCCTTTATCGTGGAACTCGGGAGGTAGGAGTGGAAGGAGATTTGGCGGAGCTTGACCTTGGTTGGATCTCCACGGTGTAGACCGTGTTCATCATCTCCACCACCTTACTCTTGTCCTTTTCGACCATCCTCGGGGGAAGTAGAAATCTTGCCTTTGCAAACAGCCTAGCACCTCTTTTTCCCGTGACCTTGCAGATTATAGAGTCGTCCTTGAGCTCCAATGGATGCAAGCTCAGGACGCTCTCGTGTTCGGTGCAACCATAGTTGGGTCCCTTCTTATCGGTTTTGAAAAGAACCTTGCGAATGTTTGCTTTCTTCCTTCTTTCCCTTGGTGCAGTCTCCGGGTGATCCTCTTCTTCTTTACAATCAAACAGGGTTAGCAAGGCTTCTTCATAAAGTTCCTCTTCGGCCTTAGTTCCATCTTCAGAGTGATCTACTTTCTTTGTTGAAACCGAGAAGCAAGAACCCACTCTAGGCGCATCCTTGCTGACCAAGGTAGCGGGTTGCTCTTCTCTTCTTGCTGCGTCAACTTCCGTGCTACCCCCTTCTCAACATACCCCTCTTGGACCACGAGGACATCCTTTCCTTCTTCTGGTTTCAACAGTTGCGTGATGCTTACTTGAAAAATTTGACTGTTGATCGTCGGCTTCCTCATGCCATCCTTAGTGGTAAACTTGAATTTCGCGCCCTTGCCCAAGCGTAGGGAGATTTTACCTTGCTTTACGTCGATCAAAGCCCCAGCAGTAGCCAAGAATGGCCTTCCCAATACAAGGGAGTTTTCATCCTCTTCATCCATATCCAAGACAACAAAATCAGTAGGGACGGTGACATTGTTGATCTTCAAAGGAAGGTCTTCAAGTATTTCTTTTGGCAGCTGAACGCTTCTATCCGCAAGGACCAGGGACATGTGTCTGTGTTTGAAATCTGTAAGGCCCAACTTCTTTGCAGTTGAGTATGGCATAAGGTTAATGCTTGCTCCCAAATCACAAAGGCTGTTTTCAAACTTCAAGTCCCCTATAGCGCAAGGAAGCGTGAAAGAGCCGGGGTCTCCAAGTTTCTTTGGTGTCGGCTCTTGGTGAGTGGTGACAGCACGCTCTTGACTCAACACCAAGACTTCCTCGCCTTCTATTACCCTTTTAACAAGAGTATCCTTCAGTAGCTTAGCATATTTTGGTACCATGGCCAAACAGTCAATCAACGGCAACCTTAGCTCAACCTTCTTCAAGTGCTTCTCAAACAAGGCTTTTTGCTTCTCAATCAGTTGCTTCTTGAGACGTCCAGGGAAGGGGAGCTTGGATTTGTATGGTGGAGGAATGAAAGATTCTTTCTTCTTGCTAACTTCCTCCACTTTCTTCTCCAAGACCGCTTCGTCCACTTTCTTTGACCTTTCAATGTAGACATTGTCAAAGGTGATCTCTTGATCATTCTCCCCCTCTTGGACCACAATGTCCTCATTGTTTTCAAGTATAGATCGTGGTGGTAGCTGTGTCCCGCTCCGTGAAGTGATTGCCTTGGCATATTCCTTAGGGTTTATCTCACACTTCCCGGGTAGGCTGCTTTGTTCGCTTGAACTTGCCTTGCTTTTTTCTAGCTCGCGAATCCTATTGTTCAGTTGGGATATCTGTGTAGATACTTCAGTAAAAGAAGAGTCCATCCGATTGTTTAGCTCAACAAATTTTTGGTTGTGCGATGCTTGCCCTTGAAGCAATTGTTGGAACATAGCTTGGACCGGATCTTGTTGGTGTTGTTGCACTTGTTGCTGCTGTGGCCCAAAACCTGGAGGGTAACTCTTGGTTCCTTGCTGTTGTTGGCCTTGGAAGTTGCCTTGCTTTTGACCTTGGAAACCTTGGTTTTGCACAAAACCACCTTTGTTGTAGGGAACAAAAGGTTTTCCTTGTTGTGGTGGGTAGACTTGGTCCTTTGGGTTCTCTACATTGGTGCTTCGGTATGAAAGGTTATTGTTGCCTTGATACCGTGGAGCATACCCTTGTTGCCTGTTGTAGTCTACCCAGTTTGCTTCCTCAATGTCCTCTTGACAACCCTCTTCAAACACCTCCGAAGTTTCCCCCACAAAGTGTACTTGCTTTTGATTTGCAAGCATCATCTTGTCGAGCTTCTCATGAAGGGATTTCAGCTCCTTCCTGTGTGACTCCATCTCTGTACCTCTTGGTGCTCGGTCATAGTCCTCAGAGTAGTTGCCATCGCTCAACGCCAAGTTCTCTATGAGCTCCATACCCGCGGTCACTTCTTGTCCAAGGAAGTTTCCTTTGCTGGCGGTATCAAGTAGTAGGCGGATCTTTGGCAAAGCTCCTCTGTAGATTGTACTAAGAAGTGTCTCCTCCGTGAAACCATGATGAGGACAAGCAATGGTGTAGTCCTTGAATCTTTCCATGGCCTCACTAAAGGTCTCGTTCTGCCTTTGTGCAAAGCCACTGATTTCGCTTCTTAGCCGAGCTGTTCTTGTAGAAGAGAAGAACTTTGAGAGAAAGGCCTTCTTGCAATCTGCCCAGGATGTGATGGTACCTTGAGGAAGAGTCTTTTCCCAATGGCGAGCCTTGTCCCCAAGAGAGAATGGGAATAACCGAAGCTTGAAGCTGTCTTCGGAGATCCCATTGATCTTGATCATGCCACACACTTGTTCGAAGTTATCCAAGTGCTCTAGGGGATCTTCCAATGCAAGGCCGTGGAACTTACTGTTCTGGACCATTGAGATGAAGCCCGGCTTTATCTCAAAGTTGTTGTTTTGCACCGGAGGAGGGGTGATGCCAAAACGATTGTGGTGAGTGTTTGGTGCATCACCCGCACCTATGATGCGTGGTGGTCTTTGGGCGTGGATGGGGTTTCCATTACCCCTTCCAGCATCATTGTGGGGTGGTTCCCCAGCTTGGTCTCGGTCAGCCATGACCTCTTCTGCAGCCTCTTGAACAAACTCTTGCACAAGCGCTTGCTCTCTTGCTCTTCTATGTCTTGCACTTCCAAGTTGATGAATGTTGTCTAGATAGTGAATCAAGTTATTATCACCACTAGACCTCAAGTTCATGTACCTGAAAACACAGATGGAAAGGTAGAGAAATTACTAATCCAAAGATTGAAAAACAAAGACTTAGTCTTCACTAAATTCCAAATCCTAATACTTCAAACTTAATCCCAATTTGGCAACGGCGCCATTTGATAACACGTTTTTGCTGTGTTTGTCAAACCTTAAGCTTGCTCATGTCATTGCAGCACTTAAGGGTCAATCCAACTTGGGAAGATTGAAGGATACTAAGAATACAAGAACTTTTGGTAAAGCTAAGCAGATTCGGATTAAATGGGTGAACAAACCGAAATAAAATGCTTAAGAAAACTATTTTAAAATCCCGAACAAGGGGTTAAACAACTAGAAAGTTACTTCTAAGGAATTAAAAAGCACGAGTACTAATTTTAGAAAATGCAAAACTAAAGACTGACGAAACAGGAAATTATCTAAGACTTGGGACGAATTTTAAAAACTAGAAATAAAAATCTACTGACTCTTAAACTCTACCAGGGTGCGAAACACGACACTAGGGAATTTCTAAAATACTAACAAAACCAAGAATGCAACTTTCTGAATTTAAAAAGCTTTATTGCAAGAAATAAACAACTAGAAGGTTTTAAGCTAAAAGATTGGAACTTTAAACTAAAGGAAGATGATTTTTATGTTTTCAAAAGATAAGAAATGGATTCACGGTTTGAGGATCAACTTAGAGGGTTAAAGATTCAAGCTTTGGGTTTTTAAAACATAGATCTACACTTTTGTGCTTTCTCTAAGCCTTGAGAAGCTTAAGCTTAAGCTAGCTAAGTATGAATGCAATATGTATGCAACTTATGCCCTAAATGCAAGCTAAATGTATGAAATATAGGGACACATCAGTGCTCCGGGTGCAGATGGAATGACTAGTTCGTTCTTTCAGTATTACTGGGATATAGTGGGTGACCAAGTTGTTTCAGAAGTGAGACAATTCTTTCCAACGGGTTTTATTTCCCTAAGGATTTGAATTTTACTCAGTTATGTTTAATTCCAAAGAAACCTAACTCTCCATTGATGACTGACTTAAGACCTATAAGTTTATGCTCGGTGATGTATAAGGTGATCTCCAAGATTCTGGTATCTCGGTTGCAGCCTTTTCTGTCAGATATCGTCTCCCCGAATCAGTCGGCCTTTGTAGCCGAGAGACTTATTTCTGATAACATACTCATTGCCCATGAAGCTGTCCATGCTCTTCGTACTCACCCAAAGGTTTCTCAAGAGTATATGGGGATCAAGACAGACATGTCCAAAGCTTATGATAGGGTGGAATGGTGTTATGTAAAAGCTCTTCTTCAGTCTCTTGGGTTTCATCACAAATGGATTAGTTGGGTTATGTACTGTGTAACATCGGTGACTTAGTCAGTCCTTATTAATGGACAGCCACATGGTTTAATAACTCCAGAACGAGGCTTGCGTCAGGGGGATCCTCTTTCCCCTTTCCTTTTTGTTCTTTGCACGGAGGGTTTGACAAATCTCCTAAACAGAGCAGAACAAGAAGGTAAAATATCGGGGATTCAATTTGTGCCTGAAGGTCCTTCCATTCATCATCTTTTGTTTGAAGATGATAGCCTTTTCCTTCTAAAAGTTGAGGAAAGACAGTGTGCTTCACTTCATCAAATTTTAAAGAGTTATGGAGACTTTATAGGTCAACTTGTTAATCTTGATAAGTCGTCCATTACTTTTGGAGCTAAAGTGTGCGATGAAACCAAGTCAGCGATACAACATAATATGGATATTTTGAAGGAAGGTGGAGCTGGTTCCTACTTGGGCTTACCGGAGTGTTTTAGTGGCTCTAAAATTGACATGTTATCTTATATTCAAGATAAGATGAAGACTAGATTTTCGGCTTGGTATATCAAAATGCTCTCTCAAGGGGGAAAATAGGTTTTGCAGAAATCAGTAGCCATGTCTATGCTTGTCTACGCTATGAGTTATTTTAAGCTTCTTAAAACGACTTGTGAAAATCTGAATAGTGTTATGGCTAACTTTTGGTGGAATACTGCAGATAATTTGAGGAAAACTCATTGGGTCAGCTGGAAAAAGTTATGTGTCCCTAAAGTTTTGGGAGGGCTTGGATTTAAAGACATTGAAATTTTTAATCAAGCTCTTTTGGCCAAACAAGCATGGAGAATTGTTCATGACCCTGGGAGTTTGTTTTCCAGATTCTTCAAAAGTCGGTACTTTGCTGATGGCTCCTTTCTTTTGGCGAGTTTAGGTGCAAGGCCTTCCTTTGGTTGGAGAAGTATATTGCATGGCAGAGTTTTATTGGCTAAAGGTCTGAAACAGATGGTTGGTAATGGGGCTTCGCTTTATGTTTGGTCCTTTCCGTGGGTTTGTGATGATCAAATGCGAGCCCCTCTCATGAAAAACATCTTCGTCAATATTGATTTGCTGGTTGAGGATCTTATTGACCATCAGAACTGTTGCTGGAATAGGGCAAAATTAGAAGATCTTTTCTATCCTAGAGATATTCTGTGCATCTTTCAATCTAGGCCTATTCCTTCTGAGCCAGGATGAAGATAATGCTATCTTAAGAGAGGCTAAAGCCCAACCTTCTTGTAATGGAATCAAAGCTCAGATTTGGGATCTTCAGACCTTGCCAAAAATAAAAGCTAAAAGCGTTCCTTTGGAAATCTTTAAGTGATGCATTAGCTGTGGCTGATGCAATTTTGGCAAGAGGCATGAGAAGTGATTCTAGCTGCCAATTGTGTGGGCTCGAAGGAGAATCTTCTAATCATGTTCTCTTTTCTTGCTCGTTCTCTTTTCTTGCTCTATGTGACACAAGATCACAGGAGGGTGATCTCGTTGGTGGAGGATGGGATCTAGTTGCTGGCTGTTCAACTCTTTCAACAAGATCAGTGGATGGAATATGAGCGATGGGGATGAGTATGGAATCAAAACAGATGGCTGTTCAACTCTTTCTGGTTTGATTAAGGGATGGAATGGTGTTTAGTAACAGGGGATTGATGTCGCCACAAAGCTTTATGGATCTAAGCTTTGATAAGACAACTCTCAGACTCTAAGTGAATCGCACACAGAGAATAAGAGAGGGTTTTAGCTGACGGCTAAGAGGGTTTTCTTTTGCAAGAAAGTTCTGTTCTTTATTGATCTAGGTTAAAAATACACTGCTGTGAGAGGGGACTTTATATACTAGTCCAAACAGCTATGCCCTTCTAGGGGTCTTTGAAGCAGATTACATTAAAACAGAAATGTAAATAAAATGGCCAAACATATGCCTTAACTACTGAAATGAAATAAAAACTATGACTTAAACAAAACAACCAAAGAAAGCTTATTAGTCCAATATAATCATATGGAAATGTATTAATACACATACCTTAGCCTGAAAACACGTTTTGGACCTTGTAGGGGAAATGCTGCGTTTTGGCTTAGTTACTTAAGTAGCAGAATGCTAAATAAGGTAACCCCTTTCTTCTCTTGTATAACCGGCCATGCACTTGTATAACCTATAGTTTTCATACCTGGACCGTTATTGTTGCTTGAAACAGCTCCTGGATGCTCATTTCTTGTTCCTGGAGTTATAATGATGCCGTGTTCTTCAAGCTCTGTTTGTGCTATTGCAGCTTCTCTGGAAATGCTTAGCTTGTCGAGTTGAGAAGTAATATCTTCAAGTTCCTTGCTGGTAAGTAAAGTCTCCACGGCTTGATTAAAACTCTCAGCCAAGTCCTTAGTTCCTGATCTTGTCCTAGGTGCTTGTTTCATGATGGGAACTTCAGTAGTAGGATCAATGCTGGTATTCATACTTGTATCATCCTCTCCCCCTTGTAAAGGTTCTGTCCTCAGAACTGATTCTCCTGCATCAAAAGGCAATAAGTCAGAAACATTGAAAGTACTAGAGATGTTAAACTCACCTGGAAGCTCAATCTGATAGGCGTTGTCATTGATCTTCTTGATGACTTTGAATGGACCATCTCCTCTTGGCATAAGCTTAGATTTCCTTTGAGTTGGGAACCTCTCTGTCCTCATGTGTAACCAGACCCAATCTCCAGGCTCAAAGGTTACTTCCTTGCGTCCCTTATCAGCATTCTTCTTGTAATGCTCATTTCTCTTCTCTATGTTCTCCTTAACTTTCTGGAACATCTTCTTCATCCTCTCTGCTTTGCTAACTCCATCTTGATTCACCTGTTCTTTCTGTGGCAGTGGTGTAAGATCTATTGGAGCTAATGGCCTGAAACCATACACAATCTCAAATGGCGAGATCTTAGTAGCAGAGTGTGGGACACGATTATAGGCAAACTCTATGAAAGGTAAACAATCAAGCCAATTCCTCAAGTTCTTACCAACCGTGGCCCTTAAAAGGGTGGAGAGAGTTCGGTTTACAGCTTCTGTTTGCCCATCTGTTTGTGGATGGCAAGTGGTGGAGAAGAGTAGCTTTGTTCCTAGCTTTCTCCACAAGGTTCTCCAGAAGTGGCTGAGAAACTTGGTGTCTCTATCTGATACAATGGTCCTGGGAAGGCCATGTATTCTCACTATCTCCTTAAAGAATAGGTCAGCAATCTGAGTAGCATCATTTGTCTTGGCACATGGGATGAAATGCGCCATCTTTGAGAATCTGTCTACTACTACAAAGATTGAATCCTTGTTTCTGATCTTTGGCAAACCTAAAACAAAATCCATAGATATATCTACCCATGGTAGGTCAGGAATAGGTAATGGAATGTATAAACCGTGAGGATGTGACCTGGATTTTGCTTTGAGGCAGGTGATGCATTTGGAGCAGAAACGCTCAACATCACGCTTGAGATGAGGCCAGAAGAAGTGCTCAGTCACTATGCTTAGTGTTTTGTCTATGCCAAAGTGCCCCATGAGTCCTCCTCCATGTGCTTCCCTCACTATTAGCTCACGCATAGAACTCTGTGGAATGCACAGCCTCTTGTCTTTAAACAGAAAGTCCTCATGCTTGTAGAAAGGTCCTAATGCTCCTCTGGTGCATTGCTTGTATAGTTCTCCAAAATCAGGATCCTCTCCATATAACTCCTTGAGATGCTCGAATCCCATGATCTTTGCTTCCATTGTAGAGATCAATGCATATCTTCTGGAAAGTGCATCAGCTACAATGTTCTCCTTTCCCTTCTTGTATTTGATCACATAGGGGAAGGTCTCCACGAATTCAAGCCATCTAGCATGCCTTTTCTTCAGAGTAGTTTGTCCTCTCAAGTACTTAAGAGTCTCATGATCTGTATGAATAACAAACTCTTTAGATAAAAGGTAATGCTGCCAAGTTTCCAGAGATCTTACCAGGGCATATAACTCTTTGTCATAGGTAGGGTAGTTAAGTGTAGCTCCATTGAGTTTCTCACTGAAGAAAGCTACTGGTTTCCCTCCTTGAGTTAGTACAGCTCCAATGCCAGTCCCTGATGCATCACATTCAACCTCAAATGTTTTGTCAAAGTTAGGCAAAACTAAAACAGGCGCATGTGTGAGGCTGTCTTTAAGCTTCTGGAAAGCTTTCTCTTGCTCTTGCCCCCAAGTAAAAGCAACATTCTTCTTAATCACAGAAGTCAGAGGGGCTGCAATGGTGCTAAAGTCCTTGACAAATCTTCTGTAGAAGCTTGCTAATCCATGGAAGCTCCTGACATGACCAATGGTGGATGGAGTAGGCCATTCCTGGATTGCCTTAATCTTTTCTCCATCTACTTTAAGACCCTGTGAACTAACAACAAAGCCTAAAAATACCAATTGATCAGTGCAGAAAGTACATTTGCTAAGATTTGCATATAATCCTTCTAGCCTTAATGTTTCTAACACTTTTTCAAGATGCTCAATATGATCAGATAAGCTAGAGCTATATATTAAGATGTCATCGAAATATACAACTACAAACTTACAGATGTAGGCTCTGAGAACGTGGTTCATGAGCCTCATGAATGTGCTAGGCGCATTGGTGAGACCAAATGGCATGACCAACCATTCATACAGACCTCTCTTGGTCTTGAATGCTGTCTTCCATTCATCTCCCTCCTTCATTCTGACTTGGTGATATCCACTCTTCAGGTCAATCTTTGAAAATACAGTGGCTCCACTCAACTCATCCAGCATGTCATCTAGGCGTGGGATTGGATGTATGTACTTGATGGTGATGTTGTTGATGGCTCTGCAGTCCACACACATCCTCCAGGTACCATCCTTTTTTGGTACTAGTAAAACAGGTACAACACAAGGGCTTAAGCTCTCTCTGATGAGCCCTTAGACATTAGCTTCTGTACTTGCTTTTCTAGCTCCTTTGCCTCTTCTGGATTCACTCTATAGGCTGGCCAATTAGGTAGAGGAGCTCCTGGAATGAGGTCTATCTGATGCTCAATACCACGTATTGGAGGCAATCCTGCTGGTATATCTTCTGGAAAGATGTCTTTGAAGCTATCTAGCAGCCTAGTAACTTCTGGTGGTAAGTCTTTCTCTTCTTGACCTGGAAACAATCCTTCCTTAAAGATCATTAGTAGCACCTGTGTTTTACAGTCCAATGCTTTTAAAACAGTGCTAGGCGTAATGTATAGGTTAGTTTTACTTACCTTTGCTCCTTTGTCCATAGCCTTTTGCAAATCAATGACTTCCTGTGGGGTGAGCGGTGCAAGGTTATGCTTGCGTTTGTTGTGAGTGAAGCTGTAGAAGTTGGTTTTGCCATTGTGGAGGGTCTCTTTGTCGAATTGCCAATGCCTACCAAGTAGTATATGGCCTGCTTGCATTGGAACCACATCACATAGCACTTGATCAGCATACTTTCCAATGATGAATGGCACCAGAACTTGTTCTCCTATCTTCAGCTCTGTCTCATCATTTAACCACTTAAGTCTGTAGGGTCTGGGGTGCTTTGTCTTCTTCATACCGAGCTTATCCACTAGGTACTTGCTTGCTACATTGGTGCAGGATCCACCATCAATGATCAGGCTACACACTTTGGACTCTATAGTGCAGCATGAGTGAAATATATTTTCCCTCTGGATGGTCTCTGGATCAAAGAAAGTGCTAAGAGCACGTCTGGTGACAAGTATCTCTCCCTCATCTGGATAATGAGTTACTTCCTCCTCAGACTCCATTGGTTCTGCTTCAGCTTCATCCTGAGATTCATATTCTCCACTGTCTTTGATGATCATTACCCTCTGATTAGGACAATCACTTGCATAATGACCCTTTCCTTGACACTTGAAGCATGTAATATCTATGGCTCTCTGAAACTGAGGCTTGCTAGCTTATGATTTAGATCCTTTAGATACATCGGCAGTAGGTTTCTTGAACTTAGAAACAGATTCTATGGACTTTCACTTGTCCATGCTCCTAGGCTGAGAACTCCAAGAAGGAATAAAACGAGATGTAGAAGCAGTATTCCTCTTGATATGTTGTTCTGCTTGAACCGCCAAGTGCAGAAGCTCATCTAAATCTCTGTAAGTCTGCCTTTCCACCTTTCTTGTAATTTTGTCATGTAATCCATCCAGAAACTGAGCCATTAGAGTCTCCTCTGAATCTCCAGTTTCCAATCTGTTCTTCAAGGTTTCGAATTCCTCAAAGTACTCTTCCACAGACTTAGTTCCTTGAGTAAGCTTACTGAAACGTTTCTATAGCTCTCTGTGGTAGTAAGCTGGGATGTATCTCTTCCTCATTTGATATCTCATCTCCTCCCAAGTATTAACTTGCCAATGATGATGTCTTCTTCTCTCTGAAACTTCTCTGTCCCACCAAGACAAAGCATTCTCTGTAAGCTGAGCTACTGCTAGAGATATCTTCCTTGCATTTGAGAAGTTGTAGTACTCAAATATATACTCCATACGCCTTTACAAGTCTATGTAAGCTTCTGGGTTTACTCTTCCAGCAAATGTAGGAGCTTTAAGCTTAAGATCCTTGCCTCCAAGCCAAGGCTGATCTTCTTCTATGTCTCTGCCTCCACGGTTTCTTCCTCTTTCTCTGTCTCTGTCCCTCTCATTTCTTCTGTTTTGACGATTTGGAGCAGGTGGAGGTGGATCATCATCATCCTCAAGGCTCGGCATGTCACTGTCTGAGCTCTCTCCTTCACGGCTAGGATGGGTTCTTGCACCATTAGATGCGTCTGGTTCTGCTGCTGGTGCTGGTGGAGGTGCTGGTGCTGGGGCACGCTGCTCCAGCTGAGTCATGCGCTCACTGATGCCTCTCATGGCTTCCAACAGTTGTGCCATGCTCACTTGTGGATGCTCTGTGTTCTCCATAGTATCCTGACAACAAGTAATAGCAGAATCAAAATGTAGAATAAAAACTGAAAGTATAAAATGCAAACAGAAATGCTAAACTCTTCTTTATTTTTTTTTTTGATTTTAAAATGCTAGAATGCACAAATGATAGGATATGAAAACTATATGATATGAAAACTATATGATATAAAATATATGATATGAAAACTATATGATATATATATATATATATTTTTTTTTTGGCTTTTGAAAATGTCTGGATGCTAATATGAAATGCACAAAATGGTAAGGGAATGAACTTAAAACCGAAAAATGAATGCACAAAGACTTGCCAAGAAAAACCCACACGGTTTTGACTAGAATGAATGCTAAAACTAAACAAGGAAACCCCAGCTGCAATGCTAAAAACGAATTAAACCACAAAACAGACTAGATGCAGAATTCAAATGCAAGCTATCTATGGAAACAGGTCAACTAACAAAAATATTTTGGCTTTTTCGTTTTTATATGGATCAAATGCAGAAAAAACTCAAGAAACTCAACAATGGTGACTATGGATGAACACAAAAACGCAAGAATGCAGAAATGAAAACAAATGGTTTTTTTTTTTTTTTTTTGAATGAATGAATGCAGATCTATGAATGAAACATAAAAACAGATCTTTTTATGGCTTTTCTTTTGATATATGATGAACAGAAATCAAAAACTAAGAACACCAGAAATGCAGAAACTCAAATGAAACAAAAGATCTAAACAGAAACAATGAGAAACAGATGTAAAAGGATAGGATACACCTGATTAGGAGCTTTTCAGCTCTGATACCAGATGATACAAGATCACAGGAGGGTGATCTCGTTGGTGGAGGATGGGATCTAGTTGTTGGTTGTTCAACTCTTTCAACAAGATCAGTGGATGGAATATGAGCGATGGGGATGAGTATGGAATCAAAACAGATGGCTGTTCAACTCTTTCTGGTTTGATTAATGGATGGAATGGAGTTTAGTAACAGGGGATTGATGTCGCCACAAAGCTTTATGGATCTAAGCTTTGATAAGACAAACTCTCAGATTCTAAGTGAATCGCACACAGAGAATAAGAGAGGGTTTTAGCTAACGGCTAAGAGGTTTTCTTTTGCAAGAAAGTTCTATTCTTTATTGATCTAGGGTTAAGAATACACTGCTGTGAGAGGGGACTTTATATACTAGTCCAAACAGCTATGCCCTTCTAGGGGTCTTTGAAGCAGATTACATTAAAACAGAAATGTAAATAAAAATGGCCAAACATATGCCTTAGCTACTGAAATAAAATAAAAACTATAACTTAAACAAAACAACCAAAGAAAGCTTATTAGTCCAATATAATCATATGGAAATGTATTAATACACATACATTGGCCAGAAACACGGTTTGGACTTGTTTTGTTGAGATGCTGCGTTTTGGCTGGATTACTTAAGTAGCATGATGCTAAATAAGGTAACCCCTTTCTCCTCTTGAATAACCGGCCATGCCTTGATATAACCTATAGTTTTCATACCTGGACCGTTGTTATTGCTTGAATAAGCTTCTAGATGTTCTTTGCTTGTTCCTTTAGCTTGTGTAATGCCGAGCTCCTCCATCTCTGCTTGTGCTAGTGCAGCTTCTCTGGAAATGCTTAGCTTGTTGAGTTGAGAAGTAATATCTTCAAGCTCCATGTTTGTGAGTAGTGTTTCCACAGATTGATTAAAGCTCTCACTTAGATCCTTAGTTCGTGATCTTGTTCTTGGAGCATGCTTCATTGTAGGAATTGCACCAGTAGGATCAATGCTGGTTTCTGAGCTTGTATCACTATGGCTCGCCAAGTGTGGGCGGTTTCAAACTTTCCTTCTCCTCCGTTGGGTTTCAGCCAGGTTTCTCTATTCCAAAACTTTCATTACTTGCTGGTTTCCTTAAAAAATCAGTTCATTCCCCTTTCTATTAGAAGATCATTTCCGTGGATCCTTTGGAGATTATGGAAAAATAGAAATAGTCTTATTTTTGAAGGTTCTCAGTTTCTAGCCATTGATTTGATTTGTAAGGCTAGGGAGGATATGAATGAATGGTTTCATGCTCAAGAATTAGATCAGCATGGTGATAAGTTGATGGTAACTCTTGAGAACAGAATTAAGTGGTTTTAGATTCTTCCGGATAGAAACTGGGTTAAGTGTAATATTGGAGCTTCTTGGAATAGAGTGGATTCTTGTGGAGGAGCTTCTTGGGTGCTTAGGGATGTTTCAGGTCGGGTCCTTAAGCACAGTCGTCGTTCTTTTTTGGAGATTGCCTCTGAAATGGAAGCTAATGTAAAGAGTTGGGTCTGGGCTTCTGAAAGTATGAAAAGTCTGCGAGTCCGTAATGTAGTGTTTGAAGGAGATAATTCTGCTTTGGTTGGTTCTATCTTAAGACCTCGAGCTTGTCCCTCCTTTAAAGCTCAATCTTTGGAAGTCAGAAATTCTTTTTTGGATATCCATGGTTGGAAAGTTATTTTTGCTGTGCGTAAGGCAAACTTAGGTGCTTTTCTTATTGCGCGTAGTGTAACGGTAGAGGATCGAAGACAATCTTATGTGGCTAGCGGTTTTCCGTTTTGGCTTCAACATCTTTTCGTTACTGATGCAGTGTTGTAGTGATGTTGGTCACTTATCAGTTTGGGTATTTTGATTTCCTTTGATCCCCTGTCTCATCTCTGTAATTCTCTAACTCTGGTTTGAATGTTATATATAAATCTCTTTCAGTGAAAAAAAAAAAGAACAAAAATTCCCCAAAGGGTCAAATTGTATTAGACCACTCCTCTTCAAAGATTCCCACTTTTTCATTAAAGATCTATTAAAACTACTTAGATCATTTATAATGAGGGTGTTGAATTGAAAATTCAAAAGTTGAATTGGTGTAGTGAGGGTGTGGGATTTGGGTGTTGAAATGAGGGGCCACATCACCACGTCAGACGCATCCACATGATAGAGAGACTGCTGCTGGTGACGTGTTGTTTTTTATTCGCTATTTTGATTTTTCAGAATTTTATCTCATACTATTTATTTAAAATCAATTATATCATAGTATTTATTTAATTTCTTTTAAACCAAAATTCATCATTTTTGTATTCTATAAATAGATATTTTCATTTAACTTGGACACATAAAAAACGCTTTTTTCACTATAGGTTTCTATTATCCATCCATAAACTCGTTCTATAAAATTTTAAACACAATTTTCGTAAAATGGATTACAATAATAACCATTTCAACAACTAAAATTTTACTAATTACTATTTTCATACCCAAATCCAAACAATTATGAAATAAAAATAAAAACTAGAAAAGTTTTCTTTAAGAAACAGAGAAAGTAATTATTATGAACTACACAACATGAATTATTACTATCTCGATAGAGAGCGGAATGTCACGACCCACAATCATAATTTATGGGCCAAATTAAGTAATGGGTCGGACTAGAGAGGTTCATAGCCCAATATTTAGTTTTTTGGATCTATTTTAGCGTATTTCACTTAGTAAATTTTCCAGAATTCTCTAGACCCTAGTAGAACATGTGAGAAGGGATTAGAGAGTAATTGAGAGTTAGTAAGTGTGAAAGGATCTAGAGAATCACTCTCCACCGTTAGATCGGATTAATCCCAACCGTTTATTATGGGGATGATTTTCTATATAAAAGGGTGGGATCTCTCATTTTTTATCCATCTAAGTATCTAAATAATATAATAAGAATATTTCTCTCTAAAACGTCCATTTTTTCATTTTCTCTCCCTTTAGGGTTGTTTTGCTAAATAATCAAAAAGTGGGTGTTGAATAAAAAAATCATTGTGGATGGTTTTACAATGAGAGTGTTGAAAAAAAAATTCAAGTGTTGAATTGCTTTAATGAATGTGTTAAAAAGGATATTGAATCTGATGTGGATTAATTTGTGCTGAATTTATTGTAGAATCAATGCCACGTGGTGCGTTGTCATTGGGTCTTGAGATTTGTTGTTGAATAAGACATGGATTGGGACACGGGTTGTGTTGTCATTGGCTATTGAGATTCTTGATTTTTTTTTTCATCTTAATTATCTGAGATCAATTATTTTATAGTAATTTTTTTGTTTTAATACCAAAATTCATTATTGTCATTCTTTATAAATGGAAACTTGTTTCATTTGATTTGGACACAGAAAACATCTTTTTAGATTTAAACATCTTTTTTATTTGGAGGAAAAAATAATTTAGAAATATAATATAAAAAATAAAAAATTACTTAAAAAAAAATATTTAACTTTTAATTATTTTAATTTAATTTCAATCTTAATTGTTATTAATATGTAATAATAAAAACAAAAACATAAAAGAAATTAAGAATATTAAATAAAAATGGTGGGGTAGGCCGGTAGGTATTGAATTTTATTAAACAAAACTATTGTAAAGTATAAAAATTAAGTGGGTATTTTATTATTAGGTGGAAGAGAAAGAGAGACAGAGAAAAATAATCTGAAATATGAAAATATAAAAAGTAGGGTGTTAAATTTCAAAATCATTGTAGATAAAAGGTACGAAAGATAATTTAATAAACCTTTATGTTTATTTTGTCGTATATACATAATTCACGAGTTAAACACGTTTGATTATTTTGTTCTTTTTAAAAAGTAGATTTAATAAGCGTTAAATGCATATAGTTATTTTTATTTGGAAATAATTGAATGTTAAACATTGCACTTGCAAAAAAAAAAATCTTTTAAATGTAAAATTAAAATTAAAAGATAATATCTTACTACATCGAAAGATCTACCTACAAAATTTTGAAAAAATAAATTTAAATAATCTTATAAAGATAAGATTTTAATTTAATGTATAACGTATAGCTACATTGAAAGACTTGTCTATAAATTTTGAAAAATAAGTCTAAATAGCGTTCTATACATTTTATTTAATTTATATTTAGAAATATTTGAATGTTCAACATTATGATTGTTTAAAATCTTTTAAATGATAAGATTTAAATTAAAAAATATAATATACGGCTAGACTTGTCTATAAACTTTTTAAAAATAATTTAAATAAATTTAACATCATATTTGAAGAGCTGTTGCTAAATCTGGTATAACACCTCGATTCCGTTAAACCATGCATATTTTTGTTTTTCTAATGTTTTGAAGCCAAAAATCCATTAAGCCAATAAAAACCTTAATCATAGAGTTCCACCACCTCTATTTAAAGAGAGTCACAAGATGGATTAGTGGCAGAGAGGATTGAATTCAAGACCTAAAGTGTCGACATCCCGATCACAATATGAACTATGTACTATAAAAGAGAACATAAATACTCCATCTGTTTTTTAAAAGAAAGATGTTTTAGAGTTTTAAACATATTAAGAAAACATATTAAAACTTGACAAAAAATACGTCATGTTTTGTGATTAACAATTTTTTAAAAATTTAAACCAATTGTAATTCAATTATTTTTTCTTAAAATTTACAATTTACTATCATTAACTCATAAAAATGCATACAAACTTAAGAAATCTAGTTTTATGAAACAAAAATGAAAGTTAGAAAATCTTTTCTTAAGAAACAGAAGGAGTAAAAATTATGAAATACACAACATGAACCCATTATGACTATCTCTTGATAGAGAGTGGAATGTCACGACCCACAATCATAATGTATGGGCCAAATTAAATAATGGGTCGGACTAGAGAGGTTCATGGCCCAATATTTAGTTTTTTGGGCCTATTTTAGCGTATTTCACTTAGTAAATTTTTCAGAATTCTCTAACCTAGTAGAACGTGTGAGAAGGGATTAGAGAGTAGTTGAGAGTTAGTAAGTGTGGAAGGATCTAGAGAATCACTCTCCATCGTTAGATCGGATTAATCCCAACCGTTTATTATGGAGATGATTTTCTATATAAAGGGGTGAGATTTCTCATTTGTTATTCATCCAAGTATCTAAATAATATTATAAGAGTATTTCTCTCTAAAATGTCTTTTTTTTTTATTTTCTCTCTTTTTAGGGTTGTTTTGGTAAATAATCAAAACCAAACAAAATTAAGAGGGTAACCAAAATTTTAGAGAGAGATAAAAAGAGGTATAGCTAGAAAATGGTTAGATTGAGCAAAAAATCCTCTCCCTTTAAATACCAAAGTTCGGGTTAGAAAACATGCCGGCTTAACTAGAGCGGAGAGAAGTTAAGGCTGCACGTATCAACTTAAGACGAATAGGTCCGTGACGGGAAGCTATAAACAAAGTCGACCACCTTAATTTCTAACTTATCTTCTTCATTCGAGGTTACTTTTCTTGACTTTTTTTTTTTAAAGAAGAAACCAACAAATATCTCTATTCATGTTTTTTTCTTTTCAAAACAAAGAAAATTCCACCACATTACCTCTTTTATTTATTTGGACTCTGCACAATAATTTTCTTATATAAGCACCAATAAGTCCCACAACAAAACCCTTCCTCCCCTTTTTTTCTCCGTCGAAGATCATTGGATGGACATGATCAGCGACTTGCCGGATGAATTGATCTTGAAGATACTGTCATCACTTTTTTTAAGAGATATGGTACCCACGAGTGTCTTGTCCCGAAGGTGGCGGTCTCTATGGAAGTTGATGACGAATCTCAAGATTGGTGACCATGAATGTTCCTGGAGATCTGTCAATTGGGTTCCCAGCTCTTTAGCGTTGAGTAATCCTCAGGTTCTAAAGAGCTTGGATTTCAAGCGTATCCCAGGTGATGCTGATAGAATGATCGAGTCTTGGGTTACACCCGCGGTTTATTGCGGTTTGAGAGAGCTGAGAATCGAGTTGCTTTACTCATCCTTTGAATTACCAATTAGCTTGTATGCATGTGAAACCCTCGAAACCTTGACACTCTGCAAACTAGCTCTTGTGGATGTTCCACCTTGTGTTTGTTTATCGTCCCTCAAGACTCTTCGCCTTTTATCTGTCAAGTTCTCAAGCGACGAATCTGTTCAAAAGCTTTTAAGCATTTGTCCGGTTCTTGAAGATTTGGCAGTAAGACGATCCATATATACCAGTGTGGAGATTTTCACTATCAATGTGCCTACTTTGACGAGTTTATCTATCCATAACGTACATACGGGTGTTCATGGATTTGTCATAAATGTTCCTTCTTTAAGGTATCTGAACATTAGAGCCTTAGAGTTCTCAAGCTTAACTCGTATACTCAAAGACGCTCCAAGACTTAGAGTTCTCAAGCTTAATTCGGTATGTAGTATTTATTCAGTTTCATTAATTTGTATGTTTTGTTTTTTCAATTTCTCAGATAGTCTAACGCTAAAACGTACGTTGTGTGCATCTCAGATACATTGTCACCATTACAATCACCCAATGGATCGGTGGAACCAGCCGAGTTCTGTTCCTGAATGTTTGCCATACCATCTCGAGATTTTTGAGTGGAGACAGTACAAAGACACAAAACAAGACAAACAAGTGGCAAGGTACATCCTAGCAAACGCGGGTCATCTAAAGATGGCGACGTTCTCCTCAAATTCTACAGAGAAACATCAGATGTTCAAGAAGTTAGAGTATGTGCCCATGTGTTCAAAGGGCTGTCAACTTTTGTTTGACTGAAATTATCTATCGACATGTTTCTCTTAACCTTGCTAATCTATGAACTTGTTTTAAGGACGGGTTCGGAGAAAACTGAGCAATTGTAAAGTTGCAAAACATCATTAAATAATAACTTGATTCATTGCGTATGTATATATTGTATGTGATATTGATGTGATTCTATAACAAAAGGAAAAGAGAATACACTTTTCATTTAAGAAGAAGTTGAGACATTGTTAAAACACTAGACATTGATTTTATGTCCTTTACTATATTTTTTCCAATACTTTATCTCGTGTTAAAGTTTAAAAAAAGTTATTCCTTTTGTCCCATAATATAAAATGCAAGGAAACAAAATTGTTTCTTTTATAGGATGTTTTACAAATTTTAATGCAAATGTTAATTACTATTATCTGATACTTTTGACTTTTTAAATTCTATAATATTTTTGATGATTGGTTAAATTATTATTTTAACTAATTATTAAATAATATTTTGTTTAGAAATTTAATTTCTTAAACTTTATTGTTTTATATAAAATATCTTATATTTTTGGAAAGGAATATGTTTTTTTGCATCAGTAGAAGAATTACCGTTTATTCATTTTTCTTGTGACAGTTGTCATAGTTTCCTGATGATATTGTAGCTCTCACTGTCTATCCAATGGTCCTGACTTTCCATATAAATCAGATAATGTCCATAAAAAAAAGATGCGGATATGTGTGTAGGAAAAATTTACTTTGTATGACAAATGATTTGAAAAAGTTTCCAAATTTCTTTTAACAAAAAAAAAAAAGAAGTTTCCAAATTTCTTACTCAGTGCTTATTTTGTTAATTTAACCGTTTATAGTCCTTTATTCAACAACAACAAAAAAAAGTTACCATTCATATTTTGTTGTTATTCAGCTTTTTCACAATTCTCGTGATGATTTGGTATTGTAAAGATATTATAAATATTTCATGAATTTATATTTAATATAAAGTAACTGTCAGTTTTTGTGTGTGTTCTCATGCGTATCTGAAGGCTAAATAATGTCAATCTGTTGGCTATAATATTATAGATACACTGTAACACCCGACTCTTATTTTTTCGAAAAATTAATGTTATTTCAATAAATTTTTTTTTTTTTTTTTTTGAATTGTATGTCAAATTAATTAAAAAAAATGCCGATTTTACAACAAGGTGCATCTAGTTTTGAGATTTGTAGACATAATTTAGATTACATTTGATTATAAACCTTTAAATTTTATCTAGAAGCAAACCATGCTTGCATGCCGTTTTCATAGTTGGTGTGACCCATATCCCGAATAGATGACAGTCGATTTCGTATTTGTTTGTCGATACGTTGAGAGAAACGTTGCAAGATTGTAGGAGATTTACCGTGTCTCCTATTATTCCGTTCACGCCAAATCGAGTGAATAGCAGTCTGGAAAGCGTATCTGAGTAGAAATAAAATTGTTTTGTCGCTAGATTCGTCCAACAACGCCTCCATGATTCCATCCCAGTTGGTTGTGTACTTCGCTGCAAGTAGATTTCGGGTGAGTTTGACACAAATGTCCGCAGAAAACCTACAGTGGAAGAAAAGGTGATTTCTTGTTTCAATCAGATATTGGCAAAAGATGCAGGATGTATCAGCTCCACTATTCCAATTGAGAACACGATCCCCAGTTGAAAGTCGATTATGTGTGGCTAACCATGAGATGAATGCGTATTTAGGTGTAGCATAGGATAACCATATTCCCTTCCACCAAGCCCGAACCTGTTGCACCTCACGAATCAAGTTCCAAGTTGCTTTGGAGTTGAAAGTCTGTTTAAAATCATCCCCTTTTCTTCGCCATAAGAAAACATCATCTTCTTGCGTAAGACCTCGTTGTCGTAGCATAGCAATGGTGTCTTCGATTCGATTTAAAATGTCCACCCTATGTTGTCTTCTTCTATGATTCCCAATGACCCTGTCTCTTATACACATCTAGATGTGTATAAGAGACAGGATTTAAAATGTCCACCCTGTGTCGTCTTCTTCTATGATTCCCAATGACCTGCTCAACGGATGAGTTAATTTGTATGCCCAGATCAATGCATGCTCTAGTACCCACAACGTTAACCAAACGTCCCATTGGAGTCCACACATCAAACCAGAAAGAAGTCCTAGCTCCGTTTTGAACATTCACCTTAACAAAATCCCTCGCCAGGACTCTTTATTTAAGCAACTTCTTCCAAGTCCATGAGCCAAGCAATTTTCAAAACTAAGAGGACCTAGGGCGCATGGTATTGTGAAAGATCCGGGGTCTCCTAGCTTCTTTGGTATCACATTACTTTGGATTATGGCACTAAACTCTTGAGAAACTAGCATAACTCCTTGGATATCCCTTGCTCTTTGTGCCACGGTATCCTTCAAGAACTTAGCATATTGTGGAATCATCATAAAGGCATCCACCAAAGGCATCTTGAGCTCAATGTCTTTGATTTGCTTGTCAAACATAGCCTTGTATTTCTCCACCAATTGTTTCTTAAACCTCACGGAAAAAGGAAGCTTAGGCTTGTAGGGTGGAGGAACAAATCTTGACTCCTTCTTGTGCAAATCCTCCTTTGGCTTCTCCTTTACCACTTCCTTGCTCTTCTTTGCACTATATACATCATCAAAAGTTATAGCATCTTGAGTTTTTTCAATGATCTAGAGGATCCTCCATTGGCAACCCATGGAACTTGTCTTGTTGAACCATTGAGATGAAAGCTGGCTTCACTTCAAAAATATTGTTTTGAACCGGTGGAGGATTGATACCATAGCGATTTTGATGTGTATTTGGAGCATCTCCAGCCCCAATAGTCCTCCCTAGTCTTGGCGCATGTAAGGGGTTTCCATTCTCCCTTGGTGCTTGCGCCAAGTTCATTGGAGGAGTTTGATCTCTTTGTTGTTCTTCCATTCTCAACCTCTCTAACCTTGCAGCTTCCCTTCTTGCAATCCTTGCAACCTTTTCCAATTGATCAATGTCTTGAAAACCTTGGAAGTTGTTGTCTCCTTGTGATCTCAAATGCATTCAAGGAAAAACTGAAATCTAGAAAAGTAGATGGTCAATAAGCAAAAAGATCACTTAGTCTCAAACAAAACTCAAATCTTAATGATCAATCAATCCCAATATGGCAACGGCGCCAAATTGAAACAAAATTTTTTTATGTCTTGCAAGCAATTCCTCAATTGCTCATATCATTGCAATATATTGAGGTATCAATCCATCTTGAGAGATGATGCAATAAGAATACAAAGTTAAGTCTAAGCTAAAATAAAATGATAAAAGCAAGTCACAAACAAGTATTGAAAGCTAAACACAAACTAAAAGAGATACTACTAGAGCAATTCTATGAAACTAAGCCTTAATCACTACTAATCAAGATATTAAACAAGGATTACTACTAAGCAAGATTATCAATTGACTAAATCGAAACCTAGGGATGGAATCATTGATTTGGGAAACTAAATGGTCAACCTTGCAATCATTTAAGCAACTAATCAAGCTAACTCTATACCTAGAACACTTAATTTAGATTAGACCATGATGTGTGGCTCAAATCCCTTTGTTAATCATCCTAATGAACTAATGATGTTTTAGCATTAAGATAATCAACAAGCATTAATAACAAGTCTAAATGGTATGATAAACACTCTAGACATCTAATGTCTTAGGCTAGAAATGTAAATCTCTTATTAAGTTGGTTCAAGCATTTCATCAAACACTTGGTGGGTGGATGAAATGCCTATGATCCAAAATAGCAAAGATTAGCTATTTGGCATGAAGAACTACTTAATAAGAAGAGAAAAGGAAGAATCTATCCTAGATTGCAAGTTTGAACCATAAGAAATCCCTAAATCTAACCCATCCCTAAGTTCCTAAGGAAACTACTCACTAATCATGCTTAAACCCATCAAATCAAAGATTAGAGAAAGGTTAAACATGATTAGAGAAAGATAAAACAAGAAATCTAAGAAAGATATTGCATTAAACTCAAAGATCCAAAGCTTAAACAAGGTTTTTCTCAAAGAGGCTAAAAGTTTAGGCTAAGAACAAGAGAATAAAAGTTGAGACATAAAATTAGGTCTAAAATGTATTTATAGTGAATAGTGATCGGACCGGGTCAACCCGGAACAAACCGGGTATTGACCCGGTTTTGGCTGGAAAAAGAGACCGCATCGGTTTGCCAAACCGATGGGCTCCAAACCGATGCAAGATGAGGGACGCGTCCCGGCCTGTCCGTCCGAGGCGTCTTGACCGATGGGAACTCTGGCGCGTCCGTCTCGGTTTGCAGTCCGAGGTGTCCAAACCGATGAACTCTCTGCCGAGGTCGTCTCGGTTTGGCAATCCGAGGAGGCCACACCGATGAAGGTTCTGGTGGCTTCGTCCCGAGCTGCTCCGCGCGTCCAAACCGATGGAGCCAAACCGATGAACTCTCTGCCAAGGTCGTCTCGGTTTGCAGTCCGAGGTGCTCCAATCCGAGGTGATGCCAGCCAACTTCAGTCAATCTTCGTTTCGACTCTTCTTTGATTTGAACGCATCCCCAAAGCTCCAAATGGTTTCTTTAGCTCCAAATGTACCTGAGGAACACTCCAAATGCAACAAATATGCAAAGACTATGCAAAGACACCTTAGACTCTAAATGATCAAAATGCAATACAATGATGCTTAAATATACACTTAGATGATGAGAAACTTATACTAAATGGATGCTAAAATGATGCAAAATATAGACATATCAAGTCCCCAAAACTTGCCTTTTGCTTGACCCCAAGCAAATGAAACACAAGCTAAGGAGAGAGGTTTGAAAGTGGGGACTCAAATCCAAAGGTGCCAAGCAAATGAATCAATTCAATGGTCCTAGTTAGTAGTTCTAGGATGCTCTTTATGCAAATTTCTACTCCAAAAGGTCTAGCCATACCCATACTCATTCAAGTGAACCCAAGCCTCAACCTACACAAGCATTCATTTTCACCAACTCTTTAACATTCATTAAGTAGTAACCATGGATCATGAATCATACAATGCTAGAAAACTTGTTTGGTTTTTGGGTAAGGTTTTGAGATAAAAATGATCTCAACTTCATGGGGTTCCAATGCAAGGGATCTCTCAATGAACAAGTGAACTTTGGCAAAATGCTAAGAGTAAAAAGCAACCTATGCATACAAGGACAAACTTCCATCTACCCTTTGTAACACAATTGTCTTCACTCTCATTTTCTTTTAAGCTCACTCACCAAGTCCAACCTAAGCTACCCATTACAAGGCAATTCGCCAAACCCATAAGCTCAAACCACTTTCTCCTTTTCTCTTTTAAGTACTTGGGGAAAACTTCTTCTACAACCACAAGTGTTGGCACACTTTTACTTCAAGCTCTTTCTCTTTTCATTCACAATTTGCTATCCTCTTTCTTATAACATCTTAGCCATATTTTTTTCTTTTTCTTGGCTCTTTTACTTTTCTTTTCTAGAGGATTTCTTTTCTTTTCTCAACACTTAGAGCACAATATACAATGCCAACAGTTGTTCCAAATATTTTCGTTTTCCCCTTTTCACCAACTCAACTTCGCCAACTTACTTGTTCCAAATTAAATATTAAGCCAAAATTCCCACCCAAGAATCCTATCCTATCATCTAGCTCATTGTTCTCGAGCTAGCTACATGGAAGCCTATCCTTGTCGCTCTAAACTCAACACTTTTTGCTAAGTTCACAAGATGAAAAAGGCCTAATGCACTCAATAAGGAAGAGGTTTCAAAGGAAGCTTAGTTTGGGAATTCGTTTTCAACCGCTCTAAAGATGAGAGTCGGCTATTTGGGTTAACAAGAGTGGTAAAAGGAAAGAAGATAACCCAAATATGTATATGGTATCCACAAGTTCTCTAGCAATGCATAACCATGATAATTACTTATTCAAATTAGGTTCAAGTTCAAGAGAGTTGGTTTCTATTCAAAGCTTGCTTCAATTAAAACTTGAATATCAAATGGTGAGGTCCAAGTAGGGTTCAACTTTAACTTTCAAAATTTGCACACAAAGCATCAAACAACTAATAACTAGGGCCTTGAACTAATTCATGAGTTTAACACCTTACAAGGAAAAATCATCATTGTCCCCTATGCATGAATGCAATCCTATATGAAAGTTAGACTCAATCCTACTTATATAACAAATGCAAATGCAACTACATGCTATATTTTTGAAATTTTGGAAATTTTGGAAATTTTTTTGGTTTTTTCTATGCCATAGATGTATGCATGAGACTCAAGAATGCATGAGAAAGAAAAATAAGATCACAAAACACAAGATCAAATACACCATACTCCCCCAAACTTAAATTACACAGTCTCTTGTGTAATCCAAGCTTGGAGAAGATTTTAATATGCAAAAATAAAAGACTTAATGGTATTTACAATGAGTGAAGTGGTACCTTGATCAAAATTGCATGGAGGAGGATGAGTAAGAGTCCATGGAGTAGGATGGATTGCTGGATTGAGGAGTGGGAGATCGCATGACTCTCTTCTCACGCCTTCTAGTCTCATAGAAAGAGGGGCGTGGCTCATCTTCATGGCTTGGTGCGCTTGGAGTCCCTTGGAAGGAGTGGCGTCTTCCCGCCATAGTGCTATCCACTTCATCATCCTCTTGCTGCATCGCCTCATCATCCTTTTGTTGCATCTCTCCATGCCTTTGGGAAGAAGTTCCCCCAACCTTAGCCTTTAGCTCCTTGATTTGCCCTTTTAAGCCCTTCACCGTTTTCACAAGCTTCCTTATGGTTTTGTCTTGCCATTTGTTCCATCTTTGGAGAAGCTTGATGTGTTGGTGAGCTTGTCTAGAAGTCTCTTCTTGGTTGGTTGTTTCATAAGGTACAAAGTTGTACCTATCACTGCCATAGACCGAGGGAGCTTGGTAAGGCTGGTGGGAAGAGTCCCATGAGCTCATAGGGAGTGTCATTATGTCATCAAGCTCTTCGTCGGATGGAGTGAAGGTAGCGTTTGACCTCTCCCTTAGGCTAGTGAGGTGGATGCAAGGCAATCGGATTGTAGCCTCCTTGAGCTTCTCCACATTGAACTTGTACCGGTAGCCATTTCCTTCCTTAACCAAGAAATGACCCTTAAGGAGGTAGGAGGAGTCTATAAACTCTCTCTCGGATGATGGCTCGCCTAAAGTGATGCCCACTTCCTCAAGGATCGGTGTAATCATACCTCCAATGGCTATTGGGATTGATCGGTCCTTCTTGCTAAATGCCCGAGCATGGTAAGTCGCTGCATGAGCCAACCAAAGATGTACCATACCATTCCCCGTGGTATCCCCATTAATTAGGATGTTGTCATGACAGTAGCAGATGATGTCCTTAAGCCCTTTAGCAAGCATCTCCCATTCTTCAGCAGTCACAACCACGGTTTCCTTCTTGGCAAAGAAGGTGATAGCTAACACCTTGTGAGCATAGCGAATGGAGGGATGACGGATCATTCTGTTCCTCACTCTCCCGGCCTTGAAATCCCCATGGGCAACAAACTTCTATAGCTTTTCCAACTCGCTCTTCCTAACATCCAAGCGGGATCCCGGACCGGTACCCTCATCAAACCCAAGTACTTCGCTTAGCTTCTTGAAACCCATCTTGTAGGACTTGTTGCGAACCCGGAACTTGATGAAACCGAAACCATCCCTTAATTTATCAATCCCAGCCGAGCTTGAAGTTTCCACCACCAAAGTAGAGAGGAATTGGCAAGTCTCCTCTTGGTAGCTCGGATGTGAGTTGTTGAACCACCTTGCGCATCCCATGTTCCGAAAGATCCTTGCTACATCATCCAAGAGACCTACCCTTTCTAGTAGTTCATGATCCGGGTACTTAGTTCCCCTAAAAGGTCTCTCCATAAGGGCCTTGTATACCTCCGGGGGTGTTAGAGGAGTGGCCGCGGCTTTCTCAGCTTTCCTTGCTCTTGCTTTCTCCCTACTAATGTCCCTCTTTTGGGACAACTTCCTTATGACCGGTGGACTCTCCTCGGGATCCTTTTCTTCTACTTCCACGGGCCTCTTGCCTTGTCTCTTGCTAGCCTCACTCCTTGTTCTCCCCATTAGTACCTATACAAGCAAAATCTTGGAGAAGAGTGAGTATGTGATGAATTTTGAATTTTGAAAACCACAATCATGTAATTATAAAATTCCATGGAGGGTTGCAAGAATTAAAACTCAATGGCAATTAATAATAAAGCAAGAAATAATCCCATTTTAATGAAAATTTCTCTTAGCATTCAAAGATTTTAACAAG
>JAHZTW010000004.1:64986510-65003337 GCA_020283515.1 Alliaria petiolata | reverse complement strand
ACTAAGGAAGTTCGCCATCGTAGGTTTAGTAATGTGGTATAACGCTACTAATGGATTGGCTAGTGTGCCGAGTACTTGCCTGTCTCTTATACACATCTAGATGTGTATAAGAGACAGCCCCCGGAGTTTTGGATGGAGCATATCGAGCCTTTGTATCGAGCTAGCAAGCTCGACCCAGCCGAAGATTTGAAGACGGCGTATCGAGCATCTGTGTCGAGCTACCAAGCTCGACACAGCCCTTGGAGAAGTTCTTTAGCAGCGTATCGAGCTACATATCGAGCTAGAGAACCGGGTCAATACCCGGTTTGTTCCGGGTTGCCCGGGTTCGTCCACTGTTCACCATAAAAGCAAAATGACCTAAATTTTCCTAAGTATCTTTTAATCTTTTGTTCTTCCTTAGAAAACCTTCCACTTTGGTTTCTAAGTTATTTTTGTATGACCTTTAATTAAGTTTATGCAATTAAGTGTTGTTTATCTCTCTTAATCTTTCATCTCTATCTCTCTTATCATGGTTATCTTCATCTCTTTCATAGGATTTGAGGGTCTAATCATGATTAGTGAGTAGTTTTGTAGCATCTGCGACCAGAAATCCTAAGTATGGTTGTGATTGAGTGAGACCATGGGATGGTCTTTGCTAAGTTGTTAGATGGAAGGAATGTGTTCATCTAGGATATCGGTTAGAAAGGCGAAAATTTACTGTGGTCCGGCCGCGGGTTATGGAATCCGGGTCGGGACGCTACAAGTGGTATCAGAGCGTGGTAGGTTCTAGGACAGAGTCTTGATGTGAATTGGGCTTGTCTAGAATGACTTAGACGCGGAAAATGGTAAAGGAAATAAATGTTTTATCTGCTTAAGTGGCTGGTATCTAGGATCGTTTGATGGCTAGGTTATCTGATTTTCATTGATTGCTTGTGTAAGTTAGTGAATAAGCTTAGCAAGGTCAATGTTCTGTGATTGTGATTTGGTTAAGTGTGAACCGTGAGATTGCATGACGTCTAACTAGCTCGTTTGGATAGCCGGATCGAGTGTCTTGCTTGGGTGATGTGTGATTCACGCCAGAGCAGAACCGAGTCCATAAGTCATGCTCCGCGAGCTAGGGTAGACGATCATCCTGTTTTTGTGATTGTGAATGAATGGGAATGGTACAAGGTACCGAGTGGTCAAACTGTGGTATCTAACTAGCTGTGTGAATGTCCGGATCGAGTTGCTAGTTCAAGGGGATGTGTGATTCTCGCTTGGAGTAGAACCGATGCCTTGTGAGGCTTCACAAGTAGTTGAGATGATCATAGGACCAAACAGTTTATGTGCTTGTTAAGCAGTCATATAGTATGAGTGCGGTTCGAAAGTTGAGATCAAAGAAAACAAGAGATTGGGAGTCAAGTGTCCTCGCCAAATACTTGTTTGATGATCAAGAAACTTCCCGAAGGTATTCATGACTATGATGAATCGGTTTTGGTTATAAGATTAAGTTGGTATGTGTGATTACCGAGGCTGATATGGTACCTACCTAGCTCGTGATCGAGGCAGAATCGTTTCATTTGCCTAGATGATGTGTTATTCACGCTAGTGCGGAATCGGGTCCGTAAGACTTGATGGTCAGAGTTAGGGTAGATGATCATGCCTGTTTTTTTTGTGATTGTTGTTCGGTTGTGGTAACCGCGAGAATTGTGGAATCTAGCTAACTCGTGACCGAGGCAGGATCGTGTCTCTTGCTTGGGTGATGTGTGATTCACGCTAGTGCGGAACCGAGTCCGTAAGACTAGGGTCAGAGTTAGGATGGATGATCAGATAAGTTCTGTGATGCATTGCTTGCATTCTTTTGCTCTGCTGGTTAAGCAAAGACACGCTGGTTAAGCGTAGTAAGGCTGGGAGCCGAGGTAAACGTCTGGGAGACCGGAGCCATTGCGTGCCGATAAGGGTCTGTGTGACCGAGGCCATTGCGTGCCGATAAGGGTCTGGGAGACCGGGGCCATTGCGTGCCGAGATAAGGGTCTGGGAGACCGGGGCCATTGTGTGCCGAAGGCCTTGTGTGCCGTGAGAAGGCTTGTAAGCCGTTTAAGTGTAGTAAGGCTGGGAGCCGATATAAGGGTCTGTGTGACCGGGGGCATTGTTTGCCGTGAACGGCTAGTGAGCCGTGGTAAAAGTCTGTGTGGCTGGTATGGGCTTGTAAGCCGTGTAATGTTCTGGCATCCTTGGGAACTCGTTATGTTCGCCAAGACGTGACTGTTTGGGGTTACGACTTTGGAAACCAGATGGGTTTGCCAAGGTGTGACTGTTCTGTGTTACGACTTTGGGAACTGGTATGTTCGCCAAGCGTGATTGTTCTGTGTTGCGACCTTGGACACCAAGTGGGTTGTCCAGGCGTGACTGTTGCTGCGAGGTGTTATTGGAAACCAAGTGGGTTTGCCAATACTTCTGGGATTCGTTCTTGGGACCGAGAGGGTCGGCCAAGACGAATGTTTTCTGAGATGCATTTTTGGAAACCGTGGATTTGCCAATGCATGACTGCAGTGAAGGCGACTTTGGAAAGCATTAAGTTTGCCAAAGTGCGGTTGTGGTAGCATCCGTGGGAATCAGTGGATTTGCCAATGACTGATGTGATACTGAATTTGCAACGGATATGTTGTGATCACTGTGACGGTGGGGACTAAGAAAGTTCGCCATCGTAGGATTAGTAATGTGGTATATTGATACTAATGGATTGGCTAGTGTGCCGAGTACTTGTTTGTTAAGCATTGTACGAACCGATTGGCTAGTGTGCCGAGTACTTGCTTGTTAAGTATTGTACGAACCGATTGGCTAGTGTGCCGGGTGCTTGCTGGTTAAGGCATGGTACCAACTGAAAATACAAGTGAGGACTTGTAATGGCCGTGTGAGCCGACGCTTGTGAGCCGACTGATGGCTTGGTGTGCCAAGTACTGGCTGAGTCACTGATCCCTTTTATTGAGTGTATAGATGGGACATGATTGTGGCATGCTGGTTGCAAGATGACGGTTGAGTAACCTATGCTGGTTGCAAGATAACTGTTGAGTAACCTAGGAATGAGTGGGTGAGGACTTAGGAGTTCATCACCGCATGAATGGAATCGTGAGTGAGGAACATGCGGGTTGCCTAGGCGATTAGATGATAGCATCTGTGGTAATCTGCGGATTAGACAAGGCGTGACCGTGAGATTATTCTTGGGAACCAGCGGAGTTTTCCAAGATAATCATGTCTGTCAGGATCAATGCGTGATCCGAGGATCAAAGAGTGATCCGGGAATCTGAGGCCATGTATGTGGATTGAGGTAGTCACTGACTATGATATGGATATAGCTTATCATTTGGATAAGGCTATTCTGGTTGCAAATACATTGAGTCGGTGAAGGCTAGTGTATCGTCTGGAAATAATGTAGATGGAATGATAAATCTACTAAGGACATTGCGGTTAAATGTCTTTACTGAAAGGTTAGAACCGTTGGGTTCGGGAGCAGCGGATCAAGCTGATTTGTTATCAAGGATCCGACTGGCTTAAGAGGGGATTGAGAATCCGACCAAGGTGTCAAAGAATGACCAAAGGAAATGTCAAACTTCAAACAATGGGATTGTTGTGAATGTTTGAGTGTGTGTTCCTAACTGGAAAGAGTTAAGGAGGAACTTAAGAGAGTTTTGCAAACTCGAGTAAAGGGTCAAGAGTGATTCGTTAGTTGTGTTAATAAGGATGCGGGTATCTTGGTTAACACTTATGATGGTGGTCAATGGTAGTTTAGGCAAGATGCGACAAACGCTTAGGAACTCGAGAGTTCGCTAAGGCAAGTCGACGAGCCAAGATGGACCGACCGTAAGCATGACCTATCATCATGGATAACTGAGCTTTAGGAGAAAGTCTAAAGCTAACTGGTTATGCTAAGCATTCTGATTAAATGGAAGTTGAGGTGGGGCGAGTGGAAATAGTTAGAAACTTGAGAAGTTTTCTAAGATATGTACGCACACTAAGAGACTGTCCAGAGAATGGAAGGGTTTAGCATGATGGAAAAGCAAAAGGGGTAAGTCTTGAGTTGACTAGTGTTGAAAGAGAAATATGTCTGGTAAGAGTTTGTTCGATCTGGAAGTGGTCGGACAAGAGCTCTGCGTGGTAAAGCTGTGTAGGCTGTTCTGTAGACTAGTGTTCGGCCAGATGTGGCGTACACGAATTCTGATTGGTGGTGGAAATCCGGACCAAGGCCGGGATGGTCTAAGGTCAAGTATCTAGAATCGAGTCTTGATTAGGCTGCGATTTAGAAAAAGAGTTTAGTACAACTAAATTAAGAGTGGATAGAGTCCGAGGATGGGGACTCAGACGTGGTAACGACTCTAAGTAGAAAGAGTGTGGTGTTACAATCTGGATAAGGGCATTGGCCGGGTCAACATTGGAACGGATCGTGAGGCGTCACGAAGTTCTAATGGAGGCATATAAGAGCGTGAGTGCTCGATTAGGGTGGTAACTGGGAGAGTTGTCTGCCTTTGGCTGGGTTGCGTAGAGCACCGTTATGTTTAACCCAAGTGGGGGAGTGTATTATGACTGGCTGGAGTCGAGACGACTACTGAAAAGATCCGATTTCTGATGGTCAAGCTGAAAGAGGCTCAAGACCGACAAAAGAGTTATGTCGATAAGCGCCGTAAGGACTTAGAGTTCAGGGTGGGCGATCTGGTTTATCTGAAGGCTATGACTTATAAAGGGAAAAGCCGAGCAAAGTTTGATGCTAAGTTGAGTCTGAGGTACATGAGACAGTACCATATTCTGGAAAGGACTGGAGCAGTGGCATATAAGTTAGACTTACCGCCGGGATTGAGTGTGTACAAGAATGTGTTTCACGTGTCACAAGCTGAGAAAACACCTGACCGAACGTGAGAATGTTATATCTGAACCACCTCAGGAGCTGCAAGATGATCTAACCGTGGAAGGTAGACCGATCTGTGTGGTTGGCCGGAAAGAAAAGGGTTGAGCATGGTAAAGTGGTCAAGGATGAGTACAAGGTTCCTGAAATGGTTTGAGAAACTTCATGAGGAAGAGCTGGATTCGAGGACGAATCCAAACTAAGTGGGGGACAATTGTAGCATCTGAGACCAGAAATCCTAAGTATGGTCGTGATTGAGTGAGACCATGGGATGGTCTTTGCTAAGTTTTTAGATGGAAGGAATGTGTTAGAATTCATCTAGGATATCGGTTAGAAAGGCGAAAATTTACTGTGGTCCGGCCGCGGGTTATGGAATCCGGGTCGGGACGCTACAACTTTCATTAGGATCTAGGTATGGGTTAGATTAGGGTGTTTCATGGATTGATCTTGATGTCTAGGGTTAGATTCTTTCATTTTCCTCCTTGTTTAGTGTTCTAAATGCTAGTTTAGCTATGATCAAGTTAAAAGTAGGCCTTATGGAATTTTCCACCCACAAGTTGTTTGTTGAAATTCCCCAACCAACTAAACAAGAGATTTATATTCCTAGCTCATGAAAGTGATTGTCTAGGGTGTTTATTAGCAATTTAGAGCTGTTTCATAATGCTTGTTAGCTTCCTTTTCAAAAATGAGAGTTTGTTCTTGATTAAGATGATTAATGAAGGGATTAGTACCATGAAAGTTGACTAGTCTTTCTTTCGAGTTCTAAGCTTAGGGATTAGCTTATAATGTGATTGATTGACATCAAAGATTGGTTCTTGAAACACCTTAGATTAACAACACTTTGTTCTTCATTTTTAGCATTTTCATTGGTTATATCTTTTATTTTTTAAGGGAGATAGATTGTTCTTGAACCCTTTTTCGTTTCTCATCCATAAATCGAAGTATTCATTCGTTAATGTTCATGCTTCGATTCCTTATGCGTGAGTAGTCTATTTTCATTGGGTTGAATCCCAAGTGTTTTTATGAAGAATTTCATTAACTGTTGTTATGCTTCTATTCGTTTAAGCCGTATTCTAAGAATTTCTTTCGCCTAAGTTTCTTTTTAATGCATGGATCTAGAGTCATGAACTAGAGACTGATCCAAGGATTGATTATAGCCGCTAACGTGTTGAATCCGATCACCGGAACCAACTTAGCCGAGCGTCGCGTCGTAGGGTGTGAATTGCACACCTACGGAGACCACCCCGACGATGCTACCTCACGAGCGCTTCATGCCTCGATATTGAGAAGGATTTGTGCCACCACCACTTCATGAAGACGGAAGTCTTCATCAACAAACACCCTATCCTATCCACGGTGATCCTCAAATCACGCTCCCTCCTTTGCACCAACGAGTGGAGAATGTCATTGAGATGATAACAACCATGGCGAACTATCAATCATTGTACGAATGATCCTTGCATGCTCGCATGGACTCATTGCAAGCCGAACTCTTCCACAATCTTAAGAAGTTTCCAATGGCGTGAAGATGCAGGAAAATCGCACCTTTGGAAACATCAACACATTATCAAGAACCTCTGAAGACTTGGCGGATCACAAATGTGCCCTCAACGGCGGCTTGTGCGACATCCACGCTTTGAAGTTCGAACTAGGAGAAAGCAATGATGCTATTTATGGCGTTACAAACCGTATGGAGAGAGCCATACAAAACCTAGAAGAAGCCCGACACAAGATTAAATTAATTACTTTAATTTTATTTATTTTTCAAAATATTATAAAAGATAAAACTTTTCTTATAACTTTATCAAATAGATCCGCCCCTGGATTATCTTGATATTCTAATTGCATTCATAAAAGTTTGTAAATGACTATATAGTTCTCCTAAATTATATTTTATTAACTATAAAATGTATTTATTTATATATTATAATTCTTAATCAATTAAAATAATAGTCGACATACATGTCGTAGACAAACCTACAAAGTATGCTTCTTACCGAATTCAAAATTTCAAACCCATACCCTCATGACGGCGACGAGATGGATTTGATTTAGTTTGCGTGTTACATCTCGCTTCGACATTTTTATTTAAAATGATCATTATAAAAAAGCGAATATTATATTTAATCATGTTAAACCATGACACAAGAAAACATCCCAAAGATCTTATTACATACGATTTTAATTTTTTTAAACACTAATAGCTATTTTATTAATATTTTAAATTTCAACAAGTAGGATAAGGTATACCACAAGCTGCTAAAATTCTGTGATAATATGAAGTATAATGTTCACGAATGAACGGGTCACTCATGTAATAACACAGACAGATCGGCACCTGTTCTTTCAGTCTTTCGCAACATTCTGTCGACGGTTGACTTCCGGTTTGTGCCGGCAAGCATGGTTGAAGTCTTACCACATTGCATTCTCTCTTCTCTTCCAAAACTGCTTTGATGGGAGCAATAAACAATACAACGATTATCAGAAATGCGATGCAAAATACTTTTACGAACTTCATTTAATAACCTTAGTGACTCTCTTAAACTAATTCTTTTTTTTTTTTTTTTTTTTGCAAAATATTTGAGATGTTGATTTTGAGGTGTAGATTGCCAAGCTATTATATAGATGGATGCTGGAGTAACGTTTGGAAAAGGCAAGTGTGCGTTTTGGGTAATGTGTTTTTATTTTTAATTAATATTTATTGCATTTCATATCTATTTGACTAATTATTGTGATATTAAGATATGTAATATTGTCTTAGATTGTGTTACATTTTAGAGCATCTACATTGCATGAATTTTCATAGATTTTTCACTAATTAAAAAAAAGAAAAAAAGGAAAAAAAAACAAGAGAAAATTAAATTTTAAAATATATTATTAAGAAACACAAAAGAGTTACAATGATGTTCTTAGTAATTTATTTAAAAGATAACTATATAATAAAGATATCAAAATGTGGAAGCAATGTCTTTGAAGTCAAGATTTTACATAATACTCATTTTCACTTTACAAAATATATGTATAAAGTGAAAATATTTTATTTAGGAAAGTGAAGATATTTTATTTTGGATAGTGAAAATATTTGGAAAGTGATGATATTGTAACAAATGATTGTAATTTAATAGTATTTGAAGGCAAGATTTTACATAATACTCGTTTTGATATTTGGTTTTTTAATTATTATTATTTTAATTTCTTTTCTCTCTTTTTTTTTATCTCCGCCATAATTTCGACGATCCCTACACTGCTAAAAGGCTGTGCAATCTGGATATCGGTTCGTTTTCGGTTCGATTTTTTTGGGTTTTCAGTTTTTTTGGTTAGTAAAACATAGTTACCATTTTAATGCAATATCTATTTTGGTTTAGTCCGGTTTTTATATCTTTGATTTTCGTTTTATTCGGTTTATAACCAAAAACCAAAAACTTTGTTTGGTATAATATGAATTTTGGTTTTTAATAAAAAAATTAGCAATGATAATCAATAAAAAAATATATATAACATAGAAAAATTATTTTTAACAAGTAACAATTTTAAGATTAGGTTATTTATATTGTTTTATATTAAGATTTGTTTAGATATTAGGTTTTTGGGATTATGTAATTTACATATACTTAGTGTATACTATGTACTATTATATTATATTTTAAAACTAATCAGGTTTTTTCGTTTTAATCGGTTTAATCGTTTTATATCTAAACCATATTTGTATCATATGATTCTAAAATTATTACATCCGTACGGTTAATATAGTATATCTATATTTCAACCACAAGTTTTATTTTGATTCAGTTCGGTTCGGTGCGGTTCGGTTCTACCAGATTGAACATCATAAAACCAATACAAAACTCTGATGAGCCCTAAACAACTTTCCTTGCCTTTTTGACGGTGGCTGGCGTGAAGGTGGTGGCTCTTCCGGATAAGGATCCGTCAGAACTGTGGTTGTAACACTACAAGAAAACATCCGATTTGCGACGAATATCGATTAAATCCGTTGCAAGTCCGTCACAAATCACCATTAGCGACAGATTTGCGACGAAAACTAAATTGTCGCAATTCGTTAGTCGCAAATCGATATTCGTCGCAAATCCGTCACAATATTTGCGACGGAACGAAATTTGTCGCAAAGACGTTGCAAATTTGCGAGGAAAAGAAAATATTGTAAATACGTCGCAAGTAACGTCCATCGCAAATCCCTCGCAAATCCCACGCAATATTTGCGACGAATTTTATAAAAACAAATCCGGAAAATAAAATTTAACAAATCCATTGGAAGTTACAATGATCTCGCAAATCCATCGCAAATTATTAAATATTTTATAAAAAATCCATAAAAACAAATTTAACAAAAAATCCAGAAAATCAAATTTAACAAATATATACTTATAATTAGTTTTAGAGAAATTGTATATTGCTACAAGTTTTCAAGCGTTTAACTCTTGTACTTCCCTATTAACTCTATGTTATGTTAATTTCATTATGATGTACATTATTTGAAGTTTTAGATATGTTGTCACTAAAACATCATCTATTATGATTATACACGCTTCAATGTTATTTAAAAGTATTTTTGATGTTTTGGACAAATTCAAAATTTGCGAGGGATTTGCGAGGGTTCCGTCGCCACCCAGACCCAAAATCGTCGGGAGGATTTTGGTCGACCCATGAGGTAGCTGTAGGCAGAGGCGTATTATCTGGTGGATTGCTCGTTCTGGAAGGCGATATGGTATAAGACTTAGACGTGATGAGGCTTACAGCGGATGGATGGAGATGGAACAAGCTGGACGTCGCTCTCTCGTATTGGATCGATGAAGGGGGTAGTGATGGGGGATCGATGACACCAAATAGAGGATGATAAGGTTTCTGATACAGTGGGGGGATGCCTTGTCTAAGGTTGATACATACACGCAGAGGCAAGGCAAGAACAGTTTGTCGCAAGGTATACTTGAGAAGAAAGTGCAGTATTTTATTAATCAAGGCAAAAGTGTGTCGGCAACAATGCTGCAGAAAAACTTATAAACTGTTCGACACCCTTGACCTTCTAAGGTTTCAAACAAATAGAAAAGGAAACAAGTAAAACACAAACAAAAAGGCAAAAACGACACATACTAATGTCTTAAAAGAAAAAAGAAATATAGCTAAACTGAAAAAGGAAAGATTACGCTGATAACATCGATATTTTACTCATTTTGACTATCATAAGTGAGCACTTTAATAAGTGTTTCACTTGTTTTTACATGCATTTATAGTATTTTTTGAGTATTTGTATGGTCAACACTCTTTTGAGGTTAACTTAGTAAAAATGATGCAAAACGATAAGAAACACCCATTTTCGGAACATGTCCGAGATGACAGAAGTTCAACATCAAACCATATCTTGATCAAGCTGATTTTGGAGACAAGATAGGCTGATATTCTACCTTTCACGTCGAAGTGATTTGAGAATGATCCAATAGTTAGATCTCAATTTACATAAAGCACAAGAAATTTCGTTTGACCAGTCCGCAACAAGCCTGTCGACCGGCCAGAGGCCATTTACCGGTCCACAAGCTCCTCCTTGACCGACGAAACAGATCCCCACCGGTAGTCAAGCACTCCACCGACCGGCCAGACCAAAACATGAATATTGAAGCCCGTTTGCAAAGCCCGTCAAGCCCACTTGCCGTATTCTTCAAGTTAAACCTAAGGACGACCATGAAGACATCAAGACCTATAAATACTTATGTTTTAGTGTTTTATTTCGTGTCCTTCCTCATAGTTTTAAAGCCACCAAAAGTTTTACATTCTTTACTCTTTTGTTCTTCGTTTTTGAGGGAGATAGATATTCTTGTTGAACCCTCTTTATTCCCCCATTCGAATGATCCCATCAGGCATTCATCTTTTTTTTCTATGCTTCTTTATTGTATGTTAGAGTAGTTTAATTTCATTGGGGTTTCTTAAATGAGATCTATGGAGAATTTCATAAAGTGTTTTTAGCTAAGTTGTCGATTAATTGCCGTATTCTAGGGTTTTCTTTCATTCTCAATTTGTCCTTATTGCATGGATTTAGCATCATGAACTAGAGACTGGTCTTAGTATTGTTTACAGCTGCTAGAGACATCAACTTAGCCTCGGTAAACACCTCACAATCGAATATCATGTAACACGTTAACACTTGCTAAGCACACAAACAACCAAACACACAACTCATGCAAGCAATCATGATAAACATAAAACCCTAGCAATCCATCGATCTATGGACTCTAGCCTCAGTCACGCACTCACCTTAGACACGCCTAGGAACAAATTGGTCGGAAGAAAACTCAGTGAAACTCGCTTGGAAACAAAGATAGTCGTTCGCCCTAGAGATTCTTTGGCTATCGCTCGTCCGTAGCTCCCTCTCCTCGGCTATCTCTCGATCCGTTCACTTTCCTTCGACTCAAACTCTGTATTCTCTCGGAAACGCCACAAAATACTCCGATTAGTCCAACGTTACTCGACGAAAACTCGGTACTAAAAGAAATATCCGATCGATTACCAGATTCTCTCGGCGATAGTCGGATCCGTACGGCTAAGTCGCGATCTCTCTCGGCTAACTCTCGGGATAATCGTGACTTTAGGGTTTTCTCTCGACTAATCTCTCTCTCTCGCTCTATTCCTTCAAAATAATGCGGCAGACGCGAAAAAAGTCTCAAAAACACTTAAATACTCGCAAAACCCTAGGTAACTCGGCTATAACCGACGTTTCCTGATTCCAGTAGGAGTTATCCCGGTTAGTTTCTATTTTTCCTCGACTTTAGCCCATACCGGCTCGACCATCCGCACGATAATCTACTTTTAGCCGACATAAGTCACGGGCACGGCCCAGTCTACTTTCTCTCGGCAATTTTCCTTTTTCTCTCGGCCCAACCGAACCGCCTCGACTAAACTCGCGAGATTTCCTGTTCCGCCTAGGAAAACTCCGGTTTTCATCGATCATCTCTCGGCCCACGGGCCTAGCCCCTTTTTCTCCCGGATATAGTCCATCCTTCCCGGCCATCACTCGACTACGTTCCAGTCGTCACTTGACTACGTTCCAGTCGTCACTCGACTATGTTCCAGTCCGCACTCGACTACGGTCTGAACCTCCCATCCGTTCGGATATCCACTTGACTGAACTTACTAATCTCTCGGACAACATCCTGTCCAACTCGATCATTTCAGATTCCTCAGATACGGATGGTACAACTCTCCCCCACTTGGTTTGGATTCGTCCTCGAATCTAATTCTCGGTTTGTAACATGTCAAACCACTTGGGAAACCCGGCTTTCATCCTAGCCTCCTTTTCCCACGACACTTGTTCCGGTCTGTCGCAGTCCCATACGACCTTGAGCCTCCTGACTAACTTTCCCCGCTTAGTCTTCTCTTTTTTATCTATCACCCGAACCGGCCTGGCCACTACTGCAAGATCCTCTTGCAAGTCCGCAGGTGGTTCTTCTATAACCGCCTCACGCTCGGTTATATGCTTCCTTAGTTGTGACACATGGAATACATTGTGGAACGCTACCATTTCCACTGGTAAGTCCAGTTTGTAGGCCACTGCCCCAATTCGTTCCAACACTCGGTACGGTCCCATGTACCTCGGATTAAGCTTCGCATTCTTCGACGCCCGTTCCTTCCCTTTATAGGTCATTGTTTTCAAGTAGACCATGTCGCCTACATTGAACTCCAACTCCTTGCGACGCTTGTCCGCATAACTCTTTTGACGGTCCATTGCCTCTTTCAGCTTAACCTTCAGAAACCTGATCTTTTCCGTAGTAGCTTCGACCACCGCTGGCCCCATTATGCTACGCTCCCCCACTTATGGCCCCATTATGGTGTTCTACACGGCCGGCCATACAACGCCTCATACGGAGACATCTCGATGCTTTTATGATAACTATTGTTGTATGCGAACTCAGCCAAAGGTAAGTAGTCCTCCCTGTTACCACCCCAGTCCAACACGCACGCCCTTAACATATCCTCCAAAGTTATAATCGTCCGTTCCAATTGTCGATCAGTATTCGGATGATATGCTGTACTCATGTGCAACTTAGTCCCGAATTCTGCCTGGAACTCCTTCCAAAACCTGGAAGTAAACTTCGGATCACGATCTGAGACAATGCTCATTGACACTCCGTGAAACTTCACGATCTGGTCAACGTACATATCCACCAACTTTGGTACTCCGTCTGTCTTCTTCATCGGCAAGAAGTGAGCAGACTTAGTCAACCGGTCCACGATGACCCACACTCCGTCATGCTGCTTCTTAGACTTTGGTAAGCCCAGCACAAAATCCATGGTGATCATGTCCCATTTCCATTCCGGCATTGGTAATGTTTGCAACAAACCGCTCGGAAACTGATGTTCCGCCTTAACCATCTGGCACGTCGAACAACTGGCACATCGAACAACCGGCTACCCACTTAGCCAAGTCCCGCTTCATCCCGACCCAATGATAATACCTTATCAAGTCTTGGTACATCTTGGTCATCCCCGGATGAACAGAAAACCTTGACTGATGTGCCTCCTTGGGGATCTCGTCCTTTAACTCTCTTACGTTAGGAACACACACCCGTCCGTTCACAACAATGGTCCCATTGTTTGAAGTCTGATACTTAGCCTTATCATTTTGTGACGCCTTGTTCAGATCCTCATCTTGCTCTTGAGCGATCCGAATCCTAGTCAACAAATCAGCTTGATCTGTGGCCCTTAAGCCCAACAGTACTACCCCGTCTGTTATTGCATTCAGCTGCAATGTCCTTAGCATGTTCACGATGCTCCCTACGTCCCGTTCTGCTGAAACGCTGGCTCTCCTCCGGCTCAACGCATCCGCGACCAGGTTGACCTTTCCCGGATGGTATGCTATTTCCAAATCATAGTCCGCTACCAATTTCATCCACCTACGTTGCCTCAAGTTCAGCTCCGGCTGAGTTAAGATATACTTTAAACTCTTATGGTACGTGTATATTTTCACTTTCTCTCCATACAGGTACGACCTTGATAAGTAGGTTTTTATGCTACTTGGTCAATGACCCACTGTTTATAACCAAATGTAGTATATGTTATGGGTCTTATCAATTCGATGGGTAGATTCAAGATATTGCATTCGTCAGTTTCTTGCACAAGCTAGGAGCAATCTAGGGATTTTAAAGAGAAAATCTATCAACTTAAGTGTCACAATGATAGAAAGCTAATAACATAAAGCATATCTAACAAGAGAAAAAGGAAAAAATAGAAATAAAGTAGCAAGATTGCAAGGTATAATAGAGATCGGTTCAAGGGACAAGGTATCTAGAGACAAAGATGTTGAGGACATCGACCTAGCCGAGAACAATGAGTTTGTACATGCGGTCAAGTCTTCACCAATGACACGGTCTAAGACCAGGAGACTTAGAGAATGATTCAATGTAGCTGTGGAGACCCTCCTGAATACAATGGAGCTGGGAGATGCGTTCAGAAATCCACCACTACAAGCCGACCTCAATGATAGCTCCATTGCACCCGATATGTACATATTGGAGGATTTTGCAAGGCTGAGCCACAAGGAACCCCAGCCTCGGACAGCCAAAGGTAAATCTGTTTACTTAACAGGAAATGGAGTTCAAGACACCAAGAATCTCGTGGAGGTCACATCTGAGCCTCAAGATACCGCGGAAACAAGTCTTGAAGCCGATAGAGGACAAATGGAGCAAGAAGACGTTTTGGGAGATAACCACGGGAAGACACTTGAAGATCCCTATCATCTCGACTTCACTGGACTTCAAGAAGATGGAATCACCAAAAAATCAGCATGGAACGGACCAGGACCAGACTCAACCACGACCAAAGCTTTCCCGACCATTGCGCGCCAAAACCAGGTATATTCAATTTATACAATCTGTGCAGTATCAGAGATCCCTCATCCCTCTGTGGTGCCATTCGATCCACCAACACTTCCCCTTTAATCGTCCAACAAGGGAGAGCGTGAAAGCCAGCTTGTTTGACACCATCTCGGCTCAAAGACTTGTGGATTCAAGCCTTTGTTCTACCACCGTTCATCCACCGATCTAGAATAGAGAGCATGAAAGCCAGCCTCTAGATCCCATCTTCCGCCTGCCATAAGACTCACCATCGAGTCTTATATCATCTGGTATCAGAGCCAAAGGTTCTGCCTTTGGTTTTTCTTACCATATCTCTTTTCCTTTCATCCATATTTGCTTCTGTTTTGCTTTGTGTTTCTGTTTTGTTTCACCAAAAAGAAAATCTATAAAAATCGTGATTGCTTGTTTCATCACGTTGTTTAGTTTCTGTTTAATCTAAAAAGAAAACCCCAAAAGAAGTGAATCTGTTTTGCTTGCTAGTTTTGTTTATTTGCTTTCATTAAACCCTAAAACCCATAAAAAGTTGATGTTTGTTTAAGTTGTTAGTCTTCCTTGTTTTATTGCATTAGATCCGTTTTATAAAACATAAAATCATAAAAAGTTTATTTCGGTTCTGTGTTTTGAGTTCTTGTTTGTTTATTTAGCTTGTCAAACCGTTTCTGCACTTGTGTGATTGTTTGAGTAGCTAGTTAAGAACCGTGTTGAGTGAATTTGCTATTTTTCGTTTCTGTGGTACCATGATTTGTTTGTTGAGTCTTGCAAGGATTTGACAATACTGAGGATGCCATGATCGACGGAGAACAAGTTGCCCAAGATGCCATGGTACAAATGATGGCAGCCTTGAGAGAGGAGATAAGAAACATGGGCCGAAAAATGGGTACTATGCGCCAAGAGTTCGGTGCAAGGATCGACCGAATGGAGGTTTCTCCGAGGAGAGCCCCGGTCAGGGGAGAACCCGTGCAACAGAACGGCCAGGAAGAGGAGATGCCGAACTTGGAAGATGATGTTCAGGACCATGGAGTTCCTTCCATCCGTAGAGGAATGCTACAGGCCCTTAGGAAGCACACCCGAAATCCCCATCTCCATAGAATCCTCCTCCTCCGAATCCTCCTCCTCCACCGACTACTCCGAGGATTGAGGTACCACTCCAAAACCACTGTAAATACCATTTAGTTTTTATTTTTTTTTTTGCATTTTGAAATCTTCTCAAAGCTTGGATTACACAAGGGACTGTGTAATTTAAGTTTGGGGGAGTATGGTGTATTTGACATTGTGTTTTGTGAGTCTTATTTTTATTTTATGCATCTTGAGTCTCATGCATTCATTTAAGGCATAGAAAAACCAAAAAAAATTGGAAAAATTTCGAAAATTTCAAAAAAAATAACATGTAGTTGCATTTGCATATGTCACATAAGTAGGATTGAGTCTAGCTTTCATATATGTTTGCATTCTTGCATAGGGGACAAATCCTAGTAAGGTGTCTAGCTCATGAATTAGTTCAAGGCCCTAGTTAGTAGCTCTTTGATGCTTGAAGTGCAAATTTTGAAAGTAAAAGTTGAACCCTACTTGGACCTCACCATTTGAAACTTAAGTCTAAATTGAAGCAAGCTTTGAATTGAAACCAACTCTCTTAAACTTTAACTTAATTTGAATGAACAATTACCATGGTCATGCATTGTTAGAGAACTTGTGGATACCATATACATATTTGGGTTATCTTCTCTCCTTTTGCCACTCTTGTTAACCCAAATAGCCGACTCTCATCTTTAGAGCGGTTAAGATCAAGCAACCTAGCCAAGCTTTCTTTGAGACCTCTACCTTATTGAGTGCATCATGCCTTTTTCATCTTGTGAACTTAGCAAAAAGTGTTGAGTTTGGAGCGACAAGGATAGGCTTCCATGTAGCTAGCTCGAGACAATGAGCTAGGTGATAGGATAGGCTTCTTGGGTGGGGATTTTAGCTTGACAATTAGTATGAAAGAAATGAGTTTGGCAAAGTTGAGGTGGTGAGAAGGGGAAAACGAAAATTTTGAGACAAGTGTTGGCAATGTGTATTATGCTCTAAGTGTTTAAAAGAAAGTCCTCTATAAATGAAAAGTAAAGGAGCCAAGAAAAA
>JAHZTW010000004.1:64897086-64956769 GCA_020283515.1 Alliaria petiolata | reverse complement strand
ATTGTTAGGATAAAATCATTAGAGTTCTTCATCTGGATTTGTGTTTAATGCTTATTCTAGCTTCGCGACCTAGAATCTGATCTTAGGTTAATTAATAGATGCGAGAGTATTATTGATTGCCTGAACTAATGTTAGATGAACAAAATGCCTATTTGCAAAGAGATTTGGTTTAGGGTTTTGTGAATAATTGAACCTGTTATTAATGCTTGTCTGAATCGATAGGATTTGCAAAGAGATTTGGAATTCTAAGGTTTAGACATAGATAATCTTCGTAGCGAGAGTTGGTTGATTTTACATTAGTGTTTCGAGTTCAAGAACAATGCTTAATAAATTCCTAACATTCTGTCTAGACCTGCAATTAGGATTCACCTGAGAATTTCCTTGAACCTAGCGTTTCGTCTCCTGAATTTACATCGTTTTTATTTACCTGCTGTCTTTTACTTTTAATTACTTCTTCTTAGCTTAATTCGAAATTAGAAGTTCGTTGTGTGACTATCCCTTCCATGTGGATTCGATCCCTAAATACTACAGTGACCTCTTAATTTGAGAGAGTAGCTCTAGGATAAATTTGAGAGCATATCAGGTCATCCTCTCGAAATCGAGCCGTTCACTCTATCGTCTGTTGAATCGACCAGAATCACTCGATTTAGTAGCTCGATCTAGCAAAGATCGAGCTGTGTCTGGTCGATCTATGACTCGATCTCGTGTCTAATTTCCTCCTTTGAAAGACCAATGCATCCCCAAGAACGTGCCTCTTGATCCCATTTCCTTTTTTCTACACACACAAAAGTAAAAAAGCATAAAATAGAACAAGAATATATACAAGGATGGACATGGGATTGCCTCCCAAGTGCGCTTTTATTTAAAGTCGTTTAGCTCGACTTTTCTTACTCCCTTAGCGTGGTGTTGAGACGGATGGAATAGCTGGAGACTCGCTGGAGTTTGTCCCTGGTTGGACCTCCATGGTGTAGATCGTGTTCATCATCTCCATTACCCTATCTTTGTCCTTTTTCATTAAACCCAGTGGAAGTAAAAACCGTGCCTTGGCGAATGGTTTCGGCCCTCCTTTGCACTTAACCTTGCACAGTATGAAGCTATCCTTGAGCTCCAATGGATGCAAGCTCAGGATGCTCTTAGGCTGGGGTCGACCATTGCTAGGCATCTTCTTGTTATTCCCGTAGAGAACCTTGAGAGTGTTCTCTTACATGCTTCTTTCCTTTGGGGCTATCTCCGTGGGACCTTCTTCTTCCTTGCAGCTGAACATGGCTAGAAAAGCTTCTCCATAGGGCTCTTCCTCAGCCTTGATCTCGTCCTCAAAGATATCCTTTCCTTTTATTTCAACCGAGAAGCAAGAAGCCTTGTATTTGTCCACATTCTTGCCGAGCAAGGCAACAACTTGCTCTTTCTTCCTTACTGGCTCAGCTTCCACTCGGCCTTCACTCTCATCGTGACTCCTCTGGTCATTGAAGACATCTTTCTTCTTACATGGGTTCAGCTCACCCTTGATGTCCACTTGAAAGACTTGGCCATTAATCGTTGCCTTCCTCACACCATCTTTGATATCAAACTTGAACTTAGCTCCTTTCCCTAAGTGTAGAGAAAATTTTCCATGCTTCACGTCAATGATGGCTCCAGCAGTAGCCAAAAATGGTCTTCTCAAGACAAGTGGATTTTTGTCTTCCTCATCCATCTCCAAAACAAAAAATTCGGTTGGAATGGTGATATCGTTTATCTTCAAAGGCAAGTCTTCAAGTACCCCTTTTGGTAGCCTTATACTTCTATCAGCTAGGACGAGGGAGACGTTACACTCCTTGAAGCTTGTAAATCCTAGCTTCCTTGCAATTGAATAAGGCATGAGGTTGATGCTTGCCCCCAAATCGCATAGGCTATTTTCAAACTTCATATTACCTATGGCGCAAGGCAATGTGAATGAACCGGGGTCACCAAGTTTCTTCGGCTTGATTAGCTTGTGGGTGATGACACCACATTCCTTGCTGACAGCCACAACCTTTTGTAGCCCCTTTGCCCTTTTGGAACAACTGCTATATCGTCTAGTAAGGGCATCTTCATCTCTATGTCCTTGATACTTTTCTCGAACAAAGCTCTATGCATTTCAAGAAGCTGCTTCTTGAACCTTGTAGAGAAAGGGAGCTTCGGTTTGTAGGGAGGAAGAACAACTTCTTGCTGCTTTGGCGTGTCTCCCAACAAATAGTCCTCAAGCGTTTCCTTGCCTTTCCTTGGCCGCTCAATGTACACATCATGGATGGTGATACCGTGGTCTTATGAAAGACTTTCCTCCCCCTCTTGAACTACAATGTCCTCATTGTCCTTTGGTGGTGACTGAGGAGCTAAAACTTTTCCACTTCGAAGGGAGATCATGTGAGCATACACTTGCCCGGTAAGGTACCTTGGTTTGATGTGCTGGCTTGGCCTTTCTCATACTGCTTGATCTTGTTGTTGAGCTCAGTAATCTGATTAAGAAGATCATTGTTGGAGTTGTCTTGCCTAACTTTCATTTCAGCAAGCCTCTTGTTCAAAGTGAGCTCCACATTCGCTTGACTTTGTAGGAGTTGTTTGATCATTGCTTTATATGGATCTTGAGTAGAAGCTTGGTGATAAGTCTATATTTTGCATCATATTTCCCTCCATTTAGTGTAAGTTTCTTATCATTTAGGAACCTAATTAAGCATCATTGTATTGCATTTTGATCATTTAGAGTTNAATTCTCTTCTTGGATTTGGGGGTTTTAAGGTCTAGAGATTCTCCATGGAGATCTCTTTAATCTAGGAATTTCCTTATCCTAACAAGACTTAGGAAATCCCTTAAAACCAAATCCAAGAGACTAGCTCATCCTTTCCCACACATCATGGATGCTTAGGGAGCTAATTAAACCGTTTTTTAAGATCCAAGCTTAATGTTCTTCACCTTATCTGTCCACCACACATCATGTTTTTCTGTCCTTGGTTTTGCAATTTATAAAATTAGTAACTTCGCGTTTTAAATTCCTAGAAGTCTTCTATTAGTTAGTTAACATCCCAGTAGGTATTTTAAAATAGTTATCAAGTTCATATAGTTGCAGAAAGGAGTTTATTTTGATTTGTTCCCCCATTTAACTCGAATCTGCTTAGCTTTACTTCAAGCTCTTGCATTCTTAATACCTTTCGCAACCTGATTTGGATTGATGACCTGAAGTATTACAATGACATAGACAAGCTTTAGGTTTTGTTTAACCAGCTAAAAATCTAGTTATCAAGGGTTGATCTTGTGATCGTTTTGACAGAGATCGAGTGAAATGATCGATCCAGACATCGATCTCTTTTCAAGATCGAGTGAACTCGCTCGATCCACGCCCCGTTTGGATATTCGTTCAAACTCACGGGTGGGTCATGATATATCATGGTTTTTACCCATTTTTGGACCATGATATAAGTGTTTTTATAGAGTCTTTACAGGTTCAGGTACAATTGGAGCATAATTGGAGATTTGAATGCATTTTGGAGCTTAATGGAATGAAGTCACAAAGTGTTGAAGTCGGATTGAAGATGCAGGATGAGTGTCGATCGACACCGCCTGTTGGTGTCAATCGACACCAGGATTCCCAATTTCCAGAAGCGTGAAGTTTCCAGTTTTTGAAGAAAAGTAAATCTCCAAGACTTTTCCTAATCTTTCAAGGAATTGAAGATGCTAACCTAGGCCTATAAATATAGTTTTCAGCCATTGTTTAGGCATTATCTCATACTTTAAGAATCATAGAAGTTTAGGTTTTTAGAGAGATGAATTTGACTCCTTTAGAGCAGATTTGGAACTCCTTTATTTCTTCTATTGATTTCTTTTATACTTTCTATTCAAATAATGATTTATGTTTCATTGATCATGTATGGGTAGTTTTCTTGTTAGGTTTAGGGTTTTTCAAAGGTGATTGATGAATTGTTAGGTCGAATTAAATTGTTAGGATAAAATCATTAGAGTTCTTCATCTGGATTTGTGTTTAATGCTTATTCTAGCTTCATGACCTAGAATCTAATCTTAGGTTAATTAATAGATGCGAGAGTATTATTAATTGCATGAACTAATGTTAGATGAGCAAAATACCTATTCGCAAAGAGATTTGGTTTAGGGTTTTGTGAACAATTGATCATGTTATTAATGCTTGTCTGAATCGATAGGATTTGCAAAGAGATTTGGAATTCTAAGGTTTAGACATAGATAATCTTCGTAGCGAGAGTTGGTTGATTTTACATTAGTGTTTCGAGTTCAAGAACAATGCTTAATAAATTCCTAACATTCTGTCTAGACCTGCAATTAGGATTCACCTGAGAATTTCCTTGAACCTAGCGTTTCGTCTCCTGAATTTACATCGTTTTTATTTACCTGCTGTCTTTTACTTTTAATTACTTCTTCTTAGCTTAATTCGAAATTAGAAGTTCGTTGTGTGACTATCCCTTCCATGTGGATTCGATCCCTAAATACTACAGTGACCTCTTAATTTGAGAGAGTAGCTCTAGGATAAATTTGAGAGCATATCAGGTCATCCTCTCGAAATCGAGCCGTTCACTCTATCGTCTGTTGAATCGACCAGAATCACTCGATTTAGTAGCTCGATCTAGCAAAGATCGAGCTGTGTCTGGTCGATCTATGACTCGATCTCGTGTCTAATTTCCTCCTTTGAAAGACCAATGCATCCCCAAGAACGTGCCTCTTGATCCCATTTCCTTTTTTCTACACACACAAAAGTAAAAAAGCATAAAATAGAACAAGAATATATACAAGGATGGACATGGGATTGCCTCCCAAGTGCGCTTTTATTTAAAGTCGTTTAGCTCGACTTTTCTTACTCCCTTAGCGTGGTGTTGAGACGGATGGAATAGCTGGAGACTCGCTGGAGTTTGTCCCTGGTTGGACCTCCATGGTGTAGATCGTGTTCATCATCTCCATTACCCTATCTTTGTCCTTTTTCATTAAACCCAGTGGAAGTAAAAACCGTGCCTTGGCGAATGGTTTCGGCCCTCCTTTGCACTTAACCTTGCACAGTATGAAGCTATCCTTGAGCTCCAATGGATGCAAGCTCAGGATGCTCTTAGGCTGGGGTCGACCATTGCTAGGCATCTTCTTGTTATTCCCGTAGAGAACCTTGAGAGTGTTCTCTTACATGCTTCTTTCCTTTGGGGCTATCTCCGTGGGACCTTCTTCTTCCTTGCAGCTGAACATGGCTAGAAAAGCTTCTCCATAGGGCTCTTCCTCAGCCTTGATCTCGTCCTCAAAGATATCCTTTCCTTTTATTTCAACCGAGAAGCAAGAAGCCTTGTATTTGTCCACATTCTTGCCGAGCAAGGCAACAACTTGCTCTTTCTTCCTTACTGGCTCAGCTTCCACTCGGCCTTCACTCTCATCGTGACTCCTCTGGTCATTGAAGACATCTTTCTTCTTACATGGGTTCAGCTCACCCTTGATGTCCACTTGAAAGACTTGGCCATTAATCGTTGCCTTCCTCACACCATCTTTGATATCAAACTTGAACTTAGCTCCTTTCCCTAAGTGTAGAGAAAATTTTCCATGCTTCACGTCAATGATGGCTCCAGCAGTAGCCAAAAATGGTCTTCTCAAGACAAGTGGATTTTTGTCTTCCTCATCCATCTCCAAAACAAAAAATTCGGTTGGAATGGTGATATCGTTTATCTTCAAAGGCAAGTCTTCAAGTACCCCTTTTGGTAGCCTTATACTTCTATCAGCTAGGACGAGGGAGACGTTACACTCCTTGAAGCTTGTAAATCCTAGCTTCCTTGCAATTGAATAAGGCATGAGGTTGATGCTTGCCCCCAAATCGCATAGGCTATTTTCAAACTTCATATTACCTATGGCGCAAGGCAATGTGAATGAACCGGGGTCACCAAGTTTCTTCGGCTTGATTAGCTTGTGGGTGATGACACCACATTCCTTGCTGACAGCCACAACCTTTTGTAGCCCCTTTGCCCTTTTGGAACAACTGCTATATCGTCTAGTAAGGGCATCTTCATCTCTATGTCCTTGATACTTTTCTCGAACAAAGCTCTATGCATTTCAAGAAGCTGCTTCTTGAACCTTGTAGAGAAAGGGAGCTTCGGTTTGTAGGGAGGAAGAACAACTTCTTGCTGCTTTGGCGTGTCTCCCAACAAATAGTCCTCAAGCGTTTCCTTGCCTTTCCTTGGCCGCTCAATGTACACATCATGGATGGTGATACCGTGGTCTTATGAAAGACTTTCCTCCCCCTCTTGAACTACAATGTCCTCATTGTCCTTTGGTGGTGACTGAGGAGCTAAAACTTTTCCACTTCGAAGGGAGATCATGTGAGCATACACTTGCCCGGTAAGGTACCTTGGTTTGATGTGCTGGCTTGGCCTTTCTCATACTGCTTGATCTTGTTGTTGAGCTCAGTAATCTGATTAAGAAGATCATTGTTGGAGTTGTCTTGCCTAACTTTCATTTCAGCAAGCCTCTTGTTCAAAGTGAGCTCCACATTCGCTTGACTTTGTAGGAGTTGTTTGATCATTGCTTTATATGGATCTTGAGTAGAAGCTTGGTGATAAGTCTATATTTTGCATCATATTTCCCTCCATTTAGTGTAAGTTTCTTATCATTTAGGAACCTAATTAAGCATCATTGTATTGCATTTTGATCATTTAGAGTTCTAGGGTGTATTTGCATAGTCTTTGCATATTTTTGTGCATTTTGAGTCTTGATCAGGTGATTTGGATGCTATGGAGGCATGAATGGAGTTGGAGAAGGATGGCATAGCAAAGGAAGGGCAAGAAATCATCAAGAGGAGGAAGACAAGCAGCTAAATGAGAAGCAAAAGTCTTGTAGAAGCCTATCAAGCATTTGGTGGTGCAAACTGTATGTGTCCGGAAGAAGGCCTTGCACTTAGAATCAGACTCTGAAGCCTTCTTAAGAGTTGTAGAGGATCCAATGAGCTTTCTATTGCCGTTGGAATCAAGTCATTCGGACCTGTGGTTAGAAAGTTACATCGATTTTTGTTCGGATCGACGTGTTGGATCGACGAGCTGCTCGAACCAAAAATCCAGGAGCACGGATCGACCAGCTAGATCGACGAAGGTGGTCGATCCAGATAACCAGAGGTTCGGATCGACCAGTTGGATCGACGAGCCTGGTCGATCCGAACACAGATGTTTTTCCGGGTACAAATCAGATCACACGAAGACTTTCCGTTCCGATTCAGCCTTCGAGCTCTTCATCAAAGTTGTAGATAATTGAATCATCTTTCATCTAGAAGTGGTTTCATCTCATTACGAGCTGTGGTTAGGGAGATATGGCGATTTCCGCAAGACTGCTACCCGGGTCAAAACCCGGTTTGTTCCGGGTTGACCCGGTTTGACCTCCTTCCCTATAAATACTTAAAAACCTAATTTTTATGTATCTTCTCTTGGGCATAAACAGAAAAAACGCCCCTTTGGGGTTTTGAGAAGATTTTGAGATTTCTTTTAACTTGAATGCAATTTGAATCTTGTTTATTCTAATCTTTCATCTTTATCTTCTCTAATTATGTTTACTAGCATTTCATCCCTTAGATTTGTTGGTTTAGCTATGTTTAGTGAGTAGTCTCTTAGGAACTTAGGGATGGGATAGATTTAGGGTTTTCTAATGGTTTAATCTTGCAATCTAGGATAGATTCTTTCATCTCTCTTCTTATTAAGGTGTTCCTAATGCCAAATAGCTAATCTTTGCTATTTTGGATCATAAGCATTTCACACACCCACCAAGTGTTTGATGAAATGCTTGAACCACTTTTTTAAGAGATTTACATTCCTAGCCTAACACATCATTAGTTGTCTAGGGTGTTTATCATGCCAATTAGACTTATGCTTAATGCTTGCTAATCATTTTAATGCTAACACATCATTAGTTCATTAAGGTGATTAGAAAAGGGATTAGTACCACACATCATGGATTAGTCTTTATTAGTGTTCTAGGCATAGAGATAACTTGTTTGATTGCTTAAATGATTGCAAGGTTGGCCATTTGAATATCCAAATCAATGATTCCATCCCTAGGTTTCATTTTTAGCTAATTAGTAATCTTGATTAGTAGTTAATTGTTTGATTAGTGCTTGATTAGTGATAATTAAGGTTTTAGATCATATAATTAGTCTTGTAGTGTCTCCTTTAGCTAGTAGCTTGCTTTTATTAGTTCCTTGTCTCCTCAATTTCGAATTTGGCTTAGCTTAGACTGAACTTTGTATTCCTTTTGCATCAAACTCCCAAGATGGATTGATAACCTCAAGTATTGCAATGACATGAGCAATTGAGGAATTGCTTGCAAGACAAAAAAATCTTGTATCAATTTGGCGCCGTTGCCATATTGGGATTGTTTGATCACTAGGATTTGAGTTTAGTTTGAGACTAAGCTTTCTTTTGTTTTTGTTTGTTTGGTTACTAACTTTCTTTCAAGTGTTTGTTCTTTTTGCAAGGCACAATCACAAGGGAGAAAGCATGGATTCAGATATAGCTTCAATGTTGAAGGCTATATTAGAGAATCAAGAAAGAGGGATGGCTTGGGACCCCACAAGCCACCATGGTTTTGAAAGCTCATCCACTTATCAAGGAGGAATTTTGGATGGAAACTTTGCTCAAGAGAACCAATATGGATATGGTGAGAGATACCAATCTTGGGACATGGAGTATGATCAAGGAGAAACCAATTCTTCCCAAATCTCTTATGAAGAAGAGAATCTCAACTTGGCGAAGTTGATTTTGGAACAGCAAGAGAAGTTTAATGAGCGCATTCTCATGCTTGACATCACATTTGGCACTCCTACTCCATGTTCAAGAGTTGTTGCAACATCACATGTGGAGTCCATCAACACCAACATTACCCAATGGAATGAGGAAGAAGAGGATAAAGATCAAATAAATGATGAACTCCAACAAGAAGCTGAAGGGTCTATAGAAGAACTTGAAGCACTTTTTGGATGCATGGTTGATGAGAATCTTGTGACAAGATATGAAGATCCTTGTGAAGGTGTTTTGGTTGTTGATTGCATAGAGAATGCATGTGAGAGCTCAATTGTTGAGAAAGAGCTCCTAACCAAGAAGGACACACATGTGCAACTCATTTCCAAGATGGAGAAAAAGGATAGTCACATTGAAGAAGAAGAATCTCCAATGGCACAACCCTTTGCCAAGTATCTTGGTTTAATCTCCACCAATGAAGAGAGCATTGATGATCCATGGAAGTTACCATTTGAGAAGGTTAGGATGCAAGAGTTTAGGGGATGGTTCTATGATGAGTATGAACCTGGTGATGCGAGCTTCAACATGTCGAGCTAGAGACTTAAAAACAAGCGCACTTGAGAGGCATTCTCATGTTTATCCTAGTAAAAGGGATGTTGGAGGTCATGGAGCATTGTACAAGGTCAAATCTGCCCAAGGAAAAGTGTCCAAAGCCTCCTCTAACTCCACTCCACACACTCCAAAACTCCAAGGTATCACTCCACCTCCTTTGTATATATTTTCTTTAGATTTTCGTTTTTGTATTTGGTCTTGTTGATTGAGGTCTCCCTTGGACTTTTATTACACAAGAGACTGTGTAATTTAAGTTTGGGGGAGAGGTTGAGAGATTTGACATTGTGTTTTGTGAGTCTTATTTTTACTTTTATGCATATTTGAGTCTCATGCATTCACTAAGAAAAATTTCGAAAATTTCAAAAAACAGCATTTTGTTGCATTTGCATTTGTCACATAAGTAGGATTGAGTCTAGAGTTTTTATCATTTAGGATTGCATTCATATGCATTGGGAGCAATGATGAGCCTATCCTTGTAGATTTTTAACTTTTGTGATCAATTCAACACCCTAGTTAGTAGTTCTTTGATGCTTGTGAATAAATTTGAAAGTAAGGAAGAACCATGCTTGGACCACCTCATTTGTCACTAGTTTTTGGTTAAAATGGGTCTTGAAATTGATAGCCAACTCTAATCACTTAAACCGAAATTTGACATTTAATTATCATGCTTGCATTGAAAGTGAATTCATGGATTAAAATACTTGAGTTTTCTTATCCACTTTGCCACCCTTTTGCTAGCTCAAGTAGCACTCCCACCATAACCAATCTCCTTTGAAGCCAATTGTTCTTGTGTGAATGTTTGTGAGGCCTTTATTTCGATTGAACCTAGCATAAAGTGTTAGGTTTGGGACGACAAGTATAGGTTTTCATGTAGATTCTAGCCTTGCAACTTGGGGCTAGCTTTAGGCTTAGGATTGGGGGATTGTTCAGTGAGGTACTATTTGGTGTTTGCTGAAGAAATTTGGAAAGAAAGAGTTGATGAGTAAAGGGCTTGGCGAAAATAAGGGGAAGAATAGTTTGAAATGGAGAATCTTGTGTTTGAAAAGGAATAGCTCTAAGTAAATAAAAATGCTAGGTGGTCTTAAAAAAAAAAAGGAAAAGAGATGAAAAGAGCCAAAAAGGCAAAAAAAAAAAAAAAAAAAAAAATTTATGTGCATTTATAAAGGCTACCTAGAGATCAAAGAAGAGCTAAGTAACAAGAATAGATTACTTCATTCACTGAAATGATAAGTTGAAGAAGTTCCCCCTTAGAGCTTTAAAAGGAATAAATGTAGTTGAGATTCAAAGGGTTTAGCAAGGCACAAAAAGCCTTGAGAAAAGGGTAGATTCTAGAGGGTTGAGTGAGCTAAAAAATGAATGAGAGGGGTATAGGATCATTGATAGCATTTTGGGTAGATGAAAATCTATGCTTGTATGCATCACTTGTTTCTTACCTTTAGCCTTATGCATATGGTTCAATCTTTCTTGAGTGTCACCCCCACTTGAATGCAAAACCGGATGAATTGAGATCACTTTTATCTCAAAACCCAGTCCCTAAGCCAAATGAATTTACTTTCCTTGCAATGTCATGATTCACGGTTCCAAACTTAATGAATGTTAAAGAGTTGGTTTGATAGGGAGGCTTGTTTTAATTGAATCTTAGGTACATTTGAATGTTGAGATGGGCATGGCTAACTCTTTTGGAGTAGGAACTCACATGCATTCTAGAATTAAGAACTAGGATGTTGAGTTGATCATTATTGTTAACCATCTTGGATTTGAGCTCCCACTTTCAAACCTCTCTCTTAGATTTGTCTTTATTTGCTTGAGGACAAGCAAAAAGGCAAGTTTGGGGGAGTTGATAGACTCATAATTTAGCATATTTTAGCATCCATATTAGATAGTTTTGAATGTACTTTTGCATTCATTTAGCCACTTTTAGTCCCATTTGCATACATATTAGAGTTTAGTGAGTGTTAGCTTAGGTTGTTGCATATTTGTACATATTGAGTCCTTATTAGGTATTTTGGAGGCTTGGAGGACCATATGGAGTCTCATGAATGATCAAGAGGAGGAAGAAAAGCAGCCAAATGAGAAGCAAAAGTCTTTTAGAAGCATATCGAGCATTTGGAGGCGGAAAATGTATGTGTCCGAAAGAAGGCCTTGCACTGAGATTCAGACTCCGAAGCCTTCTTAAGAATTGTAGAGGATCCAGTGAGCTTTCTAGCGCCGTTGGAATCAAGTCATTCGGACCTGTGGTTAGAAAGTTACATCGATTTTTGTTCGGATCGACGTGTTGGATCGACGAGCTGCTCGAACCAAAAATCCAGGAGCACGGATCGACCAGCTAGATCGACGAAGGTGGTCGATCCAGATAACCAGAGGTTCGGATCGACCAGTTGGATCGACGAGCCTGGTCGATCCGAACACAGATGTTTTTCCGGGTACAAATCAGATCACACGAAGACTTTCCGTTCCGATTCAGCCTTCGAGCTCTTCATCAAAGTTGTAGATAATTGAATCATCTTTCATCTGGAAGTGGTTTCATCTCATTACGAGCTGTGGTTAGGGAGATATGGCGATTTCCGCAAGACTGCTACCCGGGTCAAAACCCGGTTTGTTCCGGGTTGACCCGGTTTGACCTCCTTCCCTATAAATACTTAAAAACCCAATTTTTATAGATCTTCTCTTGTTTTTGAACAGAAAAACGCCCCTTTGTGGTTTGGAGGAGATTTTGAGATTTCTTTTAAGTTTAATGCAATATCTCTCTTGAATTTCTTATTATTCTTTCTCTAATCATGTTTTGCTCATCCTCTATCATAGATTTGATGGGCTTAATGTTGATTAGTGAGTAGTCTCTTAGGAACTTAGAGATGGGTTAGATTTAGGGTTTTCTAATGGTTCAATCTTGCAATCTAGGTTAGATTCTTTCATCTCTCTTCTTATTAAGTAGTTCCTAATGCCAAATAGCTAATCTTTGCTATTTTGGATCATAAGCATTTCATACACCCACCAAGTGTTTGATGAAATGCTTGAACCAACTTTCTAAGAGATTTACATTCCTAGCCTAAGACATTAGTTGCCTAGGGTGTTTATCATGCCATTTAGACTTGTGTTTAGTGCTTGCTAATTATTTTAATGCTAAAACATCATTAGTTCATTAGAGTGATTAGTGAAGGGATTATTGCCACACATCATGGATTAGTCTTTAATTAGTGTTCTAGGCATAGAGATGGCTTGATTAGTTGCTTAAATGATTGCAAGATTGTCCATTTAGTTTCCCAAATCAATGATTCCATCCCTAGGTTTCGTTTTTAGTTAATTGTTAATCTTGATTAGTAGTTAATCGTTTGATTAGTGCTTCATTAGTGATAATTAAGGTTTTAGATCATCTAATTAGTCTTATAGTGTCTCTTTTAGGTTATAGCTTGGTTTTAATAGCCTTTTGTCACTTGAATATCGAATTTGGCTTAGATTAAATAGTTTCATGTATTCCTAGTGTTGTTAATCTCTACCCCTTTGGATTGATACCTAAAGTATTACAATGACAATGCTAAGCTTTAGGATTGATTAAAGCCCTAAAAAAGCAAGTTATCACTCCTTTGATAAGCTTTAGGATTGATAAGCTTAGCATTGTCATTTTAATACTTTAGGTATCAAGTTATCACTTGGCCTTGTTGAGCTTGCACGAAACCAGGGGGATATCCTTTGTTCCCTTGTTGTTGTTGTGGAGCTTGGTAGTTTCCTTGTCTTGGTCGTTGATATGTGTTCTTGTTCACATATCCTCCTTGGTTCACAAACTGTTTTTGTTGAGACTACACTTGGTCTTGTGGATTCTCAACATTGTTGCTTCTATAAGACAAGTTGTTGTTGCCTTGGTACTTGGGGAAGTAGGCTTGTGGTCTTGGATAGTCTTGACCTCCAACCCAATTGGCTTCCTCATGGCTTTGTTCTAGCTCCTCTAGAACATCCGTAGCATCACCCACAAAATGTACATGCTTTTGATTTGCAAGTACCAACTTGTCTATCTTCTCATGGAGTGATTTCAACTCCTTCTTGTGCGCCTCAAGATCAGATCCTCTTGGTCTCCGGTCATAGTCCTCACTATAGTTTCCATCACTTAAGGGAAGATTCTCTATGAGCTCCATTCTCGCGCTTACGTCATGGCCAAGGAAGTTTTCTTTGCTTGCCGTGTCCAAGAGCATTCTTATCTTGGGCAATGTTCCTCTATAGATTGTGCTCAAGAGAAACACTTCACTGAAACCGTGGTGAGGACATTGGATAGTGTAGTCCTTGAACCGCTCCATAGCCTCACTAAACGTCTCATTGCTCCTTTGCGTGAAGCCACTAATCTCACTTCTCAAGCGTGCTATCCTTGTGCTTGAGAAGAACTTGGACAGAAACGCTTTCTTGCAATCCGCCCATGATGTTATAGTCCCTTGAGGCAAGATCTTCTTCCAATGTCGAGCCTTATCACCAAGTGAAAACGGGAACAATCTTAGTTTGAAGCTGTCCTCCGAGATCCCATTTATCTTGATCATGCCACACACTTGCTCGAAGTTGTCTAAGTGATCAAGGGGATCCTCCATAGCAAGACCATGGAACTTGTTGTTTTGCACCGTAGAGACAAAGTCGGGCTTGATCTCAAAATTGTTGTTTCAGACCGGAGGAGGAGTGATGCCAAACCGGTTGGTATGTGTGTTTGGCGCATCACCAGCACCAATGATCTGTGGCTGCCTTAGGACATGGTTGGGGTTTCCATTGCCCCTACCAGCAGCAGCATGTGGTGGAGGAGCTGCATCTTGATCAGCCATACCGTCTTCTACAAACTGTTCTTCAACGGCTTGCTCTCTTTCTCTTCTCAAACGTGCACTTCCAAGGAGATGAATGTTGTCTAGAGGTTATAGTAGATTGTTTTCTCCTCTAGACCTCAAATTCATGTACCTGAAAATACAAACAAGCAAGTAGAAAAATTAGTATACAAAGTAAAAGAAAAACTTAGTCTTGACCAAGTTCCAAATCCTAATGCTTTCCAATCCCAATTCGGCGACGGCGCCAATTGATAACTAGTATTTTTGTACTCTCTTTTTAATACCCAACACCACTCATGTCATTGTAGTTCTTGGGGTTATCAATCCAACTTGGGAGGAAATGACACTAAGAATGTAAGAACAAGATTAATCAAAGTCATATTCGGATTTAAGTGGTTGGAATTTTAAAAACTACAATTGCAAGGTAAATATATCCTAAGAGGTTACTAGACTACTAAATACTATCCTATGCAATTTCTAAAAATGTAAACTTGGCAAGAAACAGAGCTAAAGGATTTAAGACTCTAAATACAAATATTAAAAGGTTTCTAGCAACTTAGACAAAAGACATGGAAAATAAGAAAGATTGATTCTTGATTTGTCAAATATAAAAGATAGATCTGAGGCTAAGGGTCTTGTTTGGGGAGGTTCAAAACTCGATCTTGGGTTTTTATAAAAGTAGATCTACACAAGCTATGTGCTAACTCTAAGCCTATGAAACAAATAAAGATCCTTCCATGGGTTGTGGATAAGATCCCTTCATCAATCACTCTCTCCAAACCCAGGGTCTTTGGTGGAAAAGAATGATTGATGAGCAAGAGAACACCTTTCTTAACTTGTCTTAACTATCCTCCTAATCACCATCATCGTCGGCTAAGAGGAGATAGTTTCTTGGATGGGTTTTACGAGATCCCTAAGTCCTTTTGTGATAAGGAGATCTCTAAGATCATAAAGCCTCCATCGAGGTCTTTAAGCATTGAACCCCCCAAACCAAGAAGAGTTAAGAGTTAAGAACATGTTAAACCCAAAGATCTAAGCTTTTAAACCATCCCTACACCGTCGGCCTCAAATCTAAACCAAACTACTCACTAAGCATGATTAAAAACTTGGAAAACGTACAAGAAGAAGAGTTAATAAAACTTGAGCGATTAGAGAAGAAGATTAGAGATAAGTACTTAAGATTAAGATTAAAAATCAAGGTTTTACAACTAAGAAAAGCTTAAAGAAAACTAACAATGGCGACAGAGAGCTTAAAGAAGAAGAACAAAACGTAAGAAAAAGGAGATGGTCCCAAAAATAGGTCTGAAAACGTTTTATACCAAAAGGGGAATGGAGCCCTCACAAGAGGACAAAACGTGAGCTGTCCGAATAAGGTCTGAGATCGAGCTGAGTTGTCGATCTTGTGCTCGATCTCTGGCTGAAATCGGCTCTCTTCGCTCGATCTTCGGATCGTTTCAACTCCGAGATAACTCTCTCGCTCGATCTTCAGGTCGTTCAAGTCTGGATCGTTCCCCAACCTCGATCTTGCCTCCGTTCTTACTGGGCAACACCCTTGGGTCCGTACAGTCGCTCGATTGGTCTGGTCGATCTGGGGCTCGTTCTTCTCCCGTGAAACGGTCTGGGTGCCCTGATCTTGTGGTCGATCTCGTCTAGATCGATCTGCCTTGCTCGATCTTTTTTTCGATCCCAGCGAGTATTTGCTTGTCCGAACTTCTCCAAGTGTCCACAAGTTTCCCTTTGAACCTCACGCATCCACCATAGCTCCAATGCACTCAAAACAACCTGATAATGATGCAAGTATGCAAGAAACCATGCAAATGCTAATGCAAAGTGTTCTACGACCTAATATGAGATAAATGATGCAAACTATCCTATTAAGAATGCAAAATGCATGAAAATCTATCCTAAATGTATGCTGAATATGCGAAATATATGTGTATATCACCTAGAACACTGTGCATTAGCATTTGCATAGTTTCTTGCACATTTGCATTAAATCAGGTTGTTTTGAGTACTTGGAGCTATGGTGAATGCTAGGACATGATGAGACAAAAAGGGAAGTTTGGGAACACTTGGAGAAGCTGGGACAAGAAACTGCTTACTGAGATCGAGGAGGAGTTCGAGCAAGGCAGGTCGATCTAGCCAAGATCGACCAGAAGATCGAGGAGCTCGGACCATTTCAAGAAGAAGATTGAGGTCAAGATCGACCAAGCCCAGTCGTGCGGGTGTACGGACGTGGAGACACATGCAGAAAAGATCGACCTAGAGATCGGAGTCACGGGTCGATCTAAGAGAGATCGGCCACAAGATCGAGGAAGGCAATCGATCGAAGACTTGAATCGATCCAAAAATCGAGTGAAGCAAACCGATTCCAGCCTCTGATCGACCACAGGATCGATGACTCAGCTCGATCTCGGACCGTATCCGGACATCTCACACGTTTTGTCCTTTTGTGAGGGGACCATTTTTCTTGTACTATATAATGTTTTTAGACCTACTTTTCGGATCTTATCTTTTTATTACGTTTTACCTTTCTTCTTTAAGCTCTCGAGCCGCCATTGTTAGTTTCTTTAAGCTTTCTTAGTTGTAAAACCTTGATCTTTATCTTAATCGCAAGCACTTATCTTTAATCTTCTTCTCTAATCGTTTAATGATGTTTAGCGTTTCTCCTTTCATGTTTTCTATGTTTTTAATCATGCTTAGAGAGTAGATCTCTTAAGATCTAAGGTTGAGGGGATTATGGAGGTTCCAAAGAGGTTTAATCTTGGTGTTATGTGTTCTTAATCTTATTCCTTTCTTGGTTTGGAGCGTTTCATGCCTAGAGACCTCGGGAGAGGCTGTATGATCTTAGGGATTCTCTTATCCTAACAAGACTTAGAGAATCCCATAATCCCAAACCAAGAAGCTTGCTTATCCTTTCGCGCGAGAGTGTATGGGAAGGGAGTGATATCTCTGTAAATTACACCTTTTTCACTTGCATTTCATACTAGTTAGGTTCTCATTCATGCACTTTTATCTTAATTTTTGTCTCATTTCCACTCATGTTAGGTCTAGATGCACTAGGTTAGGTCTTTACATATTCTTGCATGTTTGGAGTGTTTTCTCAAGTACTATGGTGTATGGAGGATGGTCCGAAGAAGAAAGTGCAAAGGGAGATCAAGAAGGGGGGAAAACGGACGATATCGAGCATGGATCACGGCTTCTTAGCCGATACGGGCAAGCGCATGGGCGAACCTCAACGAGTAGCAGCTACTTGGTCCCGAAAGAAGCACCCCGGAATGAGGTCCAGCAAGATGATTCATTGAAGACGATTATCGGGGCAAGGCATCAGCATAAGCCCGATATCGGCAACAAGCAACTGACTTCACAATGGCGAGATCCCGAAATCGTTCCCCGATATGGAGGTTGCCCGAAGATCATAAGAAGTTAGCATATCGACTTGCTTCCACGACATGAAGCCGATACGCTACAGTCCAAAAGAGTACCTATTTCGGGCAAGTGGTCCCAATGCCTTAGGTTTTTCCTCTTTTGTGTATAAATACACATTGTCCCCCACGCTTATCTCTCTCTCTCATTCCACTTTTATTTTTCTGTCTTTCTTGTAACCGAAAACTCTTAGTTCTTTTTTCCATTAAAGCTTTTTTTGAAAGCTTGAATCTTTTATGATATTTTGGAGTTACCAAGTCTTGTTTCATAGCATTTCTTGTTAAAGCTTCTTCCTTTTCCTGTTTTTGACTATCTTGCAAGCCATGAGTCACCTTCTTATCGTTATGGATCTTGAGGTTTCTCTAATGGCGCGTGAGTAGTCCTTTTAAGGATTTTGATAGGTTAAAAGGACCAAAGGATTCTCGGATTTATATCTCTTGCTTAGCTAGAACATAAAGTTTGATTCTTTCATGTTTATCATTCTCAATGCTTAGTCTAGCTTGATCATCTAGTCCAAAGACTATAGGCGGCTTGACACGAACGCCACGTGCTTGCTTAGCCGAAACCATAAACAAGAGTTTTATTTACTAGGCTCAGACGGACCATCTATCTAGGAGCCTTACGGTTCAATAGGGACGTTTTAGCATGCTTGTTTCTTCTATTGTACCGCTAAGCGGAAGCTATTCTATGGTGATAGAGATTCAAAGAGATAAGACCCGAACGCCATGGGCTAAACGATTTGTGCATCCCTTTACCTAAGAATAACCATCTAAAGACCAAGTCTTGATGTGATCCAAAAGCTTTAGATTGATAAACAATCCGAGAGTTACCTAGTTCATAAATCCCATCTTGATCCTTCTTTTATTTATAAAGCTCATCTTTTTACCGTCTATATCATTACTTCTTGCTCAAGTAGTCTAAAGTTTACAATTTTATGATCTTAGTGACACAAGATCTAGTCTTTAGTCATTTTCAGTTGTAAAGTCTCAACCTTTTTATCATTTCGAACTTGACTTGTGACACCGATATAACCGGTCTGTTAACTAACTACCTCAAATGGATTGATAAGACCCATAAACTATATTGCAACAGTTATAAGTAGTGGGTCATTGATCAAGTAGCAGAAAAGCCAACTTATCAAATGGCTCCATTACGGTTAGTGGTTATGTTTAGTCATTTCGGTTTTAGGTCGTTACAAGGACACTTTTACCGTGATCTCTTTGTCTTGATAGGTACATGAACCTGCGTTCACACGGTACAACAAATCTTGTTCCCCAGATCGACGAAATCCACCTGCTCGAAAGATCAGCCAGACGTAATCGGGAACAAGCCGAAATAGCAGACCGTGTGACGGTGGAGAATCAACAAGGTGCTCAAGAAGCTGCCGGCGCAGCTGGTGCACAAGGCCATCAAGGCCAGCAAGGACCTCAAGGTCCACAAGGAGTCCAAGGCGCACGAGGACAGCCTGGTGTTGCAGCTCCACAGCGAGCTGTTCGGCAAATCGGTGCGGGAGACACACCGATATCGACTGCAAGCAAACAGGGCATCCAGCCGCCACTAGTCTAGAACAACAACTTCGAGATCAAGAGTGGTCTTATCTCCATGGTGCAGAACAACCGTTTCTTCGGTCTGCCCTTGCAAGACCCACTTGACCATCACGACCAGTTCGACCATGTATGCGCCATGACCAAAATCAACGGTGTAAGCGAAAATGGCTTCAAGCTGCATTTGTTTCCCTTCTCATTGGGAGACAAAGCACATGCCTCCTAAGAGTAGACTCTGCCACAGGGATCCATTACCTCGTGGGCAGAATGCAAGAAATCTTTCTTGACCAAGTTCTTCTCCACATCGAGGACAGCCCGATTGAGGAACGAGATAAGTGGTTTCACTCAAAAATCCAATGAAACCTTCGGCGAAGCTTGAGAACAATTCAAGGGATACACAACTCAGTGCCCTCGCCATGGGTTCAGCCAAGAGTCACTACTCAGTACTCTATACCGAGGAGTCATTCCCAAGTTCCGAATGTTGTTCGATACGGCTAGTAATGGCAACTTCCTAGCCAAGGACGTAGAAGATGTTCTTGAGCTAGTTGAGAACTTAGTTCAGAGTGACTCTTCTTATCACAAAGACTACGACAGATCCAACCGTGCCTCAAAAGAAGAAGTAGATGGCAATCGAAAGGTTATCAAGGAACTAAATGAAAAGCTTGACAAGTTTCTACTTGCCCAAGCACAAAAGGAGGTCCATTTCGTGGAAGAATACACTCAAGTCCAAGAGGGGTAGGATGTTCAGACAGAAGATGTTCACTACATCAACGCTCAAGGAGGTTACACAACATGGAGACAAAACAATAACCTCTCCTACATAAATACAAACGTTGCTAACCCTCAAGACCAGACCTATCCACAACAATAAGCAGGAGGAGCAAAGCAGTTCGTGACCTACACGAATCAACAAGGGTTTGTACCAAGATACCTATTTCAAGGCAGCTACCCACCACGACAACAAGTCGTTGCACCTCTTGGTTTTCAACAATATCAAAGAAATTGATAACATCGATATTTTACCATTTTTAGCTATCATAAGTGAACACATTAATAAGTGCTTCACTCGGTTTTTCATACAATAATAGTAGTTTTCGATTATTTGTATGGTCAACACTCTTTTCAGGTTAACTTAGTAAAAAGGATGCAAAATGGAGCTTTTCGGAACAAAACGGTATTTTGGACAGATTCGAGCTGTTAGGAGTTTAACATCCGATCAAGATCTTCCCACCACGCGATCTTCCTCAAATTTGGACACCAGATATAGGGGAATGTTAGCTTGCATATCCAAGTGGTTTTAAGGTAAACTGACGGTTAGATCTGGAGTTATGATGTTTTTACTGAAGACATATTATGCAGTCTCGCGGGAGAAGCAAGCGTAAAAGTTGCAAGACCAATGGACGCGCCACCAAGGCTCGTGACCGCGGCCAGAGCACTCTCCACCGTGCCATGTCCACTTCCTCATGCAGCCAGACCCCATGGGGCCGGGCCATGAGCGGTCCGTGGCAAGGCCAACATAAAACTTGTTTTTGAAGCCCGTTTGCAAGCCCGTCAAGCCCAATTGCCGAGAAACAGAAAAGAAACCTAAGTGACGCCTCAAGACCTATATATACTCATCTCCACTCATTATTTAGGGCAGGCACGCGGCCCCCATCATAGAGAATCCACAGCGACGTTTTTCTAAAGTTTTTCGTTGTTCTTTTCGTTTCCAAGGGAGAAGATCTCGACTTTGTGCTTCGATACTGAGAAGATTTCTGAACCCTCTTATCTCTTATTTCGTTTTGCTATCATATATTACTTCTCATCTTTGCGTTTATCAACCATGACCGCGATTTACGTCGTTATGTCTGAGTAGTTTCTCTGTTGGGTTAAAGGGTTTTTCAAAGGGGATTCATGGATTGATTACTAGGTTGATGGATTGGGGATTATCTTTAGATGAACAAACAACTTTAGGCTGCGAAAGTTAGTCTAGGGCTGTTTCCGGATTTGGCAAATTAGGTTGTCTAGATGCTTAGATTTAACGGGGGTTTAGCAATCTAAGTTGATAGATTTCAAGATTTGTCTAGATTTGATTTCGAGATTAATATTACGGAAGTAGGTTAGTCTAGAACATCCATCGATTCTTTCTGTTTAAATATCTCGTTGATTGATCCATGATACCTTGCGAATTCCCTAACACCCAACTCTTTCTCGTATTGATTTACCTTCCTATTCACTATCTTCGTCACCACTCACAACACCCAAACAACCCCATATTCAATTGTTTGTTCTTATTGATTTTTGGTTTAGTGGATTTGTTAGAAACAACTTAGTCTCTGTGGATCGATACCCTAAATACTACAACGCACATCTGTGCACTTGCAGGCAATAAGGTTACAAATTTAAAACTCGAAAACACTCTAAATCCTGTTGCATCAGAAATCCACCTGCTCAAGTTGGATTTGACTTGGAAGGCACTCTCAAGCAACTTCTCTAAGGTCAAACCCACATTCAGACGGACATGCACAAACATTTTGTCGAGGTGCATGACAAGATAGACGGTTTAAACACCGAGCTATCCGGGAAGATCAAAGTTTTGGCCGTTCGGGTCAAGACACTGGAAAACAACAAAGGCATTGCATTTACAAGCCAACCAAGCAACCTTCCTGGCAAATCCGTCATGAATCCAAAGGAGTATTGCCAAATGATCACCACTCTCGATGAGGAAAAATGGGATCAAGCTGAAACTACTTCTCCAAAACACACACAAATCGATGAGGACATCGATATCCTAAGAGGGGGAGGGAGCTTTCAAAATTTGGCAATACATGAAGAGCAACATGTGATTAATCCACAAAAATCACCATTCCTGCGAGTCTACAAACCACCAATGTCATACCTTCAGAGGCATAAGAAGCATCTCATAGAAGAAAAGAAGGCCGAGTTGATTGAAACCTTGAGGAAGGTTGAAGATCTATTCAGCAATGTCGACGAGACCAAGCCTGTTCCAGCCTTTCTCGTGGCTTTGAAGGACAAGCTCTATGCTGCTGCAATGGAAACCATAGGAAGGAATGCAGCAGCTCGTGAAGAGAAACCCAAGGAAGAAACCTTGGTAGTGAAGAAGCTAGAGGATCCAGGATCATTCACTCTCCCTTGTACGCTCGGTGGGATCACCTTCGACAACAGTTTGTGTGATCTCGGTGTAAGCATCAACGTGATGAGTCTAGCAACTGCACAACGTCTCGGGTATAAGAGCTATATCGACTACAAAAAGCCGTTATCCCTGGCCGATGGAAGCGAAAGGAAGACGGTTGGGAAGCTGTTAGACTTGCCTCTCATGATTGGCAATGTGCTTCTCTTAAGCGACTTCCTGGTGATAGAAATGGATCAAGATGTCAAGGAAACCCTTATGTTGGGAAGACTTTTCTAGCTTCAGTCGGATGCGTGTTTGACTGCAAGAGCGCCAAGGTAGAGCTGAGACTAACCGGGAGCTTAGTGATGCATTTTGACACCAAAGGGAAGAAGATATGAAAAGGAGCATGCATATTCCCTCGAGCTCAAGAAGACGATTAAGAAAACCAAAGATCCATCCTTGGATATATGCTATGATGGAGATAGCTTTGATGGCGTCTGCCTCAATACCATGTTCGAAGGACGAACCGAGGAGATCCAAGGAACACCAAAGGAAGTGATCACTTGAAAAAATTTCTATGTACAAGGACCAACCCTCGGTGATCTTCTGGAAGGTATGACTCTCAAACCTGTACTCTATGTTGCTGGTGAGATGATATATAAGCCGAGATGCAAGGGGAGGGTTAGACCCTTTGCTTACCTTAAGGTGATTAAAGACACCGATTTGACCAATCAAAAGGGCACTAAGGCAAGCAAAGAGGGAAATCTTCCATGTGTCTCTGACTAATTTCATCTTTGTGATCAAGGAAAGTAAAGATCCTCCCACAGGATCGAGGGGTGTTCATTTCCCCCTTTCACACTGAAAAAGAAACAAGAAAAGTCAAGATAAGTGACTCAAATAAAAGCGCTCTTGGGAGGCACCCCAAGCTTATCCATGTACATATCAATGCTTTTTCTAGTCTAGTTTACTGCTTTCAGGGACCTAAGAGAGAATAAGAAGGGGTCACTTGTGCACAAGGAGGAGCCAAACCATTGTGAAGATTGTCTAGCACAGCAACGGGGTGAAAAATCGGGTTAATACCGTGGTAACACTCCAGGGCATTCCATGTCGAGCAGACACAACGGTGTGTAGCCGATATGGAAAGAAGTTCAAGCCAGACAATCTTCATCAGGGGTCATATATCGGGCACAAACCGATATCCAGACTAACAGTCAGCCATATCGGACTCAACCCGATATGGTCTTCCAGGTAATATGGTTTTTGACTTAACCAATCCGAGAAAAGCTCTCAAATTCATGGCCTACTTTTCCGGATAAGGCAAGAATGCTTGGTTGGGGTTAGCCGACAGCTATTCCTCAAACCGAAAAACCCTAGTCTAACCCTTTTCACCCCTTGTCTTCTTTATAAAAGTGCCATCATTGTCGCCTCTCTCTTTTACATTTCCCATCGCTCTCAAAGCCAGCAATTTGGTCTTTAGATTTTAATTCGCAACCTGAATCTCTGCACTTTTCTTCAAAGGATTTTGCAAAAATCGTTCTAGGTAAATGTTAATCCTTGATCGATATGGTTTGTTTAGATTCATTGCCATTTTGGGTTTGAGAGTAGATGGAGATGGTTTTGGTAGACAAATTTTGCATAGATACTTAAGATTTTTTGTAGGATTTTCTAGGGTTTTGACATTTCTTTTTGTGAGAATAACTTCACGGCTAAACTATTTTGATATGCCAAACCATTGGAAATCCCTTTGCTCATCCTTGATGATGCATATTTGTTGAATAGCTTGAATCCGTGAAAAACAGCTTATAGGAAAAATTATTGGTTTTCACGATTTAAGTTTGTCTTGGTCTAGTGTAGAAATCGAATGTGTTTGTTTGAGTCTCTCTCTAGTCATGAATAGAGATGCTTAGGTTTAAACACGCATGCAAGAGATTTACAGCCTTTGTCATTTACTCCTTGTGCTTACACGTTTTCTAGTGTTTTTGTTGATAGGTACGATGGTGGGAGCAACAAGAAGCGGTGCAATCCTTGGGAGATCGAGGGACTACCAATCAGAGAATAAAGATGGAAACAGACCAATAGAGAGTTCCAGCCGAGCTGTCATAGTCCGCTCACCCACGCGTGCATCGGGAAGAAGAAGCGCGAGTTCCCGACCCACACTAACCGATATGCGCGCAGCATTCAGGCGAATAGAGTTCAAAGCCACACGCTACCCCCACGAGGAGACCATGGTCGAGTTGGGCATCTACGAAGACTGCCAGATTCTCTTTAATGTGATGGATCTAAGGCGCTTCATGGAGAACGCCTATGCATCTCACGACGAGGCTACCTTCCAGTTTTTAGCATCACCGGAAGTGACGTTCTACGAGTTCGGAGAGGAGACTCCAGAGGAATATGGAGACGGCTACATCCGTTTCAAGTATGGAAGCGAGACACACTGAATGTCATTTAGGGATCTCAAGTCGATATTCGGATTCAGCCAAGGCGATATGCGTGAGATGATGCTCAATATCGAAAGGGAGGAGCTGGAGGAATTGTGGGGTCATATTGGGGTAGGCACGTACAAGCTGGGAGTGAACAAGAGCACCAGGATTAGGCACCCAACCTTGAGGTATGTGCAAAGAGCTATTGCACACACATTCTTTGCGAAAAAGGAGTGTGGAGCTGTCCTGACCAAGGAGCTGGAGATAATGGATGACGGTCTGGTAGAGATCATCCAAGAGACCCGGAATGGGACCAAACTGAGGGGAAGCAGAAGGAGCACTGGTTTGATCACGATTCTGCTCATGGAACTCCTCCACTACAAGTCGTGGATGATTTTCACACCAAGAGATAGGCCTCAAGTAGGCTGTGGAGGAATTGTAACAGCTATCATGAAGGGAGCTGTTGTCGATCTGGAGGAGCCAACGCACGTGATTCGTTGGATAGACATTGCGTACTTGAAGAAGTGCCAGTTCCTCGAGAAGCCGTATCGGCATGGGCACCGATATCAGTTCACCCTCCCGTCAGACAGAGCAGTCGTGCTATTCCTGTCAAACTCATACCTGACCACGATCCGAGAACCTCAGCATCTGGACTTCGAGCCACAGGAGGAACACTTTTTCCCCTATGGAGCTGACTTCCATGGAGATTACGAGGAAGGTTATCGGGAGGAAGCAGACAGCCAAATGCTCCAGGAAAGGCATTCCTTCTCATTTTTGCCAAGGGAGCACGAGCCGAATTAACCGGGAAGATATTCCTGCCAAGAGGGAAGGATATCGAGGAAGAGGCGTGCAAGCCAGTCTCCGATACCGGAATTCGACGACCGCTCTGTCTAAACCAGTGAGGACACCACGTCCTCACATCACACCAAAATTTAAGCTACCACTCCAAAACCTTTGTACATAAGCATTTTTCTTATTCATTTTGCTTTTTGTTTGAATCTTTGCATTCTTTTAGGAATGTATTCTTCCTTTCTTCTATCACTCAGGGGCTGTGTGATTTAAGTTTGGGGGGAGTACTTAGTATATGCATACATATATTTGCATAGAAAAACACAAAAAAATTGAAAAATTTTGAAAAATTATTCCACAAAAAGAAATCATTTAGTTGCATTTCTATTTTAGGATTGAGTCTAGATGCATTCATTTAGAACTCATAGCATTCGCATAGGGTGTAAGGTGTAATAAATCCTTGTAAATAGTCATTTTTAATTCAGGAAGTCAATGACTTAGTTCTTGTTTGTTTGATGCATTCTGAATTAGACTGAGCTTAAGGCAGCACCACATTTGGAATTCATCCTGTAAAATTCGATCTTGGCTAATGCATTGTGATTTAAACCATTTCCCTATTGAACTTAAACCGTTAATACTGAATGTTTAATTATCTTGTTCATGCTTGTTATCAACTCATAGATTTCACTTGGAGTTTCTTTCCCTTTTACCACCCTTTTGCTAGTCCAAGTACCAGATCACACCCAAAATCTTAACCTTGCTTGAGACCATAAACACTTTTGTGAGCGTATGTGAGGCCTTTGCATAAATTTTCGAATCTTCTTAGGCAAAAAGTGTTGGGTTTCGGCTGACAAAGTTAGAGTCTCATGTAGACGTTGGCTCACAACTCGAGTCAACACTAGGTTAGGTGGTCTAGAACTGGAATGGCTTAACACCGATATGATAGGCCGATGTCTCTGGGTAGACTAGGAAGGGAGGGTTCTGAATGTTCATCTGAGGAAGGAGAAGGAAATAAAAGGCAATTCACTGAGTCAGATGGGGACACATATCAAGAGAAGGCGGCAACAAAGAAGGTCAAATCATCAAAGTCAAAACCGGCCAACAACACCAAAGGTGAAAACAAATGAACGCCACCAAAGGAGCCAAAGGAAAGCCGAAACCGATCTCCAACAAAGAAGAAGTCCCCCGAAGATGACCAGGAAAGATAAAATCGAGGAGGAATATCGGGTATAAGGCGAAATGCCTAAGAAAAAGGTAGCCTAGGAAGGGACAGATTAGACTAGGATAGAAAACGAAATAAGGCTTTGGATAGATGAGAATTTATCCTTGTATGCATCCATTAGTTTTTACCCTTAGCATTTTACATTAAGAAGATTCCCTTCATGAGTGATCCCATTTAAACACTTAACCCGTTCGCACTACGAGTTCATCTTTAGCTCGTTACCTGACCCTGAACCAAGTGAGTTGATTGATAAGCATGAATAGGATCCACGCTTTAAATTTTCTAATAAATATTAAAGGGAATTGGGAATTTGAATGTGCGTCTAGGTTGAGATTGATTTTGCTTGTTGATGTCATGAATGTGGCTAAGGCTTTTTGAGTAAGTAGAATTCGGTCTGCATCTATAAACCTGAACTTAGACATTGACTTGATCTCTTTTAAATGGCGTTTTGGATTCAAACTTACACTCTTTCTTTCAAAACCTCACCCCTCCGGTTGGCTTTTGCTTGAGGACAAGCAAAAAGGCAAGTTTGGGGGTGTTGATATCTTTGTAAATTACACATTTTCACTTGCATTTCATACTATTTAGGATCTCATTCATGCACTTTTATATTAGTTTTTGTCTCATTTCCACTCATGTTAGGTGATAGTAGGATTTTTCCTCTTTCAATTAATCTCTACTACTCATGTCATTGTAGTATTTGAGATGTCAATCCATATGGGGTTAAGATTAACAACACTAGGAATACATGAAACTATCTAAGCTAAGCCAAATTCGAAATTTAGTGACAAGGAACAAATAAAAACAAGCTACAAGTTAAAAGAGACACTACAAGACTAATTATAAGACCTTAAACATTAATTATCACTAATCAAGCACTAAACAAGAGTTACTACTAAGCAAGATTACCAAAATACTAAAAACGAAACTTAGGGATGGAATCATTGATTTGGGCAATCAAATGGACAACCTTGCAATCATTTAAGCAACTAATCAAGCTATCTCTATGCCTAGAACACTTAATAAAGACTAATCCATGATGTTTGGCACTAATCCCTTTCCTAATCACCCTAATGAACTAATGATGTGTTAGCATTAAAATGATTAGCAAGCAATAAGCATAAGTCTAAATGGCATGATAAACACCCTAGGCAACTAATATCTTAGGCTAGGAATGTAAATCTCTTAGAAAAGTGGTTCAAGCATTTCATCAAACACTTGGTGGGTGTGTGAAATGCTTATGATCCTAAATAGCAAAAGATTAGCTATTTGGCATGAAGAACACTTTAATAAGAAGAGAGATGGAAGAATCTATCCTAGATTGCAAGTTTGAACCATAAGAAATCCCTAAATCTAACCCATCCCTAAGTTCCTAAGGAAACTACTCACTAATCATACTTAAACCCATCAAATCAAAGATTAGAGAAAGGTTAAACATGATTAGAGAAAGATTAAACAAGAGATCTAAGAAAGATATTGCATTAAACTCAAAGATTCAAACTTAAACAAAGTATTTGCCCAAAGTGGCTCAAGGTTTAAGCTAAGAACAAGAGAATAAAAGTTTTTGATAAAAAATTAGGTCTAAAGAGTATTTATAGGAGGGACCCATAAAGTAGACAAAAAGATTCGTCTGGCAAAGTTTCGACGAGGTTCACCGAAACTACTGGTCGAAACTTCACCCTGGAGAGAAGTTTCGGTGAAGCCTCGTCGAACATAGTCGTCGAACCGTCGTCCTGGAGAGAAGTTTCGGCCAGCCTCGTCGAACCGCCTCGTCGAACCGTTTTAAAATCGATGTAACTTTCTAACCAGGGGTCCGAATGACTTGATTCCAACGGCACTAGAAAGCACAATGGATCCTCTACAACTCTTAAGAAGGCTTCAGAGTCAGATTATAAGTTCAAGGCCTTCTTCAAGACACATACATTTTGCGCCTCCAAATGCTTGATATGCTTCTACAAGACTTTTGCTTCTCATTTAGCTGCTTCTCTTCTTCCTCTTGATGATTTCTTGCCCTTCCTTTGCTATGCCATCCTTCTCCAACTCCATTCATGCTTCCATAGCATCCAAATCACCTGATCAAGACTCCAAATGCACCAAAATATGCAAAGACTATGCAAATACACCCTAGAACTCTAAATGATCAAAATGCAATACAATGATGTTTAATTAGGTTCCTAAATGATAAGAAACTTACACTAAATGGAGGTAAATATGATGCAAATTATAGACATATCAACTCCCCCAAACTTGCTTTTTGCTTGTCACCAAGCAAATGAAACACAAGCTAAGGAAAGAGGTTTGAAGGTGGGGACACAAATCCAAAGGTGTCAAACAAATAAATCAATTCAATGGTCCTTGTTCTTAATCCTAGGATGCAGTACACAAACTCTACTCCAAAAAACTTAGCCATACTCAACACACATTGAATCTCAAATCAAGACTTGTCTATTCCAAACAATCCAAGAATCCTAACCTTTTAACATTCATTAAAGCTCAAACCGTGGATCACACTTGTGCATTTAAAACCGAATACATTTGGCTAGGGACAAGGTTATGAGATAAAAATGATTTCATTCATGTGGGTATTCCAAGCTATGGTTTATCTCAAAAAAGATTGAACTTATGCATAATGCTAAAGGTAAAAGGCAATGTATGCATACATGACTAGACTCTCATCTACCCATATAAACTAACAATGAACCTAATTCCCCTCTCAATCATTTTTTTTTTTAATTTTTATTTTTTGTATTATCTCACTCACCCTCTAAAGATACCCATAGTCAAGCAAATAAAACTCCAAGTACAAACCCACAAGAACTTTACCAATCACATTTGCCTTAGGGATACTTCTTCAACCTTCCTTATAGCTAGTGGTATGACCATACAAAAATTAGCTCTTCTCTTTTCAATGGATAGCTCTCTCCTCATATGTATTTTTTTTTTCTTTTCTTTTTGCATTTGGCCTTTTGGCTCTTTTCTTTTTATTTTGCAAGAGAGCTATCATTTTTTTCATTTTAACTTGAGCTTTACACAAAACAATTCAAGGTCAACCACTTAAAACTATGTACCCTTTTCATTCACTTCTTATACCAACTTCTTCTCAAAGCCTAATCAAAATTCCGATTTTCAGTTACAACACCATGAACCAAACCCCAAATCCAGCCTAAAACTAGCTTCAATATGCAAAGCTAGCATCAATATGAGAGCCTAGACATGTCGCCCTAAACCTAACACTTTATGCCAAGTTCAATCAAAAATAAGGCCTCACAAATTGCAATCACACAAGAGTTTTGGCTTGAAAGGAGGGTAGGGGTTAAGGTGTGGTTTTCTATTTAGGCTTACAAGAGAGTGGTGAAGTGAATAAGAAAGCCTAAATATTTTTTTTTAATCCATGTATCTTTTTCCAAATGCACAAGTATGATAATTCAAAATCCATATTAAGGTTTCACTTGATAGGAAAGGATTCAATTCATGCTCTTTTCAACTTTAAGCCAAGACAATTAAAACAAATGATCCAAGTATGGTTAGAACTTACTTTCAAAGTTTGCACAAAGCATCAAAGGACTACTAACTAGGGCCTTGAACCAATTCATGAGCTTAAAACACTTTACAAGGAAAATTGCCCCCTATGCACGTGAATGATGCAGCCTACATGATACAAAATCTAGACTCAATCCTACAAAATTTACAAATGCAAATGCAAGATACATGAATTTTTTTTTCGAAATTTTTGAAAATTTTCTGATTTTTATATGCAAATGTATATGCATGAAGACTCAAATATGCTTAAAGGGAAAATAAGAACACAAAACACAAGATTAAATCTCTCAACCTCTCCCCCAAACTTAAATTACACAGTCCCTTGTGTAATAGAAGTTCAAGAGAGACCAAAGCAACAAAAACAAAATGGTATATACAATGAAATAGAAAGAGGACCATACCTTGGTCCTAGCCATTGTCCTTAGGGAGTTGGAGAGGAGGACTAGTGGGACTCCTTGTTAAGGTGGTGATGGAGAGATGAGGTGTAAGAGATGGATCCAACCTTGTGCCATGTGTGAGATTAAGCTTGAGAACCATGGAGAGTAGCTCTTCAACCCTTTCCTTGTCATTCTCCTTCTTTGTGGAATGACAAATGGCTTTGACACTTGCAAAGGGTTTAGGAATACCCTTGCACTTCACATTGTACTCAATGGCTCCATCTATGAGTCTAAAAGGGTGTAGACTCATAGTGTGAGAGGATGGAGCAAGAATGGGATGGTTGTATTGGTTTGGCTTCTTCTTGGCCTTATTTCATTTACCTATCTTTTGCCCCTTGCTATTCTTATTCCCATCTTCCAATGTGGTAGAGAAAATAGTTTCCAAGCAAGCTCCATCCAATGCTAAAGCTTCTTCAACATTACCATAACCCAAAGCATTCTCTTCATGAGATTCTTTCTCCTTCTTACATGCTTTTGGGGGTGAAGCTAAATCCTTTGTCTCACAATTACTCACATCCTCCTTAGTCTCCAATAAGGGAAATAAGAAAGAGCTAAGGCATTTTTCATTGAGAGAATATGCATCCCCTTTATTCTTCTCAAAAGTACTCTTTTCTTCATGAACCCATTGGATGGAAGGTAAACTATAGCTTAGAGCTTTACCCACGTCTCTAACCTCCTCTACGTGCTTTGGGTCTCCAATTCGTCCATTAAAACCATTGGGTGTCCTTTCCTCATCAACCTCAACATCAACAATTGGTGAAATGACGTGGCTTGAATCTTTTGGGTTCTTGGATAGCAAAGAGAGTTGAACCAATTTGGACTCTATGGTTTCCAAATGTGAGGTTGATTGTTCAAGCTTAAAGGTTAACTCATGTTGCAAACCCTCAATCTTGTCATCCATTGCTCTCATCATCTTGTCAAACCTAATATCATTCATTTGTTGGCCTTCTATGATTTGATGGAGAACCTTTCTTTGTTCCTCATCTTGGTTAGAGATTTGAAAAATCTCATGGTTCTCTTGGTAGCCTTGGTGATTTCCTTGGACTCCATGGATAGACCCTTGATTGAGAAGCTTACTCCCTTGGTTGAAGTTCCCATTGTTGACCACGAAATTTGCTTCCTCTTGGTGCTTCTCATGAACCAAATTAACTCCTCTTTGTTGCACACTTAAGAGCTTTTCCATTCTATCCACTTTATCTTGCAAGTCCTTCCATGTGGAGTCTTCACATGATCTCATTAGAGGTGTTGTATCACGCCCTTCACAGTAGCTTTCACTAGACTTGGCCAAGTTCTCAACAAGTAGCTCTCCTTCTTCTATTGTGAGGTTTGCAAAACGCCCTTTGCTAGCCACATCCAATGTCCATTTGTGATCCTTAGCAACTCCCCTATAGAAAATGCTAAGGATTGCTTCTTTCTTGAACCCATGATGTGGACAATCTTGAGTGTATCCTCTAAGTCTCTCCCATGCTTCATGAAAGGTCTCATGTATGCCTTGATTGAAACTCAAGATGTCCCTCCTCATTTGGACTGTTTTTTTAGTGGGATAGTACCTTTGAAGGAAGACTCTTTGGCAATCATCCCAAGATTTGATCAAATGAGATGGTAGAGTTCTCTCCCATTGGTGTGCCTTTTCTCCAAGTGAGAAAGGAAATAGAATGAGCTTGATGCTTTCTTTGGGCACACCTTCAATGCTAAACAAGTTGCACAACCTTTCAAAGGACTCCACATGATCATAAGGATTCTCCATTCCATTTCCAAAGAACTTAGAGCATTGAATTAACCTCACAAGACTTGGCTTGATCTCATAGGCCATGGCTTCTATTGGAGGAGGATGGATTCCAAATCTCAACTCATGATAATGAGGAGCATCAAAGCTACCAATTGTTGTCTTGTTCTCTTGAGCTTGGGTAGGAGTGGATACCAATTCTTGAGGTTGTGGAGCTTTAATAATGCTTCTTTGGTTGTCCATCTCCAACACCTCAAATGATCTTGTCTTTCCATTTCTCTTCTTTTTGTTTTGGTACCTTTGAAAGAACAAGAGAATTAAGGAAGACAAGTTAGTAACCACAAATAAGAAAAAATTCATCATCTCAAATAGAGATGAGCAAACAAGGTAAAATAAAAGCTTAGTCTCAAAGAGATTCAAAATCCTAATGGTTAATGCTAAACCCCAATGGCAACGGCGCCAAATTGATAGTAGGATTTTTCCTCTTTCAATTAATCTCTACTACTCATGTCATTGTAGTATTTGAGATGTCAATCCATAGGGGTTAAGATTAACAACACTAGGAATACATGAAACTATTTAATCTAAGCCAAATTCGAAATTTAGGAGACAAGGATCTATTAGAAGCAAACTACAAGTTAAAAGAGATATTAGAAGACTAATTATATGAATTAAAACCTTAATTTCCACTAATTATGCGCTAATCAAGCAATTAACTACTAATCAAAATTACTAATTGACTAAAAACGAAACCTAGGGATGGAATCATTGATTTGGGCATTCAAATGGCCAACCTTGCAATCATTTAAGCAACTAAACAAGTTATCTCTATGCCTAGATCACTAATAAAGACTAATCCATGATGTGTGGTATTAATCCCTTTCCTAATCACCTTAATGAACTAATGATGTGTTAGCATTAAAATGATTAGCAAGCAATAAGCATAAGTCTAAATGGCATGATAAACACCCTAGGCAACTAATATCTTAGGCTAGGAATGTAAATCTCTTAGAAAAGTGGTTCAAGCATTTCATCAAACACTTGGTGGGTGTGTGAAATGCTTATGATCCAAAATAGCAAAAGATTAGCTATTTGGCATTAAGAACACCTTAATAAGAAGAGAGATGAAAGAATCTAACCTAGATTGCAAGATTGAACCATTAGAAAACCCTAAATCTAACCCATCCCCAAGTTCCTAAGAGACTACTCACTAATCATAGCTAATCTAACAAATCTCATGCAAGAAGTGTTAGTAAACATGATTAGATGAATAGAAAAAGAAAGATTAGAAGAAACAAGAATCAAATTGCATTAAACTTAAAAGAAATCTTCCAAATCTCCTCAAAACCACAAAGGGTCGATTTTTGTGTTTTAGCACAAGAGAAGATACATAAAAATTAGGTTTTTAAGTATTTATAGGGAAGGAGGTCAAACCGGGTCAACCCGGAACAAACCGGGTTTTGACCCGGGGTAGCAGTCTTGCGGAAATCGCCATATCTCCCTAACCACAGCTCATAATGACATGAAACCACTTCCAGATGAAAGGTGATTCAATTACCTACAACTTTCATGAAGAGCTCGAAGGCTGAATCGAAACGGAAAGTCTTCGTTTGATCCGATTTGTAGCCAAAAAGAAATCGTCTGGGAAAATTTCGACGAGGTTCGTCGAAAATACTCGTCGAAACTTCACCCTGGAGGAAAGTTTCGGTGAGGCTTCGTCGAAACTTCTGGTCGAAACATCGTCCTGGAGAGAAGTTTCGGCCAGCCTCGTCGAACCGCCTCGTCGAACCGTTTTAAAATCGATGTAACTTTCTAACCAGGGGTCCGAATGACTTGATTCCAACGGCACTAGAAAGCACAATGGATCCTCTACAACTCTTAAGAAGGCTTCAGAGTCAGATTATAAGTTCAAGGCCTTCTTCAAGACACATACATTTTGCGCCTCCAAATGCTTGATATGCTTCTACAAGACTTTTGCTTCTCATTTAGCTGCTTCTCTTCTTCCTCTTGATGATTTCTTGCCCTTCCTTTGCTATGCCATCCTTCTCCAACTCCATTCATGCTTCCATAGCATCCAAATCACCTGATCAAGACTCCAAATGCACCAAAATATGCAAAGACTATGCAAATACACCCTAGAACTCTAAATGATCAGAATGCAATACAATGATGCTTAATTAGGTTCCTAAATGATAAGAAACTTACACTAAATGGAGGTAAATATGGTGCAAATTATAGACATATCATTAGGTCTAGATGCATTAGGTTAGGTCTTTGCATATTCTTGCATGTTTGGAGTGTTTTCTCAGGTACTATGGTGTATGGAGGATGGTCCGAAGAAGAAAGTCCAAAGGGAGTTCAAGAAGGGGGGAAAAAGAGCGATATCGAGCATGGATCACGGCTTCTTAGCCGATACGGGCAAGCGCATGGGCGAACCTCGACGAGTAGCAGCGACTTGGTCCCCAAAGAAGCACCCCGGAATGAAGGTCCAGCAAGATGATTCATTGAAGACGGATATCGGGGCAAGGCATCAACATAAGCCCGATATCGGCAACAAGCAACGGACTTCACAACGGCGAGATCCCAAAATCGTTCTCCGATATGGAGGTTGCCAGAAGATCACAAGAAGTTAGCATATCGGCTTGCTTCAACGACATGAAGCCGATACGCTACAGTCCAAAAGAGTACCTATTTCGGGCAAGTGGTCCCAATGCCTTAGGTTTTTCCTCTTTTGTGTATAAATACACNTAGCATATCGGCTTGCTTCAACGACATGAAGCCGATACGCTACAGTCCAAAAGAGTACCTATTTCGGGCAAGTGGTCCCAATGCCTTAGGTTTTTCCTCTTTTGTGTATAAATACACATTTTCCCCCACGCTTATCTCTCTCTCTCTCATTCCACTTTTATTTTTCTGTCTTTCTTGTAACCGAAAACTCTTAGTTCTTTTTTCCATTAAAGCTTTTTTTGAAAGCTTGAATCTTTTATGATATTTTGAAGTTACCAAGTATTGTTTCATAGCATTTCTTGTTAAAGCTTCTTCCTTTTCCTGTTTTTGACTATCTTGCAAGCCATGAGTCACCTTCTTATCGTTATGGATCTTGAGGTTTCTCTAATAGCGCGTGAGTAGTCCTTTTAAGGATTTTGATGGGTTAAAAGGACCAAAGGATTCTCGGATTTATATCTCTTGCTTAGCTAGAACATAAAGTTTGATTCTTTCTTGTTTATCATTCTCAATGCTTAGTCTAGCTTGATCATCTAGTCTAAAGACTATAGGCGGCTTGACACGAAAGCCACGTGCTTGCTTAGCCGAAACCATAAACAAGAGTTTGATTTCCTAGGCTCAGACGGACCATCTGTCTAGGAGTCTTACGGTTCAATAGGGATGTTTTAGCATGCTTGTTTTTTCTATTGTACCTCTAAGTGGGAGGTAGTCTATGGTGATAGAGATTCAAAGAGCTTAGACTTAAACACCATGGGCTAAACGATTTGTGGATCCCTTTACCTAAGAATCACCATCTAAACACCAAGTCTTGATGTGATCCAAAAGCTTTAACTTGATAAACAATCCGAGAGTTACCTAGTTCATAAATCCCATATTGATCCTCCTTTTATTTATAAAGCTCATATGTTTACCATCTATATCATTACTTCTTACTCAAGTAGTCTAAAGTTTACAATTTTATGATCTTGAGTGACACAAGATCTAGTCTTTAGTCATTTTCAGTAGTAAAGTCTCAACCTTTTTTATCATTTCGAACTTGACTTGTGACACCGAAATAACCGGTCTGTTAACTAACTACCTCAAATGGATTGATAAGACCCATACACTATACTGCAATGGTTATAAGTAGTGGGTCATTGAGCAAGTAGCAGAAAATCCTACTTATCAGGGAGCGTTCTAGATCATTTTAAGATCCATCTTTAATGTTCACCATCATCTTTTCCACCAAGGGATTGGGTTTGGAAAGAGGATCGGTGAAAGGATTTCTACCACGATAGTGGATTAATCTAGTTTTGATTCTTAGATTTAAGGATAGCTCATTTTAATGTGTAAATCTAATATTTTAAAACCTAAAATTGAACCTTGAACCTCTCTAGAACCTTAGATCTGATTTTTTAGTATTTGATAAAATTAAATCCACTACCCTTAGCTTGATATTTTGTTTTTAGAGTTTTTATTCGCAAGTCTTGTTCTTGATAATATTTAGTAGTTTCATTTTAAATCTTACTCATTTAAATCCGAATATTGTAAGAAAGCATTTATGTCCAATGTCCTCACCATGGTTTCAGTGAAGAGTCTCTCTTGAGCACCATCTATAGAGGAGCATTGCCAAAGATTCGAATCCTCATGGACACGGCAAGGAAAGGAATCTTCCTTGGCCAAGATGTAATCTCGGGTATGGAGCTCATAGAGAACTTGGCTTTGAGTGATGGCAACTATAGTGAGGACTATGATAGAGCACCAAGAGGGTCTGATCTTGAGGCAAACAAGAAGGAGTTGAAATCACTCCATTAGAAGATAGACAAGTTGGTACTTCTAAATCAAAAGCATGTACATTTTGTGGGTGAGGCTACAGATGTTCTAAAGGAGCTAGAACAATACCAAGAGGAAGCCAATTGAGTTGGTGGTCAAGACTATCCAAGACCACAAGGCTACTTTCCCAAGTACCAAGGCAACAACAACTTGTCTTACATAAGCACCAATGTTGAGAATCCACAAGACCAAGTGTATCCTCAACAAAAAACAGTTTGGGAATCAAGGAGGTTATGTGAACAAGAACACATATCAAGGTCCAAGACAAGGGAATTTCCAAAGTCACCAACAACAAGGGAACAAAGGATATCCCCCTGGTTTTGTGCAACCACAACAAGCTCAAACTTCTACTCAAGTTCCGGTTCAAGAAATGCTCAAGCAAATCTTGCAAAACCAAGCTAATCTGGAGTTGACATTACAAAAGAAACTTGCTGAAATGAAAGTTAGGCAAGACAACTCCAACAATGAATTTGCTCATCAAATCACTGACCTAAACAACAAGTGTACACAGCTTTAGAAAGGCAAAGGCAGCACATCCACGCAAGGTACCTTACCGGGAAAATGTGAAGCAAATTCGAAGGAATATGCTCACATGATTTCTCTTCGAAGTGGGAAGGTGCTGCAACCACAAGCTCCACCTACACACAATGAGGAAATTGTGATTCAAAAAGGGGGGGGGGGGGGAGCTGTTCAAACGATCAAGGAATAACCTTCCACGATGTCTACATTGAAAGACCAAAGAGGGGCAAGGAAACAATAGAGGAGGAATTGTTAGAAGAAACAAGCAAGAAACAAGAAGTTGTTTCTCCTCCCTACAAACCTAAGCTTCATTTTCCAGTAAGGTTGAAAAAGCAGCTTATTGAGAAGCATAAGGCTTTGTTGAAAAAAAGTCTAGAAGACATTGAAATGAAGATGTCCTTGCTTGATGCTTTGAACCTTGTACCAAAGTGTGCTAAGTTCTTAAGGGAGGCGATAGCTAAGAGAGGCAAGGAGCTGCAAGAAGTCGTAGCATCAAGCCAAGAGTGTAAGACCATCACACATAGAGAAGTCCTACCAAAGAAGCTAGGAGATCCGAGGTCTTTTACCATTCCTTGCACTATAGGCCCCTTGAAGTTTGAGAATAGTCTATGTGACTTGGGAGCAAGCATAAACCTTATGCGACACTCTATTGCCAAGAATTTGGATTTCACAAGGTTCAAGGAGTGTAGTGTATCCCTAATCCTAGCAGATAGGAGTGTTAGAAAACCAATGGGATTGCTTGAAGGCTTACCCTTGAAGATAAACAACTCTACTGTTCCAACAGATTTTGTGGTTTTGGAAATGGATGAGGAAGATGAAAATCCTCTTGTCCTTGGATGGCCATTCCTCGCAACATCTCTCTACAACTTAAATCTTGCTCCTTTCCCCAAGTGTAGAGAGATGTTGCTATGTTTCACATCGATTATTGCTCCAGTAGTAGGGTACAAGGAAACCAACTATTGATGGCCAAGTGTTTCAAGGGGAAACCAAGGACGAGCTGCACCGAGAAAAGGAGAGACGAGTCACCAAGGATCAGGAGGGTAATGTCGAATGGGAACACCATGAGGAAGCACGGACCATGAGAGAGGAGCAACAAAAAAGGACTTCACTTGGCAAGCATAAGGGAAAGACTAGAATGGCTTGTTTCTCGGTTACAACTAAGGACACCTCTAGCAAGGGATGTGACGTGCCTAAGAAAGCCTTGAGCCTGCATCCATTGGCACTCAGGGATAACTCCATCTTGTACAAGTTCAAGTGCAAAGGGGGCTCGAAACCGTTTGCTAGAGCAAGGGCAATTTTCTCACCCGGCTTGATGAAAAAGAAAGGAGAGTTGGTAAAAAGAATGTTGAGCAAGGCTTACACCATCGAGATGCGACAAGGACCTGGCTCAACGATGTCTCTCGTGACCCACTCTGCCTCAACCCCACGTTAAAGGAGAGTAAGGAAAGTCGAGCTAAACGACGTTAAACAAAAGCGCACTTGGGAGGCAATCCCATGACTATTTTTGTATATATTCTTGTTCTATTTTATCCTTTATATGTTTGTGTATATAGGTAGAAGGAAATGGGGAGCAGAAAGCACGTTCTTGGGAGTGTATTAGGTCTTGAAACGAGGAAATTAGGCAAGGGATCGAGCCATGAATCGACCCAACATAGCTCGATCTTTACTAGATCATGCTAATTAATCGGGTGGTTCTGATCGATCCAATTCAGATCGACCAAATGATCGAGTGAACGGCTCGATTTCGAGAGGATGACCCACCCATGAGTTCGAAACGAAGTTCAAACGGGGTGTGGATCGAGTAAGTTCACTCGATCTTGGAAAACAAATCGACCTCTGGATCGATCGCCGTACTCAATCTCTGCTGAAACGATGGCAAGATCGACCTTGGAGCTCGATCTGAGGATCACAACCTTAACCTAGAGGGACCGAGAAACGAGGAGAGAAATCGATCTTTGGGTCGATTTAAATCGAATCGAGACAACAATCGATTTCAAGTGGAAAAGGCATGAGACCGAGGTCAAGATCAACCGAATGGACTCGATCTCATGCCGAGGTAAGTTTTCAAATTTTCCTCTCTTTCTCGTTCCCTCTCAATTTAAATTTGAATTTTGGTCAAGGCTGACACCTTTGACCATGGGTGACGAGCTTTGATCACAAATTCTAAGACAACTTGCATGCATGTGTCCAAATTTTTCTTTATAAAACTTTGTTCCCACATCCCTCTCTCTCACTTGTTTTCAACACCTATATTTACCAAAAATAAGAGAGAGAGTGTGTTCGGTTTTTAGAAAAAGAAAGTGCATTCATATTCACCTCCTAGCATTCCAAATTGAAAGGTAATTGAAGTTGAATTTCATTTTGAGTTTGCATCAAAATTCCTAATTTTTAGGAAGAGATTGTTATGAATTGTTAGGGAAGGATTTTAATTTTAGAAAATATCTAAGTTTGGGGGAAAATTCTGTGCTTTTGCCAAAATATAAAAAGATTTCTCATAGATTTAAAGATATATTTTGGAATATTCCCTAAAAATTGGTTTTCAAGCTCTAGATCATCTTATTCGCCTTGAATTCTCCTTGCCGTCGTCTCGTTCTCATTCTCTTTTCAAGATCTTGCTTTTCAGGTACCATGGCACCTAGAAGGAGAACTAGAGATTTGGAACTACAAGCTGAGGCATAACATGTCGTGGAAGAGGAGGTCAAGTGGAGCAAGGAGGAAAGGAAGATAAGAAAGACGCTAGAAATGCTGCGGTTTGAGCCAACGATGTTTGCAAGCCGAGAGTTCTTGCAAAGGCTCGGTTTGTTGGAGGGCTTTGATGGTTTGCTCATGAACATGGGGCTCGCATGTTTGGCACGCATGGATTACCCCACATACTCCGAAGCAACTCTCCACTTCCTTTCCACTTTGGAGTTTACCTATGAAGATCCGAGTGTTCAAACCCCTTCCACGGGTCACCTTACTTTCAAGCTCCGAAAGCAAGCCTACCACATCTCCATCCCCGAGCTATGTGAGGCTTATGGTCTCATTGCTGAAGCTACACTAGTGGAGTTCCTACAATTCAAATCCGCAAGCAAACTTTAGGATGTGATTAGTGATGGAGACTACAAGGGGAATACCGCCAAGATCAAGAAGGTGAGGAATCCCTTGCTGAGATATGTCCTCAAGCTTCTAGCCCACACATTCTTAGGAAGGTCCACGACCCCAACGGTGACCAAGAACGAGTTGTGTTTCCTCTTCCAAGGAGTGAAAAACATCTTGTGCGATAGCGAGGAGAATGACGAGCCCTTGGAAGACGATCTAGGGGAAGATGTGAACTACGGCTGCATCTTAGCCTCCTCATTGGTGAAGTACAAGGCATGGGCAATAAGGCGTAAGGCAACTTCAGCTTTCATTGGTGGTTTCCTCACGCCCTTGTTCATTCAAGCGGGAGTGGTTCTTAGAGATTTTGAAGCTTGCACAGAACGTGCATACATGGACCAGTCTTACATGAGTGTCATGGCTCCCTAGGACCTTCTCCAGCTCCAGGCTTCTATGCCTACTTGTTCACAAATGAGAAGAATGGGAGGAAGACCTGCATCCTCCCAAATATGAGGGAAACCTCGCTAAGTAGCATTGGCCACATCGAATGCTACAAGGGCGTGCATACATGGACCAGGGCGTTCACTTTGGGAGGAAGACCTCGCTAAGTTGCTAAGTTGGTTTCCTTGTACTCCAAAGTGAAGAATGGGAGGAAGACCTCGCTAAGTTGCCTTACGCCTTATTGCCCACTCCCGCTTGAATGAACAAGGGCGTGAGGAAACCTCGCTAAGTAGCATTTGACACCGAGACGTTGTCATTTAAATCTGGGGGAGAATGTGTGCTTTGACAAGTTTTTATTTGGATCTTATTTTTTATTTGCATTCTTGAGTCTTCATGCATACTATTTGCATTAGAAAAAAAAAACACACGAAAAAATTCAGAAATTTAAAAAAAAAAAAAAAAAAAAAAAATTCATGTAGTTGCATTTTCATTTGTAGAATATTTTAGAATTGAGTCTAGATTTTTATCATTTAGGCTATTTGCATCCATATGCATTGGGAGCAATGATGAGCTTATCCTTGTAGAGTGCCAACTCATGTAATCAATTCAATGCCCTAGTTAGTAGTTCTTTGATGCATTTGAACAAGTATTGAAAGTAAGGAAGAACCATGTTTGGATCACTTCACTTGTCATTTAGATCTTGGTCGAAATTGGGTCTTGAAATTGATAGCCAACTCTACTCACTTGAACCGAATCTTGACATCAATTATCATGCCTTGCATTGAAAGTGTATTTATGGATTGTATACATAATTGAGCTTTCTTACTCACTTTGCCACCCTCTTGCTAGCTCAAGTAGTACCCCCACCTTACCTTACCTCCTTTGAAGCCAAATGTTCTAGTGATATTGCTTGTGAGGCCTTATTTTGATTGAACATAGCATAAAGTGTTAGGTTTGGGACGGCAAGTCTAAGCTCTCATGTAGATTCTAGCTCTCGCATTTTGTGGCTAGTAATAGGCTTAGGATTTGGGGTTTGGGTCGTGGCATTGCTTGGTGTTTTGAAAAGGGTTTGTATGCATGCATTTTGGCGTGATGAGTTGTGAAAAAGGGCTTGATGAAAGTAAGGGAAGCATAGTTTGAAATAGTGGATCTTGTGTGTTAAAAAGTATAGCTCTAAGCTCGAAAAGTATTAGGTAGCCTTAAGAAAAGAAGAAAAGAAAATCAAAAGAGCCTAAAGGGCCAAAGAAAAGAAAAGCTACCTAGAAAAAAGAAATATGAGCTAAGTTTGTAAAAGATCACACCATTCTCTATGAGTTGAAGGTTGAAGAAGATTTCCCTTAGAGCCTTAAAAGAAGAAGTGGTTTATGTAATTCATGGGTTTAGCAAGGCACAAAGAGCCTTGGGAGATAAAGGGTAGCTTTAGAGGGTTGGGTGAGCTTAAAAAGAATGAATGAGAGGGGTTTAGGGCCATTGATAGCAATCCGGGTAGATGAGAGTCTAGTCTTGTGTGCATCACTTGTCTTTTACCTTTAGCATTATGCATAAAGTTCAATCCTCTTCGAGTGAAACCTGCATTAATTGAAGCCTGAAATGGAAGCCACATTAATTGAGATCAATTTTATCTCAAAGCCTAATCCCTTATTTTTTATTTGCATTCTTGAGTCTTCATGCATACTATTTGCATTAGGAAAAAAAACACACGAAAAAATTCAGAAATTTAAAAAAAAAAAAAAAAAAAAATTCATGTATTTGCATTTTCATTTGTAGAATATTTTAGAATTGAGTCTAGATTTTTATCATTTAGGCTATTTGCATCCATATGCATTTGGAGCAATGATGAGCTTATCCTTGTAGAGTGCCAATTCATGTAATCAATTCAATGCCCTAGTTAGGTGCTGTTCGTTTGGTGATCTAGACGTAATATCCAAACGCAGCATCTAGACACATCATCTAGGCGCAACATCCAGATGATGTTCGTTTCGGTTTTTGGTTATGCGTCTAGAAATTGCATCTGGACGCAGTTACGTTCGTTTCCTATTTTGATATTTGTATCTGGATGCATTGTGTATAAAATGACCAAAAAGTCCTTTTTTCTTCTCCTCCTCTATTGATGCTGCGATTCATAAAACGAATTTTGGTGTTTGAATCTCACTCTTTGACTATATGTTATAACAGAACTACAAGCATTTATGATGAGTCTTATTATTAAAAGTTGTAAATGAAAGAGATCATGTCCAAATATCATTACAGAAATTTAAATTTTTACAGAGATCATGTCCAAATATCATTACAGAGATCATGTCATAATCAGCGTTTCATTTGGCATCAAACCCAAACATCACACCCATTACAAACCCATTCCAGAACTATGAAACTACTACTGATCTAAACATCAAACAATCCAACCAGCAATGACCACTGAAACAATCGGATCTAAAAACTTGCATGGTTCTTATCTACCCCTACTAGTTGTCATTTCAACCAGCAATGTCATTAAACTACTACTGAAACTACTACTGAAACTACTACTGATCTTAAGCAGCAGCAGCAGAACCAATCTGGTGGACTTGATCATTCAACAGAAAGCTCAAGAGACTAAACAAACCTGCAAAACTCAAGAGACTAAACAAACCCGCAAAACTCAAGAGATTAGAAAGTGAATTTGAGATCAAAAACCATAAGAACATACCGAAGTGTCTAGTATGGAAGTTGACTCCTTCTCCCTATCTTTTAAGTGATAATATCACGTAAAATCTCCATTGCTCTATCACCTTGAGGAAAATATGGAGTATGCTCAATGTCAGCTTCTTCACCTTGTTCTAAACCTTGGTCACCATGTTGCTCATAATTATCTACTGTTTCCCAATGAACAAAATCTCGGTCTTCAAGATGCGAATCACGAATGAAGTTGTGAAGTGCCACTGTTGCTGTGACGATCTTCACCCACTTTCTCAGTTCATACTTTGGATACTTCGTATCTAAAATTCGCCATTTCGCTTTCCACACACCAAATGTTCTCTCTATAACCGAATGTAAACTAGCATGCCTACGGTTAAACAGTTCTCTAGTGCTAGTTGGTGGTCCTCCCCTCACAAACTGATTTAGATGATACCTAGTTCTTCGGTATTAAAGACTAGAGATTCACAAGCGATTCGGATTCAAATGTAAAGATTAGAGAATACACAGAATAGGTAACATAACTCAAATGTAAAGACTAGAGAATTCACAAGCGATTCAGATTCAAATGTAAAGACTAGAGAATTCACATGTGATGTAAGTTAGATTGAAAGATACTTGCATCGCTACCAGGCACAGATGTCATTGTTTTGAATGAATGCAAGCTCGACTACAAGCTCCCCTGCAAAAAGTTTTGATCAGTTTTATCCATGAAGCTAATGCTACAAGAAGCTCATGAGAAAGTTTAAATCATGAATCAAGCAAACTAGTGACAAGTTTCATCAAGAAATCACTAGAATCGTGTGCCTATAGCTAAATCCAGAAGACCGCAAAGCAAATCTAAACCCAGAAGAACTAAGGGAAACATGTGCAACTGAAATCTGTATCAAGCAAAGACAATACGCAAAGCTAAGCTAAACCCATAAGACAATACGCAAAGCAAATCTAAACCCAGAAGAGAGATTGAGAATATACACAGCTCGAGTGATCTAAGGGAAACGAATCAATACTTGTTGGGAATCGAAGAAAGGACGATTGAGAAGAATCTGTCGTCGTCGAGAAGAGAGCCGTCGCCGTCGTCAAGAAGGGAGCCGTCGCCGTCGTCGAGAAGAGAGATCGGGTAGAATCCGGCGCCGTCGTCGAGAAGAGAGATTGGGAATTTCTGGTTTCTAGATATGATGAGGTTATTTTTGTCTTTAACCAGTTTGAGATGAGTTTTTTGTAACCAGACGCACCAAAATAAGGTAACCAGAAATTGGGAATTTTTTGGATAAGTTTATTAAATGTATCCAGATACATAATCCAGTTCATGTGCATAATTAACACTAAACAAACATTAATCAGTATCTACGTCCAGATACTGGGTCCAGAGTACCAAACGAACAGCACCTTAGTAGTTCTTTGATGCATTTGAACAAGTATTGAAAGTAAGGAAGAACCATGTTTGGATCACTTCACTTGTCATTTAGATCTTGGTCGAAATTGGGTCTTGAAATTGATAGCCAACTCTACTCACTTGAACCGAATCTTGACATCAATTATCATGCCTTGCATTGAAAGTGTATTTATGGATTGTATACATAATTGAGCTTTCTTACTCACTTTGCCACCCTCTTGCTAGCTCAAGTAGTACCCCCACCTTACCTTACCTCCTTTGAAGCCAAATGTTCTAGTGATATTGCTTGTGAGGCCTTATTTTGATTGAACATAGCATAAAGTGTTAGGTTTGGGACGGCAAGTCTAAGCTCTCATGTAGATTCTAGCTCTCGCATTTTGTGGCTAGTAATAGGCTTAGGATTTGGGGTTTGGGTCGTGGCATTGCTTGGTGTTTTGAAAAGGGTTTGTATGCATGCATTTTGGCGTGATGAGTTGTGAAAAAGGGCTTGATGAAAGTAAGGGAAGCATAGTTTGAAATAGTGGATCTTGTGTGTTAAAAAGTATAGCTCTAAGCTCGAAAAGTATTAGGTAGCCTTAAGAAAAGAAGAAAAGAAAATCAAAAGAGCCTAAAGGGCCAAAGAAAAGAAAAGCTACCTAGAAAAAAGAAATATGAGCTAAGTTTGTAAAAGATCACACCATTCTCTATGAGTTGAAGGTTGAAGAAGATTTCCCTTAGAGCCTTAAAAGAAGAAGTGGTTTATGTAATTCATGGGTTTAGCAAGGCACAAAGAGTCTTGGGAGATAAAGGGTAGCTTTAGAGGGTTGGGTGAGCTTAAAAAGAATGAATGAGAGGGGTTTAGGGCCATTGATAGCAANCAAGCTCTCCCCGAAAGAGCAGGAAAACCGGAGCGACCACAAGCTCCGGCCACACCTAACCCCAAGGTACCAATCTCAACCTTTGTAAATACACTTGCATTTTTCTTTTTGTTGGGTTTTGGTCTCCTCTTGGACTTATTTGACACCGAGACGTTGTCATTCAAGTCTGGGGGAGAAATGTGTGCTTTGACATGTTTTTATTTGGATCTTATTTTTCATTTGCATCCTTGACGCTTTATCCATACTATTTGCATACAAAAACACACACAAAATTCAGAAATTTTTTAAAAAATTCAAAACAATTCATGTAGTTGCATTTTCATTTGTAGAATATTTTAGAATTGAGTCTAGATTTTATCATTTATGTTATTTGCATTCATATGCATTGGGAGCAATGATGAGCTTATCCTTGTAGAGTGCCAACTCATGTAATCAATTCAATGCCCTAGTTAGTAGTTCTTTGATGCATTTGAACAAGTATTGAAAGTAAGGAAGAACCATGTTTGGATCACTTCACTTGTCATTTAGATCTTGGTCGAAATTGGGTCTTGAAATTGATAGCCAACTCTACTCACTTGAACCGAATCTTGACATCAATTATCATGCCTTGCATTGAAAGTGTATTTATGGATTGTATACATAATTGAGCTTTCTTACTCACTTTGCCACCCTCTTGCTAGCTCAAGTAGTACCCCCACCTTACCTTACCTCCTTTGAAGCCAAATGTTCTAGTGATATTGCTTGTGAGGCCTTATTTTGATTGAACATAGCATAAAGTGTTAGGTTTGGGACGGCAAGTCTAAGCTCTCATGTAGATTCTAGCTCTCGCATTTTGTGGCTAGTAATAGGCTTAGGATTTGGGGTTTGGGTCGTGGCATTGCTTGGTGTTTTGAAAAGGGTTTGTATGCATGCATTTTGGCGTGATGAGTTGTGAAAAAGGGCTTGATGAAAGTAAGGGAAGCATAGTTTGAAATAGTGGATCTTGTGTGTTAAAAAGTATAGCTCTAAGCTCGAAAAGTATTAGGTAGCCTTAAGAAAAGAAGAAAAGAAAATCAAAAGAGCCTAAAGGGCCAAAGAAAAGAAAAGCTACCTAGAAAAAAGAAATATGAGCTAAGTTTGTAAAAGATCACACCATTCTCTATGAGTTGAAGGTTGAAGAAGATTTCCCTTAGAGCCTTAAAAGAAGAAGTGGTTTATGTAATTCATGGGTTTAGCAAGGCACAAAGAGCCTTGGGAGATAAAGGGTAGCTTTAGAGGGTTGGGTGAGCTTAAAAAGAATGAATGAGAGAGATTTAGGGCCATTGATAGCAATCTGGGTAGATGAGAGTCTAGTCTTGTGTGCATCACTTGTCTTTTACCTTTAGCATTATGCATAAAGTTCAATCCTCTTCGAGTGAAACCTGCATATGAAATGGAAGCCACATGAATTGAGATCAATTTTATCTCAAAGCCTAATCCCTTAGCCAAATGAATTCACTTGCCTTGCATTGTCATGATTCACGATTTGCAATTAATGAATGTTAAAGAGTTGGTTTGATAGGGAGACTTATCTAGATTGAGATCTTTGTGCATTTGATTGTTGAAATGAGCATGGATAACTCTTTTGGAGTAGGATGAATTCAAATGCATCATAGAATTTAAAACTAGGACATTGAGTTGATTGCTTTTGTTGGCATTCTTGGATATTGAGCTCCCACCTTTAAACCTCTCTTTTAGACTTGTCATGTTTGTTTGCTTGAGTGCAAGCAAAAAGCAAGTTTAGGAGAGTTGATATACTCATATATTTCGCATATTTATCATACATTTATGATAGATTTTCATACATATTGCATTCATATTAGTCTATTTTGTATCATTTATCTCATTACAGATCGTAGAACACTTTGCATTAGCATTTGCATAGTTTCTTGTACATTTGCATCAAATCAGGTTGTTTTGAGTACTTGGAGCTATGGTGAATGCTGGGACATGATGAGACAAAAGGGGAAGTTTGGGAACACTTGGAGAAGCTCGGACAAGAAACTGCTCACTGAGATCGAGGAGGAGTTCGAGCAAGGCAGGTCGATCTAGCCAAGATCGACCAGAAGATCGAGGAGCTCGGACCGTTTCAAGAAGAAGATCGAGGTCAAGATCGACCAAGCCCAGTCGTGCGAGTGTACGGACGTGGAGACACATGCAGAAAAGATCGACCTAGAGATCGGAGTCACGGGTCGATCTAAGAGAGATCGGCCACCAGAATGAGAGTGAGGGTAAATAGTTTTTAGTATTGACGATTGAGAGCGTTTACAAAAGTAGAAACAGAGAAATCAAGTAAAAATGACAAGTCAAGATAAATGTGTAGTGTGAATTGTATGATTAGGATTTGGTCTCTTGTTCTGTGCTACTCCTCTTGGTTTTATAGTTTCAAACTATGTTTAATGTCTTTATTTATTTCGCATGATTTTGTAATAATTGCATTTATTTCAGTGGATTCAGCCGTTTCTAGTCAATACATTGAATTGTTTTTTTCGAATGATTCCTTAAGTCATCCCCGAAATCGACTCGTGGTATGACCATTAGGTTTTACTTTCGTCTCTTCTCTTCGGACTAAACGAGTTTTACGCTTGACTTTAATTTGAACATTTCCACTTTGGTAAGTATGTTTATCTCGTGGTGGATCTTAGATTTTACTTTTTATTGAAAGTAAAATTCTAGACCGAAATTTATATGCCAACAATTATATATTTATTATTCACAATCTTTCTATACTCCTCATATTATATGATATATTTAACATAAAATCCACTAGAAATCTAATGAACCAGATAATTACTCTAAAATTTCTCATGTAGTAAAATTTTCTAATGTAGGAGACTAAGACTAATACGGTATTTTTTGTTTTATCGATTCAAGTCAATTTGCTAAGTTCATTATAATATCTTCATCTTATCTGTCTTTGCTAACTTTACATCCCAGTTTCTTTTGGTTTGGGCCCAACAGCTCGTGCATTGTTTTGTTTTAGTTGGTTCTCAATCAACATATACAATTCAAAGAATAAAATGGAATAGTTTAATAAGCGCACGAAGGGGTCATGGAACAGTGTTGACAGCTAATGTGGTTTGGTAGTATTTCGTTGTTTTAGTTCTGAATAATGGATTTAGGATTGGAATCATTTTTTCCTTGATGAACTGAACATGAAATTATTTGTTTGTTATAATATTGAGAGTTGAGAACAGCGAAGCCGTGATGGGTTTTATTTTGCTTCGATGACAACTCGAACATAGACTCCTCACAAGTCACAAGACCTGAGAGACTTATTGTCTAAAAAGTGGTGGTCTTTTTTTTTCTTGGACACTTCTCGTTGTCTTTTGTAACTCTCTACAGACTCTACTGAACAGTTTTTAACAGAAATTTCCCAAGCATCCGACTAATTTCAACAACAAAAAAAAACAAATCCAGAAATTGAGTACGCCTACTTTGTAAGGAGATTCCCCCAAAAACATAAATGACCAAATAGCATGCGTGTTAAACTGTGCCGAAAGTGATCACGTATCTTTGGATGCTTGATACTTGGTGGAAGAAAGATTGATCAATTAATGTATATACCGTTGTTTTTGGGAATTGTATATTGGGTTTTTAGTTAAGGAAATTGTATATACGGGTTTGGTATCGAATAGGGACATTCTGAACTGTAGTACTTGCTCAGCAAGCTCATTCTGTGTATATATTGTAACCGAATAATCTTAGTGAAATACACAGAAAATTCACCAATCTTTGTGCTCTATAATTTTACATGGTATCAGAGCTTGGTACGAAATCAACTTCGAGCACAATGAGCGGTGAAGACAACAAAGAAAAATCGGTGGAACAAGGAAAGATGGTGGCGCCAATCTATCAATTGGCGGCCAATGAAAATCCTGGTGTAATCATTGCACATGTACAGTTCAACGGAGACAACTATGACGAGTGGACTCAGGCGATAAGAACAGCGTTGAGAGTCAAGAAGAAGTTCGGGTTCATAGACGGATCCGTAGTAGAGCCAGAGGAGGATGCACCGGAGTTTGAAGATTGGGTGTCCGCGAATTCCATGGTGTGTCTCTGGATACTGAATACGGTGGATCCAAAGATCAGGAGAACATTGTCGAACAAGGAGAGCCCACAAGACTTGTGGAGAGAAATCAAGGACCGATTCTTGGAAGGGAATGGACCGAGGATCCAAGAGATCAAAGCAGAACTCGTGCGTTTGAGGCAAGGTAATCTCAGTGTGATTGATTACTTTGTAAAGCTTCACATGCTGTGGGAAGATTTTTCAAATTACGACCCTGCACCTGTTTGCCATTGCGGAAAGTGCACTTGTAATCTAAGTGCAGAATTTGAGAAGAAGAGAGAAGATGATCGCATTCATCACTTCTTGTTGGGTCTCGATGATGCGATTTATGGAGCGGTGAGAGCGTCCATAATCAGCGCCGACCCTCTTCCCAACATGAATCAAGTGTATGTGAAGGTGAAATCTGTCGAAAGGATCGACACAGTGATGAGAGGAAGAGAAAGCCAGAATACGCAGGTAGCGTTTGTGGCTCAAGCGAAACAGGGAGGGTTTAGGAGTGAAGATAAAAGCAAGCTCGTATGCACAGTTTGCAAGAAAAATGGTCACTTGGCAGAGACGTGTTTCCAAGTGATCGGACATCCACCATGGTGGGGTGAAAAACTGCGTTCAAATGGACGTGGAGGAGGACAAAGCTAGCGTGGCGGAGGTCGCGGAATGGGACGTGGTCGTGGTGGAATGATTCGGGCAAATGCTGCGACAGTTGTTGTGTCAGGAGAGACGAGCGCTGAAGCGGAGAAGTATGGATACGCCGGGCTGAGCAATGAACAGTGGACAACGCTGATCAAAATGTTGGAAGAAAAACAGAACACTGCTCCATGTCTTCAAGGTAAATATGTTCTCTCAGACTGGGTTCTTGATACTGGAGCCTCTAACCACATGACAGGTTATAGAGATATGTTGATTGATCATAAATATGTATTGGCATGCTCTGTGGGATTGTCGAATGGGACACGGAGTTTGTGTCGAGAAAAGGGAACAGCTGTTTTTGATGAAGATTTCAAGCTGAAAAATGTGTTGTTTGTGCCAGATTTGAAATGCAATTTGATCTCAGTTTCACAGCTTATTGCCGATTTAGATGTAGTTTTGCAAATTGCTAACAAGGGTTGTGTGGTTCAGGACCGTACAACGAGGAACCTGAGTGGAGTGGGGGAGCTTAGAGATGGTCTCTATTTCTTTCGTCGTTTGACAAGATTTAATGATTTCCGTTTGAATAAAGACGAGACTGAAGATGTGTGTCATTAAAGGCTGGGACATCCGTCTAATGGAGTTTTTGATTTACTTCCAGTTGTAGGCAGTAGAGTTAAGGATTTTTCTACTTGTAATACTTGCTTGAAAGCAAAACAATGTCGTGACATGTTCCATTCAAGTGATAATAAAAGTTCTAGTGTTTTTGAAATGATTCATGTCGACTTGTGGGGGTCTTATCGAATTGCAAGTATCTGTAACTCATACTACTTTCTCACAATAGTTGATAATTTCTCGAGAGGTGTGTGGGTATATCTGCTGCGTAACAAGGGACAAGTAGGAAAAACTCTTCGTGAGTTCATGGCGTTAGTGAAAAGACAATTTGACAAGGCTGTGAAAGTGGTTAGAAGTGATAATGGGACAGAATTCACGTGTCTCACCGATGAATTTCGTGCAAATGGAATTACACATCAGACGTCATGTGTTGGGACACCGCAGCAGAATGGCAGGATAGAACGAAAACATCGCCATATTTTGAATGTGGCACGTGCAATCTTATTTCAGTCGTCGCTTCCTGTGAAGTTCTGGGGAGAGAGCATCTTAACTGCCGCTCATATAATTAATCGAACACCATCAAAGCTGTTGAAAGGAAAAACTCCATTCGAAATTATCCATGGAAGGTTACCTGAATTTGATAATCTCAAAGTTTTTGGATGTTTGGCCTTTGCGCATAAACAGAGAAGAAGTGGCGACAAATTTGAATCACGAAGTAGGAAAAGTGTGTTTGTTCGATATTCTTTTGGGAAAAAGGGATGGAGTTTGTTCGATCTTGACACAGAAGAGATATTTGTGTCTCGTGACGTTGTGTTCGTAGAAAACAGCTTCCCTTTCTCCTCTGTAATTTGCGAAAATCAGAGAGCTGATTGGATTGGAATGGGTGAGCCTGAAACAGTGATTGCATCAAGAGCAGAGGAAATCGTGAATGATATACAAATAATCAGTGAGATTTCTGTGGCTGTTCCAGCAACTCCAGAGATTGATACAGAAGAAAACGGAGAAGCTGTAGAACATGCAGTTTTCGTGAATACTGCAAAACCTGAATTTGCAGAATCTGAATTTGAAGAACCTGCAACCGGTATTGTTGTTGAACCTGCAGTTGTTGATGCTGCAGTTGAAGAATTGGGACGTGGCTGCAGACAAAAACAGCCTTCCACGAGATTGAAGGATTTTGTGCTACACACTGTGTGTGACCCACATAATCCACTTGAAGAAACGGTGGAGTTTGAAGACACCATCGATTATCCATTATCACAATATCTCGATAACAGCAACTTCTGTGCAAGTCATCGGGCTTTCCTGGCTGCAATCAGTGCCGAAATAGAGCCCAATACGTTTCGCGATGCAGTCATTTACGAGGTCTGGCGAGGAGCTATGAAATTGGAAATGGGTGCACTGTAAGAGAATGCAACATGGGACTTGGTGCAGTTGCCTCCTGGTAAAAGAGCAATAGGATGTAAATGGGTGCATAAGATAAAGTATCGAGTAGATGGTACTATAGAGAGATACAAGGCGAGATTGGTGGTTCTTGGAAATCGCCAAGAGGAAGGAGTTGATTACACAGAGACGTTTGCACCGGTGATCAAAATGACAACAATTCGTGTGTTTTTGAGTGTTGCAGTGGCAAATAAATGGGAATTGCACCAAATGGATGTGCATAAGGCATTTTTGCACGGAGACTTGGAGGAGAAAGTATATATGAAGCCTTCACCGGGATTCAAGACGGATGATCCGAATCTGATATGTTGTTTGAGAAAATCCTTGTACGGGCTTAGGCAAGCTCCTAGATGTTGGTATGCAAAGTTGAGAGATGCTCTCAAAACATATGGATTCACTCAGTCATACTCAGATTATTCTCTGTTTTCGAAAACTCGAGGATCCTCGGAGATGTGTGTGCTGGTGTATGTTGACGATTTGATTATTGGAGGGAATGATTCTCACGCAATAGCAGATTTCAAGGCTTACTTGGGGAAGTGTTTTCATATGAAAGACTTACGTCCTTTGAAATATTTTTTGGGTATTGAGGTGGCTCGAAATGCAGAAGGAATATTTTTCTGTTAACGAAAGTATACTCTTGACATAATTGGAGAGGCCGGTATGTTGGGTTCGAAGCCAGCAACATTTCCCATCGTGCAGCAGCACAAAATTGGCACTTGCCGAAGGGCCTTTGCTTGGTTCTCCGGAAAGATATAGGAGGCTAGTGGGTCGTTTGATTTACCTTGCTGCTACCCGTCCAGATTTTATGTATACTGTTCATATTTTGTCACAATTCATGCAGTTTCCTCGCACTGATCACTGGGATGCTGCATTGCGCGTCGTGCGTTACTTGAAAGGTATGTCTGGCCAAGGGATAGTTTTGCGATCTGATTGTGATTTGAAAGTACATAGCTGGTGTGACTCCGATTGGGCGGGATGTCCTTTGACAAGACGGTCTGTTGGCGGATGGTTTGTGACTCTTGGAAAGTCACCAGTTTCGTGGAAAACCAAGAAACAAGATGTTGTTTCTCATTCTTCCGCAGAGGCGGAATATCGCTGTATGTCTAAGACGTTAAACGAATTGAAATGGTTACGGCAGCTACTTGAGGATTTTGGAATCACTGATGTAACTCCAATGGACTTGCACTGTGATAATCAAGCTGCATTGTACATCGCAGCAAACCCGGTGTTTCATGAACGCATCAAACACGTTGAGAGAGACTGTCACAGTGTTTGTGATGCTGTTCAAGACGGGACCATTGCTACTCGGAAGGTAAACACAAAGGATCAATTGGCAGATATATTTATGAAAGCTTTTGGTCGTCGAGAATTTGAGCTTCTTCTGTCCAAGTTGGGAACGGGCAACCCACACGCTCCAACTTGAGGGAGGGTGTTAAGCTGAGCCGAAAATGATCATGTATCTTTGGATGCACGATACTTGGTGGAAGAAAGATTGATCAATTAATGTATATACCGTTGTTTTTGGGAATTGTATATTGGGTTTTTAGTTAAGGAAATTGTATATACGGGTTTGGTATCGCATAGGGACATTCTGAGTTGTAGTACTTGCTCAGCAAACTCATTCTGTGTATATATTGAAACCGAATGATCTTACTAAAATACACAAAAAATTTACCAATCTTTATGCTCTATAATTGATAACTAGCTTTTTAGCAGGTTAAACAAAGCCTAAAGCATAGTCAAGTCATTGTAGTACTTCAGGTTATCAATCCAAACTAGGGTGTGAAAGGTATTAAGAATACAAGAGCTCAAAGTAAAGCTAAGTGAAATCCGGATTATTTGAGGAGAAATTCTCTAAAAACTACTTGTAACTATAAAACAAAGATGAAAACTATTTTAAAATCCCTACTGAAGGGTTATACAACTAATAGATCACTTTTAAACAACTAGACATTCGATTCAACAGTTTTACAAAATCTAAATCTAAAACCGGATTTATTAATAGATTTGATGGTGAGTAGCTAGATTAAACAAAAATTACTAAAAATAAAACAACTAACAAAATCAAACCAGACAGTAAAGAAAGACCCTAAGCAATTTGTAAAATACAAAAAATATTAAAAACACAATTTTACAAATTTATAGAAACCATAAAGCCAAATTAAACTTATCTAGGAGAGTTTTAGTTAAAGTATTTAAACACAAAGCTAAAGGAAGAAGGTTTTAAGTTTAAATATTAAAAACAGATTCAAGGTTGGGATTCATTCTTAGGGAGGTTGAAAATTCGAACTTGGGGTTTTGAAAACATATTTTTACACACTAAGGTGCTATCTCTAGGCCTTAAGAAGCTATATTAGATTTACCCATGGTGTATGGTGTAAATCCTTTCTTCACCCCTTCCTCCTAACCCATGATGTTTGGTGGAAAGATAGGGTGAAGAACATTAAGCTCTGATCTTAAATAATGGCCTTACTAACCCCCCTCACATCCATGGTGTATAGGAAGGGAAAGATTAGTATCTTGGATTTGGTTTTAGGGGATTTCCTAAGTCTTTTTGAGATAAGGAAATCCCTTGAATCAAAGAGATCTTTCTCAAGAGTCTCTAGGCTTTAAGCCATCCAAATCCAAGAAGAGAAATAGATGAAGAACAAGAAAATACCCAAAATCTAATTTTCAACCCCCTTAATCATCCCAACCCCAAACCTTAGTGTATTACTCACAAGACATGTTCAACCCTCTCTTAAACACAAGTTTAGAGCTGATGAACATAATCGATGAAACTTAAAAGAGAGACTTGATACTAGAAAATACTATGAAAAATAAAGAGACAAAGAATTTTCACAAAGAGTTTTTCGAGATTTAAGAAGAAAGACTTGACATTAGAATAAAAATTAAAAAGAGATTTTATAAAAACTAGAAGTAACTTATATAAAATAAACTAAGAATTCTTAAAAACACTCAAAAACTAGAGAAACTTACAAGAACACTAAGAAGACTTTAAAGAGAGAATAAGAATTTTTCTTGACTTATTTAGACTAAGAAGAGATGATTGAAAACTGAATGATTTATTACAAGCACACACATACTCTTTATATAGAGTTTTAAATATGGCTCTTGGCCTAAAAAGAGGGGTTAAGGGGCAAGAGACAAGGGGCAAGAGACAAGGGACAAGAGACAGAAAGTATGTCTACCACTTTCACTAAAGCATAAAAACTTTTCTGGGTCAACTTCAGATGGTTCGAGTGGTTCAGTCGATCGGTCAGTCGATCTACTTCTGGATCGAGTCAGTTGGTCGATCTTTGACTCGATCAGTGTTTGGTTCGGGTGGTTCAGTCGATCGGTCAGTCGATCTTCTTTGGATCGGCTCAGTTTGGTCGATCATGCGGTCGATCTATTCCTAGATCGAGTAGTTCTGCTCGATCTACCTCTCGATCTTGGCTGAATCGACTGGCCTTGGTCGATCGTGCGGTCGATCTTTGCTCCTTTTCTTTTGTCCAAGTTTTCTTTTTGATTTCTGCCAACTTTTATGCTCTTCTTTCATCTTCTTGTTAATGCTCAGCACCCATCACAGTTCCAAGTACTCTAAACAGCCTGAAAAGGATGCAAATATGCAAGAAACCATGCAAATGCTAATGCAAAGTGTTCTAGGACTTAAAATGGTACAAATGATGCAAACTAGTCCATTATGAATGATGTAAGCATGAAAAACCTATTCTAAATGCAAGCTAAATATGCGAAATATATGAGTATATCAACTCCCCCAAACTTGCCTTTTGCTTGCCCTCAAGCAAACAAAATTCAAGCTAGGAAGAGATGAAAACAAAAATGGGGGCTCAAATCCAATAGTGTTTTTTTTTTTTTTTTTAAATGTAATAATTCAAAGGTCCTTGTTCTCAATTCTAGGATGCAGTATACAAGCATTTACTCAAAAGGACTTAGCCATAATCATCACAAATCGAAATTCAAATCATGACTTGTTTATTCCAAGCAATCCAAGAATCAAAACCTTTGACATTCATTAAGAGCTCCAAACCGTGAATCACACTTGTGCAATTTAAAACCGAATACATTTGGCAAGGGTTAAGGTTATGAGATAAAAATGATCTCATTCAAATGGGTACTCCAAGCAATGGTTTCTCTCAAAAATGGTTGAACTTATACATAATGCTAAAGGTAAAAGGCAATACATGCATACATGACTAGACTCACATCTACCCAAGCATACTTACAATGATCCTAATCCCTCTCTCAATCATTTTTATACTTTCCAAGCTCACTCATCCTCTAGAAACTACCCAAATCAACAAGGCTATTCACGCCAAGCTTAAACCCACAAGAACTTCATCAAACACTTTCTTTAGGGAAATTTCTAAAACTTTGCTTAAGGCTAGTGGTATGGTCATAAATATTAGCTCTTTTTCTTTCTTTTGATAGCTTTCTAAAAATATTTCTTTTATGCATTTGGCCACTAGGACTCTTTTTTTTTTCTTTTTCTTTGCTTGAGCTTTGTCTTACAAATCAAGATTAACCACTAGAAATATGTATCCCTTTTTCATCTTTTTCCTTAACACCTTCTCATTCTCAAACCCGTGAACTCCAAATTCCTAATCAAGCTTAAAACTAGCTATAATATGCAAAGCCAGTAACATTATGAGAGCCTAAACATGTCGCCCAAAACCTAACACTTTATGCCAAGTTCAAACAGAAAATAAGGCCTCACAATTTAAAAACACACACGAAATTTGGCTTGAAATAAGGCAAGGGTCAAGGTGAGGTATTCTATTTAGGCTTACAAAGAGTGGTGAAGTGAATAAAAAAATCCTAAATATTTTTTTGTAATCCATGTATTCTTTTTTTAATTGCACAAACATGATAATTAGATGTTCATGTTTAAGGTTCCGATTTTTAAGTAAGGATTCAAGTCATGCTTTTTTCAACTTTAAGCCAAGAAAATCGAATCAAATGGTCCAAGCATGGTTAGAACTTAATTTCAAAGTTGCACAAGGCATCAAAGAACTACTAACTAGGGCCTTGAACCGATACAAGAGCTTAAAACACTTTTTTTAAAGAAAATTTTTCATCATTGCCCCCTATGCATATGAGTGATGCAACTTATATGATAAAAATCTAGACTCAATCCTACAATATTTGACAATGCAAATGCAAGCTATATGAATTTTTTTTTTTTTTCGAAATTTTTAAGAGTTTTAATGATTTTTTTGTATTTTTCTATGCAAAATTTTTTTTTATGAATCAAGATGACTCAAAAAAATGAAAAATAAGATCAAATAAAATATGTCAAAGCACAAACTCTCCTCCCCCAAACTTGAATGACACCGTCTCGGTGTTAAACAAATTCAAGAGAAGACACACAAAAAGAAAAGATAAAATGCATGTTATGTACAAAGGTTGGTGTTTTGGTACCTTGGGGCTTGTTGTGGCTGGGGCTGGGATCGAACAGGTTGGTCAGCCTTAGGCACCTATCTTGGCAATAGATTGAGTGGCATGGATCAATCAAGCCACCGCTTGGTGCTGGAGATCGATTAAACCAACTCGGTCTAGCCATTGATCTCTCTCGGCATGCCTCTTTGCCCTTGTTATTTAACTCCCTAGAACTTGGTTTTCGGTATCCATCTACCTTGATCCTGCTCACACACACTTAAAAACATAATCTAGACATGAAATAAAAAATTTATACACAAAGATAGACATGGGATTGCCTCCCAAGTGCGCTTTGCTTAAAGTCTCTTAGCTTGACTTTACTTGGTTAGGCTAGTGGGGGGTCTTGGAGAGGCAACGTGGTGCTCTCCTTGCTGCAGTCACTCGCCATGTAGGGCTTGACTCTATGCCCATTCACTGTGAAATTTTCTCCACTCTTCCCAACCAAAGTTACAGCTCCATATGGTAATACTTCTCTAATCTCATACGGCCCGGACCACCTAGACTTGAGCTTTCCAGGGAACAGCTTCAATCTTGAGTTATAGAGTAGAACCATGCATCCTTCTTTGAGCTCCTTGTGCACCAGCTTCTTGTCATGAAAGGCTTTGGTCATTTACTTGTAAATCTTGGCGCTCTCATAGGCATCCATCCTTATCTCATCAAGCTCTTGAAGTTGTATTAATCTCTTTTCTTGGGCGGTCTTGAGATTGTAGTTGAGTTGCTTCACAGCCCAAAGAGCCTTGTATTCTAACTCCACAGGAAGATGACAAGACTTGCCATAGAGGAGGTTAAAAGGCGTGGTTCCAATGGGAGTTTTGTAGGCTGTTCTAAACGCCCATAGAGCGTCATCAAGCTTGCTAGACCAAACTTTTCTAGTGACTCACACGGTCCTCTCTAGTATAGTCTTGATTTGTCTATTTGAAACCTCCACTTGGCCACTTGTTTGAGGGTGATAGGGCGTGGCCACCTTGTGCTTAACACCATGTTTTCTCAAGAGACTTTCAAAAAACTTTGTTGATGAAGTGGCTGCCTCCATCGCTAATCACCACCTTAGGGACTCCAAATCTTGGAAAGATGATCGTTTTGAAAAGTATAACCACCACCTTTGAATCGTTTGTTGGTGAGGCCATGGCTTCCACCCATTTATACACATAGTCTACTGCTACAAGAATGTACTTGTTGCCATATGATGATGGAAACGGGCCCATAAAATCGATCCCCCATACGTCGAAGATCTCTACTTCAAAGATTAGCGATTGTGGCATCTCGTTTCTTTTGGTGATGTTCCCGGTTCTTTGGCATGCTTCACATGACTTGATGAATTCATGCGCATCTTTGAAGAGTGTAGGCCACCAAAACCCAGCTTGGAGAACCTTTGTAGCAGTCTTGAAACTCGCAAAATGTCCCCCATAGGTCATACCGTGGCAATGTAGAAGTATGTCTCTCGCTTCTTCTCTTGTGACGCATCTTCGGTACATACTGTCCACACACCTTTTGTACAGGTAAGGTTCATCCCAGAAGTAGTGTGAGACGTCTCTCATGAATTTCTTCTTGTGGTACCGGTCCAGATGAGTAGGCTCTTCCCCACAAGCTAAGAAGTTGACAATATCCGCATACCAAGGGAGATTTTCTTC
>JAHZTW010000004.1:64876691-64894056 GCA_020283515.1 Alliaria petiolata | reverse complement strand
TCTGATCTTAGGTTAATTAATAGATGCGAGAGTATTATTGATTGCCTGAACTAATGTTAGATGAGCAAAATACCTATTCGCAAAGAGATTTGGTTTAGGGTTTTGTGAACAATTGAACCTGAACTTTAATGCTTGTTTGAATCGATAGGATTTGCAAAGAGATTTGGAATTCTAGGGTTTAGACATAGATAATCTTCGCAGCGAGAGTTGGTTGATTTTACATTAGTGTTTCGAGTTCTAGAACAGTTCTTCATAATTCCTAACATTCTGTCTAGACCTGCAATTTAGATCACCTGAGAATTTCCCTGAACCTAGCGTTTCGTCTCCTGAATTTACTAAGTTTTAAATTGCTTTCTGTTTCTAGTTTTACATTCTCACTTAGCCTAATTCGAAATTAGAAATTCGCTGTGTGACTATCCCTTCTCTGTGGATTCGATCCCTAAGTACTACAACTGATCTCTTAATTTGAGAGAGTTGCTTAGGGTAAATTTGACCCATATCACTTCTCTACCAGCTGTTTCTTGAAGCGTCCAGGGAAGGGGAGCTTTGGTTTGTAAGGTGGAGGTATGAATATATTTTTTTCTTTGGTCGTTTCCCCCACTTGTTTTTCCAAAACTGCTTCTTTGCCCTTGCTTGCCCTTTCGATGTAGACATTGTCGAAGGTGATCTCTTGATCATTTAAAAGATCACCCTCCCCCTCTTGAACCACAATGTCCTCATTGTCTTTTGCTGTAGACGTTGGTGCGACTTCCTTTCCACTACTTAGAGTGATCACATTCGCATACTCCTTTGGATTAGTCTCACATTGTCCAGGTAGAGTACCTTGGCCGCTTGTGCTAGCTTTCCCCTTCTCCAGCTGGCATAATTTGTTGTTGATGTTGCTGATCTGGGTTGAGACCTCGGTGAGAGAGGAGACTAGCCGATTGTTAATGGCTACAAATTTTTGATCGTTAGAGGCTTGCCCTTGGAGAATTTGTTGGAACATTGCTTGTACCAAATCTTGAGTAATTGCTGGAGTTTGTTGTTGCTGTGGCATGAAACCGGGAGGGTACGGTTTGTTCCCTTGCTGTTGGTGTCCTTGGTAAGATCCTTGTCTTTGCCCTTGATACCCAGCGTTTTGTTGGAGTCCACCTTTGTTGTATGGTACAAATGGTTTGCCTTGGTTTGCTTGTTGTGTAGGGTACACTTGGTCTTTTGGATTTTTCACATTTGTTCTTCTATATGACAAGTTGTTTTTGTTGTTTCCTTGATACCTTGGAGCATATCCCTGTGGCTTAGGATAGTCTTGGTTAGCAACCCAATTTGCTTCCTCAAATTCTTCTTCATTTCGTATTTGAGACAAATCTGCGGCTTCACCGACGAAGTGGACATGTTTTTGGTTGGCAATCATCATCTTTTCAATTTTTTCATGGAGCGACTTCAACTCCTTCTTGTGTGCCTCCAGTTCTTGTCCTCTTGGTGCTCTGTCATAATCCTCTGAATAATTTCCATCACTCAAAGCTAGGTTGTCGATGAGCTCCATTCCATCGTGGACATCTTGTCCAAGAAAGTTCCCTCGGCTTGCTGTGTCAAGTAGCATTCGAATTTTGGGCAAGGCTCCACGGTATATTGTGCTCAAGAGAGTCTCCTCTGTGAAGCCGTGGTGAGGACACTGGATGGTGTAGTCCTTGAACCGCTCCATTGCTTCACTAAAGCTTTCATTGTGCCTTTGAGTAAAACCGCTTATCTCGCTCCTTAGCCTAGCAGTTCTTGTGCTTGAGAAGAATTTTGAGAGGAAGGCTTTTTTGCAATCTACCCAGGACGTGATGGTGCCTTGTGGTAAGGTCTTCTCCCAATGCCTTGCTTTGTCCCCAAGAGAGAAGGGAAAAAGCCGTAGCTTGAAGCTGTCCTCGGATATGCCATTTATTTTTATCATGCCACACACTTGCTCGAAGTTGTCCAAGTGCTATAGTGGGTCTTCCATAGCCAGGCCATGGAATTTGTTGTTTTGGACCATAGATACGAAGCCTGGCTTGATCTCGAAGTAGTTATTTTGCACTGGTGGAGGCGTGATGCCGAAGCGATTGGTGTGTGTGTTCGGTGCATCACCGGCTCCGATGATGCGTGGTGCCCTTTGTGGATGGTAAGGTTGTCCGATTCCTCTGCCAGCAGCAGCGTGTTGAGGTGGATCCTCCACCTGGTCGTGGTCAGCCATGACCTCTTGATGGTACTCTTCGATATCTAGTAGGAGTCTTTCCCTCCTATGTCTTGTGCTTCCAAGTTGGTGGATGTTGTCCAGTGGTGCTAGTAGGTTGTTGTCACCTCTAGACCTCAGGTTCATATACCTGAAAACACAAGTACACAATTTTGGAATTAGTAACTAAATAGAAAAAGAAAACTTAGTCTCCACTAAGCTCCAAATCTTAACAAATTCACTTAAAAACCCGAATTCGGCAACGGCGCCATTTGATAACTAGCTTTTTAGCAGGTTAAACAAAGCCTAAAGCATAGTCAAGTCATTGTAGTACTTCAGGTTATCAATCCAAACTAGGGTGTGAAAGGTATTAAGAATACAAGAGCTCAAAGTAAAGCTAAGTGAAATCCGGATTATTTGAGGAGAAATTCTCTAAAAACTACTTGTAACTATAAAACAAAGATGAAAACTATTTTAAAATCCCTACTGAAGGGTTATACAACTAATAGATCACTTTTAAACAACTAGACATTCGATTCAACAGTTTTACAAAATCTAAATCTAAAACCGGATTTATTAATAGATTTGATGGTGAGTAGCTAGATTAAACAAAAATTACTAAAAATAAAACAACTAACAAAATCAAACCAGACAGTAAAGAAAGACCCTAAGCAATTTGTAAAATACAAAAAATATTAAAAACACAATTTTACAAATTTATAGAAACCATAAAGCCAAATTAAACTTATCTAGGAGAGTTTTAGTTAAAGTATTTAAACACAAAGCTAAAGGAAGAAGGTTTTAAGTTTAAATATTAAAAACAGATTCAAGGTTGGGATTCATTCTTAGGGAGGTTGAAAATTCGAACTTGGGGTTTTGAAAATATATTTTTACACACTAAGGTGCTATATCTAGGCCTTAAGAAGCTATATTAGATTTACCCATGGTGTATGGTGTAAATCCTTTCTTCACCCCTTCCTCCTAACCCATGATGTTTGGTGGAAAGATAGGGTGAAGAACATTAAGCTCTGATCTTAAATAATGGCCTTACTAACCCCCCTCACATCCATGGTGTATAGGAAGGGAAAGATTAGTATCTTGGATTTGGTTTTAGGGGATTTCCTAAGTCTTTTTGAGATAAGGAAATCCCTTGAATCAAAGAGATCTTTCTCAAGAGTCTCTAGGCTTTAAGCCATCCAAATCTAAGAAGAGAAATAGATGAAGAACAAGAAAATACCCAAAATCTAATTTTTAACCCCCTTAATCATCCCAACCCCAAACCTTAGTGTATTACTCACAAGACATGTTCAACCCTCTCTTAAACACAAGTTTAGAGCTGATGAACATAATCGATGAAACTTAAAAGAGAGACTTGATACTAGAAGATACTATGAAAAATAAAGAGACAAAGAATTTTCACAAAGAGTTTTTCGAGATTTAAGAAGAAAGACTTGACATTAGAATAAAAATTAAAAAGAGATTTTATAAAAACTAGAAGTAACTTATATAAAATAAACTAAGAATACTTAAAAACACTCAAAAACTAGAGAAACTTACAAGAACTCTAAGAAGACTTTAAAGAGAGAATAAAAAATTTTCTTGACTTATTTAGACTAAGAAGAGATGATTGAAAACTGAATGATTTATTACAAGCACACACATACTCTTTATATAGAGTTTTAAATATGGTTCTTGGCCTAAAAAGAGGGGTTAAGGGGCAAGAGACAAGGGGCAAGGGACAAGAGACAGAAAGTATGTCTACCACGTTCACTAAAGCATAAAAACTTTTCTGGGTCAACTTCAGATGGTTCGAGTGGTTCAGTCGATCGGTCAGTCAATCTACTTCTGGATCGAGTCAGTTGGTCGATCTTTGACTCGATCAGTGTTTGGTTCGGGTGGTTCAGTCGATCGGTCAGTCGATCTTCTTTGGATCGGCTCAGTTTGGTCGATCATGCGGTCGATCTATTCCTAGATCGAGTAGTTCTGCTCGATCTACCTCTCGTTCTTGGCTGAATCGACTGGCCTTGGTCGATCGTGCGGTCGACCTTTGCTCCTTTTCTTTTGTCCAAGTTTTCTTTTTGATTTCTGCCAACTTTTATGCTCTTCTTTCATCTTCTTGTTAATGCTCAGCACCCATCACAGTTCCAAATACTCTAAACAGTCTGAAAAGGATGCAAATATGCAAGAAACCATGCAAATGCTAATGCAAAGTGTTTTAGGACTTAAAATGGTACAAATGATGCAAACTAGTCCATTATGAATGATGTAAGCATGAAAAACCTATTTTAAATGTAAGGTAAATATGCGAAATATATGAGTATATCAATAATTTTACAATGCGCGTAAAATTTGGACATAGTAAAATTAAATACGAAGTTGTAGAAAATTTACGCCATTGACGCTAATCTATTGTATTACTGTGCCACCACACGCGAGTTTTAACTCTTTACTCTCTTCTCTTCCATTAATCTAAAAAGTCCTATTGGACCCTATTTGGATTAATCCCAATCGTGTGTGTGGACTTTGGAGGAAACTACGAGAAAGTGAAAATAACGAAGGGCGTCCTTTTCACGTGCCAAGCACATGCAGTGCGGTCGGGTGAGATATATGCATCTCCCCAATTTTCTATAATTGTTATCAAATTTTTTTTTTGGGTTAAAAATTGTTAGCAATTCTATCTTCATTATCTAATCCTCTTTGTTTCACTAACCTTCTTTGCTTTCTTACTTTGTTTTTTTTTTTTTTTTTTAAATTTGCTACTTTATTGATCTGTCATTTGATTCACTTTGTTTCTCATGTCATGTTATATGGGTCTATCTTTACCAAACATAGATGATCAACTAAATTTAATTAAGATGGTGAAAGAACAAACAAAAAAAACATTTTTGTATGGTAATAAAATGTTAATCTCCTCCTAGAATCGCTGTAGTTCATTGTTGCAAAGCATTTTTTTGGTGTAAGATTATTTGTTTTTTAATACGTCAGATTAGTGGTAATTTATTTTATAAATAATTTGTGATAAAAGTCCAAAGTCCTTTGATCGGGCGACAGAGATCCAGCGGTCATTATATTGTCTCTCCTAAGTGAAGACCAAATGCCTCCATTTTATTTTTGGTAAAATTTCAATTATTATACTACAATATGTACGTCTCTTAAACACTGATGAGGACGACAAAAAAAAGGAAGCAAAAACACTGCTGAGATGTTAGATTTAACGTAAGAGACAAAATCTCATAATTATGCTTCTTCTTTTCAACTTCACAATTATGCATTTGATATTGTGGATTGTAAACAAAAAGTAAAATTAATGTCCTACTTCGGAACAAACTTCAAAAAGTAGTCAAACTATACCTTCTTAAGTGGTGCTCGATCGAATAGGATTAGACAAGTTCCATTTTCAAGATTTCCAACTGATTACGATTATTTAACAAGTAATGGAGCTTGAAATTTTAATCCAATTCTAAGTGAAAGAAGTATTTACTTAATTAACTCATTTATATGAAAATCAATAAATTGTTAAGTAACCAAGTGGTGGTGGTTTAGTGATTCCCACTTGAAGAGGAGTTGCCCTGTTGATCTAGGTCAGGAGTCGATTCCCCTCAAGCGTGGAATTATTAAATTATTTCCATTTGGCCACACGAATATTAGCATTTGCTTTCGGCCCATTTGAATACCCGGAGAGAGGGTCTATCCATAGGATGCATCTTTTCCTTAATAAATAAATATTAAAACAAAAATCCAATGTTTGCTTTTAAATACCTAGGTACATACATTCATACGCTAGAGAAACTTTAGTGATCATAAAAAAAAACTATATTTTTTGTAAAACATTAAAGGAGAATTTTTAAAATATATATTCTATTGATATCATTTTTCAAAACTAGTTGTTATCATTTTCAAAAGAATTATATATTTTCACAAAATAGTTTATAAAAATACATGTTGTAAAATGTATAAATTTTCTACTTTCATAAACATGTTGAAAAATTATATTTATAAAAAAAAAATTCTGTAATGGTATTTTAAAAGAGATTACCAAAAACTATTTTTTCAAAATTTTCCAAATGCCATTAACGTGATTACTTACAAAATATTACCTCAATCACTTAATTACTTAGATGCATATGTTTAGACTTCCTTAACTATGATGTTATGTTTGAAAGGAAATTATACATAATTTCCACAACTCCTCAACTCTCCTATGAACAGTATAGATGCAAAAATATCAGCAATTAAAGATTTATTTTTATAATAGTTCCGGAAACCGGTTTATTTTTAAATACAAATGATCGAGAATTAGAAAAGACAAAAATGATTTAGTATTAAATAACAAAAGAGTATGAAATATTCAGCCCAGGTGTGAAATCAAACGAGCACAAAATTTCGGTCTGAAACAAAGAGATGAGAACAAAGAGTACGAGAATTTGAGTTAAACTGCGTATTCTAATTTGTGTGTGTTGAAATTTCATTTCTTGTAGTCTTTCTACGATATATACCGTTTTAATAGTTACCAATCACAAAAAAAAATACAGAAAATATTACAAAAAATGTTACATTCTGCTTTTTTGTACCGCTTTCATTTTTTTTCTTCACTCGTATTGTTTTTTTTTTACATTTTTTAATTATTTTATAACTGGTTATCACTTCTTGTATAAATTTAGGTTATCAATCGTATCTGTTATCCAACATTTCTTAAGAAAAGAAAAGAAAGACTTATAGATTCGCCAAAAGAGATTACCGTTAAAAATAGACTAAATAAATGTCATTAAGTGACTATGTTAAACTATAATTTTTGAGAGATCCAAATAATGCAACAGTGATTAGAAAAATGAAAAGAAGAGTGAAGTGTAAAGGAAGAAGGGGACAAAGACAGTAGACACTAGTACGTGTTTCATTAATTTTTTACCATCAAATTTGGACCTTTTCTCGGGAAAAGATGGAACTACAAGTTTTGGAACCTTTATGGTTAGGCCTTCTTTTACAATTTAAATTAGTTAAATCTTAATGATAAAACAATTTAATATGTTTTTTGCAGGCTCAATAAATGTAGGCATCAAAATGATGGGTTTTCTATTCAAAAGAACCAATTGCAATTAGCCTTCGTTGATCACACACCATATTTTTTTTTCAAATCCGATCGAATGACAAAACGGGAATTTTTAACAAAAAACAAAAAAAAAAAGACAAAACGGGAATTCTTGTATGAGTCACAAAATTTTCCAGTTCGATCAGAAGGATCGGTCCGGGATTTTAAAATACTAATTTCAATGATTCTTTTTTTCCAAAAGCCATGTGATCCAAAAGGTAAGACCAGTTTTAAAAAACTTCGATTGTGAGATCTATAATTTAAATCTCATATAATCGAGAACATTGTATGATGTGTATTTGTAAATCAGAAGAGTGTCCCTTTAAGCATTGTCCCATTTCCCCGTGCAGAGTTTGAAATTGCTGGCTTAAGGCAGATACAGCTCTTCCCTTTTTTTTTATTATTAATTTTTTTTTTTAATAAACCGATTTAAAAAAAAAATAAAAAAAAATTGTCCAACCACTTGACGACACGTGTCGGAAAGAGAGGGAAGAACCGATTCTCAAACCTCTTCTGGAAGAAACGCCTCTCATTTCTCTCTCTGCCAGATCATTTTTTTTTTCTTTTATGTTAAGAACCTTTCAAAATCTCTCCAATGCAGATGCTCTTACATCTTGTTGTAGGGTGGACACTTTATTCATCAATAGTGTGACATGGTAAATAGTACTATTATAAATTTTAGTTATTTTTGGTCATAAATGAAGTTGTCAATTAAATGAAAATGTAATAAAATAAAATAATTGATGATAATATTCTAAAGCTGTTATAATGTTAAAAAAATACTAAAGTTTTATAACTAATAAAATTAAAAATATTATTTTATTTGAGTAAAAAAAATAAACATTGAATAATTTAAGCAGTTTTATTAGTAGTTGATACCAAATCAAACTATTAAGAATAACATACATCAACAAATATGAATATAATTATATTTTATACAGAATATATTTTTGATATTAATATTTTCTTATATCTCTTTTAAAGTGGCAATATTCTTACTTATTTCATTTCCAACCTACAAGCCAAATTTCAATTATTTAAAAAAGCAATTATCCTCACGAAATTATATATATATAAAAAATAAAGAAGACAGATACTTTACCAGTTTTGGAAGAGCCCAATTTGCTGGGGGAAAAAATCTGGAATGTGAAAACCAAAATAATGAATGTCTTCTCTACTAATAAAGCCACTTTGACCAAAGCCTCTCCAACTTATTATTTTAAACCATCAAAGCTTTGCAACTCGCCAACTACCACAAACCCAACTCTCCTATTTCTCTTTTTGCTCTCTCTCTCAGCCATGAGAAGCTAAGTCCATTTGTGTTAAATTGATCATAGAAAAACAAGTTTTATTTCTTTTGTCTTTTAAGAGTGATTAAGAAGAGAAGATCAATTGGATCGAGATGATGGATACGAGACAGAACAGTGTTCATTTCCAAAGACCTACTTTCTTACCAATGTTATGTTCTAGACCTTCAATCAAGAACGTGACCCTTCCGGCTAAATCACATCCAGAGGACCATCAAACCGATCCATTGTCTCCCAAAATAAGCTGCATTGGTCAGGTCAAACGCAGCAACAAGATCGTCGGTTTTCCCACCACCACCTCCTCCTCCATCACTCCCGCCGCTCACCACGGTTACTTTAAACTCAAACGCCTTTTCTCCGGAAAGAATCTCACTTTCTTCGCTCCTCCCACTACCACCACTAGGAGTAGTCGAGGAAGAATAAAAAAGGAAGAGTTTACTAACAAAAAGATTGATGTAATCGACGTTGCTGATTTGGACCCGCCTTTGCCGGTGGTTAAGAAAAAGAATGACGGTGGCGCCGATGGAGATAAAGCGGCGGAGAATCTGTGGAAGAGGAGATCTGGTGGTGGTGGTTGTCAACTACGGAGTTTGCAGATTGAGACCAATGGGACATATCATCTGAAGGTTACAACTGTTTGAGTTTTTGGTTCAAAGTTGTTTCTTTGTTGTTGCAATTTTAGTCTATTAATATATATAGTTTGTACAAATACAAAATTCATAGTCTCCTCTTATTCTTCCGTCTTCTTTACGAGATGATTAAATTAATTATGATTTTTTTTGGATTTTAATATCTATTTTTTATTTTTTTCATATCTGATTTGTTCAAGAAGAAATGGTATAATTTTCACGAAATTTTATGGGTTCATGGAAAAAAAATATATACATATACTAATTATTCAAACTTTTTACTTTTCCAATTAATAAAGTTCAAACAAGCATTTGGGAGGGGATTTTCCTTTTCCTCCCACTCTCAAAACATAGCCGCCGTCTCTCTCTACTCCGATCTTCCTTTCCAGCGAGCGATGTCTCTCACCACCGTCGGAAAAGGGACCCCTTCGTCTCTATTTCCTCCTTTGGCTATTTTTCCCTCGAGATTTCAAGATCTTCATTGTAGATCTGGGTTTTTGATTCGTCTATAAAATGTTGTTGTCGCCGGCGTTGTGGGTCAGTGTTGTATCCGCGATGAGCAACTCTCGCCTTTCCCTTCAGTTGATGCTCGGGGATAGTGTCTCTTTGGGACTGGGTTGGAGTTCTCGTCAAGCTCTCCGTTGGTGTCTCCGTTGACGTCTTTCCCTAGCTAGTACATGCTGCCGTCTCGTGGTCTGGGTTTGTTTGCATGAGTGTTGGTCTAGTCTCCATCTCTGTTTAGCTCGAGGATGGCTTTAAGGGTTCTGTGGCTTTGCTTTCCTCCTCCTCCTTTCCTTGTTTTGTTTTTCAGTTGCAGCGAGCCTGGATCCTCCTGCAGCTGGCCTTTCTCCCATTTTCGTCTGTCTCCTCTCCAAGACGGGTTTGTGTCTCCCTCTTTGTAAGTTTCTCTGGGCTTGTCTTAGTGATAGTAGGATTTTTTAGGTTCAAACAATCAAATTCCTAAAACTCTACTACTCTTGTCATTGTAGTATTTTAGGTATCAATTCAAAGGGGTAGAGATTAAAACATTAGGAATGCATGAAACTATCTAATCTAAGCCATATTCGGGTTAATTGGGTAAACAGTTCAATAAAAACTATTTGCAATCACTAAATGACTACAAAAACTATTTTAAAATCCCTACTGAGGGGTTAACTAACTATCAGACGACTTCTAGGGGTTTAAATAGCACAGTTACTAATTTTCTAAAATCAAAATCTAAAGACAGATAAACTAGACAATTTCTAGTTTCCTAGAATGAATTTTAAAGACTAGTAATTTAATTCTAATGACTTCTAACTCATAACCAGGCTATAAAACAAGACTCTAGGCAATTTCTAAAATACTAAAATCATCAAGAACACTAATTTATGAATTATGAGACTCTAATGCAAGCAATAAGAAAGCTAAATTCGAAATGCAAGAATTAAAAGGCAGGGATTTAAAGATGGGATAATTGAATAAGAAGATTAATATGGCTAACTTGATGTTTATACTCCAACAATTCTCATTTTTAGATATATGAATCTCATTTAGGCTTTCCCATCTTAGGTGGTACTAATCTCATTTGCAAACCTAGATTTTCCCAACTTAGGTGGTACTAGTCTAGTGTTAATCCTCAACCCAATTCCTAATTCTCATTAGCAAGGGGGAAAATTGCAAAGGTGAGAATCTAATCCTAAATGAATCAATAACCCATTTAGACAACCAATATCTTGGTGTAAAAAGGTAAATCTCTTCATTAAGTAGGTTGGGCATTTCATCAAACACCTTGTGGGTGAGAAATGCCCTTGTGTTTAGATTGCATGGTTTATGCAAATCTAACACTAGAACCACTAAATGAGAAAGGGTTTTATGTAGTTAAGTCCTAAACACCAAGCTTTCCACTTAAATCTCCCTAATCTATCCCATCTTCAAATCCAAGAAAGATTGCTCCTTATTCATGTTCAAACCCCTCTTAATCATAAGAGAAGAGGTGTTAAACATGATTAAGGTAAACAAGAAGAAAGATTAAGGCTTAAAACGCAAGTACTTAATTAAAAATCAAAGGTTTACAAAACTAAAGCTTGAAAATAGATAAAGTGTTTCAATGGTGATCCACAAAACCCAAAATGGGGAAGGAGGCTCAGAAAAACGTGGATACCTCTGAAAATTAGGTAAAACATGTTTATATAGGACCACACAAATGGTCCCTTCACTAAAAGACAAAATGTGAGTTGGCAAAGCAAAAGAAGGGAAAAACAGATGGACGGATCGAGCTGGCTGGTCGATCTGTGGCTCGATCCAGGGTGAATCGACTGGACTTGGTCGATCTTCGGCTCGATCCAAGGTCAATCGACTGGACTTGGTCGATCTGTGACTCGATCCACGGCTGAATCGACTGGTTGGTCGATCTGTGACTCGATCCAAGGCTGAAACGACCTGGATGGTCGATCTAAGGCTCGATCTCAGCCTACTTCTTTTTGGCCGAGCTATGCCTTGACTCCAAACAATTCCTAAGCTCTTCTTGTCCATGCCCACTATCCAAACTAGCTCCATGCACACCAAATAACCTGAAAATGATGCAAATATGCAAGAAATATGCAAATGCTAATGCAACATGTCTTAAAACTTAAAATGGAACAAAAGTTACAATTGATCTAAATATGAATGCAATATGAATGCAAAATTTATCCTCAATGAGTGCTAAATATGCGAAATTTTTGAGTACATCAACTCCCTCAAACTTGCATTTTGCTTGTCCTCACGCAAGCAAAGACAAACTAGGAGAAGAAGTTTGAAAATGGGGATTAAATTCCAAAAGTGTTTTTCAAATAAATCGAATCGATGGTCCTTGTTCTTAATCCTAGGATGCAGTATACAAACTCTACTCCAAAGAACTTAGTCATACTCATCACATATTGAATCTCAAATCAAGACTTGTCTATTCCAAACAATCCAAGAATCCTAACCTTTAACATTGATTAAGCATTTTCAAACCGTGAATCACACTTATGCAAGTAAAGACCGAATACATTTGGCTAGGGACATGGTTATGAGATGAAAATGATCTCATTCAAGTGGGTACTCCAATCAATGGTTTTTCTCAAAAAGGATTGAACTTATGCATAATGCTAAAGGTAAAAGGCAATGTATGCATACATGACTAGACTCTCATCTACCCAAATGCACTAACAATAAACCTAATCCCCTCTCATTTAATTTCTTTTACAGCTCACTCACCCTCTAGAAATACCCAAATCAACAAGGCAAGACGCCTATCATAACCCACAAGAACTTCATCAATCACATTCACCTTAGGGAAACTTCTTCACCTTTTCTGATAGCTAGTGGTATGGCCATACATTTATTAGCTCTTCTCTTTTCTTTGGATAGCTCTCTTCTTATATTTTTTTTTCCTTTTATGCACTTGGCCTCTTGGCTCTTTTCTTTTCATTTAATAAGAGAGCTATCATCTTTTCTTTTTAACTTGAACTTTTACACAAAACAGTTCAAGACCAACCACTTAATAATATGTATCCATTTTCTTTCATTTTCCTAACACCTTCTCATTCTTTTATACTCAAACCGTGATCAAAGTAAGCATTTTTATCAACACACGTGAACTCCCACCCCAAATCAAGCCTAAAACTAGCTTCAATATGCAAAGCTAGCATCAATATGAGAGCCTAAACATGTCGCCCTAAACCTAACACTTTATGCCAAGTTCAATCAAAAATTTGGCCTCACAAATTGCAATCACACAAGAATTTTGGCTTGAAAGGAGGGTAAGGGTTAAGGTGTGGATTTCTATTTAGGCTTACAAGAGAGTGGTGAAAGGAATAAGAAAGCCTAAATATGTATATGTATCCATGTATCCTTTTTCAAATGCACAAGTATGATAATTAAAAGTTCATGTTAAGGTTCCAATTTATAGGATAGGATTCAATTCATGTTTGTTTCAACTTTAAGCCAAGAAAATCAAGACAAATGGTCCAAAGATGGTTAGAACTTAATTTTCAAATTTGCACAAAGCATCAAAGGACTACTAACTAGGGCCTTGAACCAATTCATGAGCTTAAAACACTTTACAAGGAAAATTGCCCCCTATGCAAATGCAAGCAACCTAAATGATAAAAATTCTAGACTCAGTCCTAAAGAATTTACAAATGCAAATGCAAGCTACATGAATTTTTTCGAAATTTTTGAAAATTTCTGATTTTCTATGCAAATGTATATGCATGAAGACTCAAATATGCTTAAAGGAAAAATAAGAAAACAAAACACAAAATTAAATCTCTCAACCTCTCCCCCAAACTTAAATTACACAGTCCCTTGTGTAATAAAAGTTCAAGAGAGACCATCAACAAGAAATAAAATTCAAAAATCCAAAAATGCATGTTATTTACAAGGTTTTGGAATGGTGTACCTTGGAGCTTGTTGTGGTTAGGGCTGAGATCAAGCAGCTGGGCATTGTTTGGGATCTCCATCTCCCTTGTTCCTGCTCACACACACTTAAAGACATAATCTAGAAGAGAAATAAAAATTATAAACACAAGGATAGTCATGGGATTGCCTCCCAAGTGCGCTTTGTTTAAAGTCTCTTAGCTTGACTTTCCTTACTCTTCCCTAAGCTGGTTTTAGGGTGAAATGGGTGGCTGGGGACGTGGTTGAGTTTGCTCCTTGAGGTATATCCATGGTGTAGATAGTAGACAGCATCTCTTGCACCCTTGTTTCATCCTTCTCTAAACCGGGTGGAAGAAAGACTTTGGCGTTTATAAACGGTTTGGAGTGGCATGTTGTCTCAACCTTATACTCTAAAGACGCAGCTTTGAGTCTCAATGGGTGAAGACTCAAAGTGTTACTAGGCTGAGCAATGAGCTTGCCCACGTGCTTCTTCTTCTTTGGCCTCTTCCTTGCCTTCCTTGCCTTCCTTGGCAAGTTCACCAAAATCTCATCCAACTTGGGTTCATCAAACAAAACTTGAGTTGTGGAGATAGAAGCAGCTCCTTTACCATCCTCTAATTCCTTGATCTTGGAGGCTAATGTCTCAAGTTTGGATTTAGAGTCCTCTTGTATGCTACCCATGTTGGTATGGATATCATCCAACTCCTTATCCATTTGCATTGCGCCATCCTCTTGACCATGTAAGAGTTGTTGGAGCATACTTTGAATGGTCTCTTGAGAAAGAGAACTAGGGCCTTGTCCTTGTTGCACAGAACGTGGGTCTTTCATCATGAAATTGGCTCTCTCATGGTGTTGCTCATGAGCCAAATCAACTCCTCCTTGTTTCACTTGTATGAGTTTCTCCAAGCGCTCCAATTTATCTTGCAAGTCCTTCCATGTGGAGTCTTCACATGATCTCTCTAGAGGTGTTGCAACATGCCCTTCATAGTAGCTTTCACTAGTCTTGGCCAAGTTCTCAACAAGTAGCTCTCCTTCTTCCATTGTGAGGTTTGTAAAACGCCCTTTGCTAGCCACATCCAATGTCCATTTGTGATCCTTAGCAACTCCACAATAGAAAATGCTAAGGATTGCTTCTTTCTTGAACCCATGATGTGGATAATCTCGAGTGTACCCTCTAAGCCTCTCCCATGCTTCATGAAAGGTCTCATGTATGCCTTGCTTGAAGCTCATGATGTCCCTCCTCACTTGGACTGTTGGATAGAACCTTTGAAGGAAGACTCTTTGATAATCATCCCAAGATTTGACCAAATGAGATGGTAGAGCTCTCTCCCATTGGTGCGCCTTTTCTCCAAGTGAGAAAGGAAATAGAATGAGCTTAATGCTATCTTTGGGCACACCTTAAATGCTAAACGTGTTGCACAACCTCTCAAAGGAACCCACATGATCATAAGGATTCTCCATTTCATTCCCAAAGAACTTAGAGCATTGAATTAACCTCACAAGACTTGGCTTGATCTCATAGGCTGTGGCTTCTATTGGAGGAGGATGGATTCCAAATCTCAACTCATGATAATGAGGAGCATCAAAGCTCCCAATTGTTGGCTTGTTCCCATGAGTTTGGGGAGAGGTAGGTACACGTTCTTGAGGTTGTGGAGTTGGGAGAATGCTTCTTTGGTTGTTCTTCTCCAAAACCTCAAATGATCTTGTCTTTCCATTTCTCTTCTCTTTAGTTTGGTACCTTTGAAACCATAAGAGAATCAAGGAACACAAGTTAGTACCAAAAAACAAGAAAAAATTCATCATCTTGAAAAGAGATGAGAAAACAAGGTAAAATAAAAACTTAGTCTCAAATAGATTCAAAATCCTAATGGTTAATGCTACACCCCAATGGAAACGGCCCCAATTTGATAGTAGGATTTTTTAGGTTCAAACAATCAAATTCCTAAAACTCTACTACTCTTGTCATTGTAGTATTTTAGGTATCAATCCAAAGGGGTAGAGATTAAAACACTAGGAATGCATGAAACTATCTAATCTAAGTAATATTCGGGTTAATTGGGGAAACAATTCTGTAAAAACTATTTGCAATCACTAAATGACTACGAAAACTATTTTAAAACTGAGGGGTTAACTAACTAGCAGACAACTTCTAGGGATTTAAATAGCATAGTTACTAATTTTCTAAAATCAAAATCTAAAAACAGATAAACTAGACAATTTCTAGTTTCCTAGGATGAATTTTAAAAACTAGTAATTTAATTCTAACGACTTCTAACTCATAACCAGGCTATAAAACAAGACTCTAGGCAATTTCTAAAATACTAAAATCATCAAGAACACTACTTTATGAATTATGAGACTCTAATGCAAGCAATAAGAAAGCTGAATTCGAAATGCAAGAATTAAAAGGCAAGGATTTAAAGATGGAGTAATTGAATAAGAGGATTAATATGGCTAACTTGATGTTCATACTCCAACAATTCTCATTTTCAGATATAGGAATCTCATTTAGGCTTTCCCATCTTAGGTGGTACTAATCTCATTTGCAAACCTAGATTTTTCCAACTTAGGTGGTACTAGTCTAGTGTTAATCCTCAACCCAATGCCCAATTCTCATTAGCAAGGGGAAGAATTGCAAATGTGAGAACCTAATCCTAAATGAATCAATAAACCCTTTAGACAACCAATATCTTGGTGTAAAAAGGTAAATCTCTTCATTAAGTGGGTTGGACATTTCATCAAACACCTTGTGGGTGAGAAATGCCCTTGCGTTTAGATTGCATGGTTTATGCAAATCTAACACTAGAACCACTAAATGAGAAAGGGTTTTATGAAATTAAGTCCTAAACACCAAGCTTTCCACTTAAATCTCCCTAATTTATCCCATCTTCAAATTCAAGAAAGACTACTTGATATGTCTATATTTTGCATCATTTTAGCATCCATTTAGTATAAGTTTCTCATCATTTAGGAGTCTAATTAAGCATCATTGTGTTGCATTGTATCATTTAGAGTCCTAGAGTGTTTTTGCATAGTACTTGCATGTTTTGGTGCATTTGGAGTCTTGATCAGGTAACATGGATGATGTGGAGGCAACAATGGAGTTGGAGAGGAATGGCACAGCACTTGGAAGAGCAAGAAGTTGCCAAAAAGGTGGAGAAGAAGAATTCTGAGGATGGTTCGACGTACTGGTTCGGCGAAGCTGGCCGAACCACATTTCCAGGGTGACGGTTCGGCGAGACGGTTCGACGAAGGCTGGCCGAAACTTTCCTCCAGGACGTCTGTTCGGCGAGACGGTTCGGCGAGTCACGCCGAAACTTCTCCAGACGCATGAAGATGGACCAAGGCTTGAAGACCCGTTCGACGAGACGGTTCGACGACGCTCACCGAACCAAACGTCCAGGAGTTCGGTTCGACGTGTTGGTTCGGCGAAGCTCGTCGAACCTTGCCCAGAAAAACCTTTTTTGTCTACTTTATGGGTCCCTCCTATAAATACTCTTTAGACCTAATTTTTTATCCCAATTTTTTATTCTCTTGTTCTTAGCTTAAACTTTTAGCCACTTTGGGCAAATACTTTGTTTAAGCTTGAATCTTTGAGTTTAATGCAATATCTCTTTTAGATTTCTTGTTTAATTTTTCTCTAATCATGTTTAACCTTTCTCTAATCTTTGATTTGATGGGTTTAAGTATGATTAGTGAGTAGTTCTCTAGGAACTTGGGGATGGATTAGATTTAGGGATTTCTAATGGTTCAATCTTGCAATCTAGGATAGATTCTTTCATTT
>JAHZTW010000004.1:64843312-64865002 GCA_020283515.1 Alliaria petiolata | reverse complement strand
TAGCTTAGCTTAGACTTAACTTTGTATTCTTATTGCATCATCTCCCAAGATGGATTGATACCTCAATATATTGGAATGATATGAGCAATTGAGGAATTGCTTGCAAGTGTAAAAACGCTTGTTTCAGCTACCTTGGAATAAAAAGAAGAGCTAAGTATGTTAAAGATCACACCATTCACTATGAGTTAAAGGTTGAAGAAGATTCCCCTTAGAGCCAAAATAAGGAATGGTTATTGCAATTCATGGGTTTAGCAAGGCACAAAGAGTCTTGGGAGAAAATGGTAGCTTTAGAGGGTTGAGTGAGCTTGAAAAGAATAAATGAGAGGGGTTTAGGGCCATTGATAGCATTATGGGTAGATGAGCATCTAGTCTTGTATGCATCACTTGTCTTTTACCTTTAGCATTATGCATGAAGTTCAATCCTCTTTGAGTGAAAACCCTTGTGCGAATTGGAAGCAACATGAATTGAGATCATTCTTATCTCAAAGCCTAGTCCCTTAGCCAAAGTTTGAAATGGTGGATCTTGTGTAATTAAATGTATAGCTCTAAGTTTGAAAAGTGTTAGGTAGGCTAAAGAAAAGAAAAAGAAAAAGAAAATAAAATAAAAAGAACCAAAAGGGCAAAGAAAAGGAAGGCTACCTAGGAATAAAAAGAAGGGCTAAGTTGTTAAAAGATCACACCATTTACTATGAGTTAAAGGTTGAAGAAGATTCCCCTTAGAGCTTTAAAAGAAGAAGTGTTTATGCAATTCATGGGTTTAGCAAGGCACAAAGAGTCTTGGGAGATGATATACTCATTATTTAGCATGATTTAGCTCTCATTTAAGATAGTTTTACATCTTCTTATGCATTCATTTAGCCACTTTTTGTCCCATTTGCATTCATTTAGCCACTTTTAGTCCCATTTGCATTCATAATAGAGTTTAGTGAGTTTTAGCTTAGGATGTTGCATGTTTGTACATATTGAGTCCTTATTAGGTGTTTTGGAGGGTTGGAGGATCTTTATGGAGAGATGGATGACAAAGAGGAGGAAGAGAAGTTGGCCAAACAAGAAGCAGAAAATCTTCAGAAGTGTATCAAGCTTGGTGTACCAAGCTCGATACGGCCTGACAGGGAGAACAGGAGGAGCATATCGGGCATTTGTATCGAGCTAGCAAGCTCGATACGAGTCTACCCGGAGTTTTGGAAGCAGCGTGTTATACGTTTGTATCGAGCTAGCAAGCTCAATACAAGACCCATCCGAAGATTGAAGATGGCGTATCGAGCATTCATGTAGAGCTACCAAGCTCGACACAGCCTTGGGAGAAGATCTTTAGCAGCGTATCGAGCTGCGTATCGACCTAGCAAGCTCGATACGCTGCCCGATTGTCAGCCTTAAACCGGATCAATACCCGGTTTGTTCTGGGTTGACCCGGTTCGTCCACTTTTCACTATAAATAGGAAATAACCTAAATTTTCCTAAGTATCTTTTAATATTTTGTTCTTGCTTAGAAAACCTTCCTCTTTGGTTTCTAAGTGATTTTGTAAGACATTTAATTAAATTTATGTAATTTAGTGTTGATCTCTTTTAATGTTTCATCTCTATTTCTCTAATCATGTTTATCTTCATCTCTTTCATAGGATTTGAGGGTCTAATCATGATTAGTGAGTAGTTTCATTAGGATCTAGGTATGGGTTAGATTTAGGGTGTTTCATGGATTGATCTTGATGTCTAGGGTTAGATTCTTTGATTTCCCTCCTTGTTTAGTGTTCTAAATGCTAGTTTAGCCATGATCAAGCTAAAACTAGGCCTTAGAGAATTTCTCACCCACAAGGTGTTTGTTGAAATTCTCCAACCAACTAAACAAGGGATTTACATTCCTAGCTCATGAAAGAGATTGTCTAGGGTGTTTATTAGCAATTTAGAACTGTTTCATAATGCTTGTTAGCTTCCTTTTCACAAATGAGAGTTTGTTCTTGATTAGGATGATTAATGAAGGGATTAGTGCCATGAAAGTGGATTAATCTTGCTTTTGAGTTCTAAGCTTAGGGATTAGCTTATATTGTGATTGATTGACATTAACGATTAGTTTTTGGAACACCTTAGATTGATAACCCCATCCTTAGATTCGTTTTAATCATTTGATAATCTTGTTTAGTAGTTAATTAGCCTTTAATTTGCTTAATTAGTGCTTTGATTGCTTAATTAAGGTGTTAGTTACTTTTGTTTGGTTTGTTAAAATCCAAAACTGTTATGCTTGCTTAGATTGAAAAGTTTTATGCATTCCTATTGTCACCATCACACCCATATGGATTGATCCTCAAACACTACAATGACATGAGTGGGGCTTGAGTAATTGTTTAAGAACAAGGAAAAATCCCCTTATCAATTTGGCGCCGTTGCCATTTGGGTTTTGATTAGTGCATTAGGATTTTAATTCTACTTGAGACTAAGCTTTATTTTTCTTTGATTACTAATCTATTTTGCTTGGACTACTCTTTCTCTCTATAGGTACATACACTTGAGCTATAGTTGCTCCCATACAAAGAAGACTTTGCTTTTCGAGTTTGAGGTATGGATCATGCACAAGGTTTGGGTGGTAATGGACAACCACCAAGGCGTCGTAGACACATTGGGGTTGGTGATTATCCTCACACTTATACTACTCGCCAAGGTATCATTCCTCCCCCGGTTGAGCACAATAGTTTTGAGATCAAGAGTGGGCTGATTTCAATGGTTCAACAAAACAAATTTCATGGGTTGGCTATGGAGGATCCATTGGACCATTTGGATGAGTTTGAAAGGATATGCAGCTTGATCAACATCAATGGTATCTCGGAAGATGGGTTTAGGTTAAGATTATTTCCCTTCTCTCTTGGAGATAGAGCACACATTTGGGAAAAGAATCTTCCACAAGGTTCAATCACTTCTTGGGATCAATGCAAGAAAGCTTTCTTGGCAAGTTTTTCTCCAACACAAGGACAGCAAGGTTGAGGAATGAGATCTCTAGTTTCACTCAAAAGGCTAAGGAGAGTTTTTGTGAAGCTTGGAAAAGATTCAAGGGGTATACTACTCAATGTCCACACCATGGATCTTCAGAGGAATCTCTCCTTAGCAACCTATATCGTGGTGTTCTTCCTAAGTTTAGGATGCTCCTAGACACAGCTAGCAATGGGAACTTCTTGGACAAGGAGGTTGAAGAAGGTCTTGAGCTGGTAGAGAACTTAGCCCAAAGTGATGGGAACTATGGCGATTATTATGATAGTTCTTCAAAAGATGGTGCTGCACATGAGGAGCAAAGAAAACAAGAGATGAGATCCCTCAATGAGAAGATGAATAAGCTAATCCACGCCTCTACAAACTCAGTTCATTATGTGGGTGGCTAGGAGGCCAAGGTTTTCAAAATCGTTTCAACAATAATTATTGGAACACCCTCTACCAAGGTCAAGGAAGATAACAAGGCTTTGTTCCCAAGACTAACTACCAAGGGAATCAAAGACACTTCCACCAACAACAAGGTTCTCCAATAGGTTTTGCAACTAAAAGAGAAGCAAGCAACTCATTCGACCAGAATTTAGATATGCGAAGCATGCTACAACAAATCCTTCAAGGCCAAAACAATGGGACCAAGGAAATGAACGAGAAGATAGAGGACATGAGCCACAAGGTGGATTGCTCTTACAATGACCTCAACTAAGAGTTTGCAACATTGAGTTCTAAAATCAAACACATGGAGAACAATGGAACTTCTCCAACTTTTGGAACTCAAGAACATATCAATGTCATTACTTTGAGAAGTGGCAAAGCACTACCCTCTAGAGCACCTCTATACAAAGTCAATGAGGACGTTGAGGACCAATATGGGGGGGAGGATCATTCAAAATGCTGAGAAAGTAGTTGTTGATGGTGATGTATCTCAAAAAGTGGGCACATACAAGGTTGAAGCCAAGAATAAGGAGGAGCCTATAAGCTATAAGGAATATCTTTTTGTTCCACCAACTTACAAGCCCAAGCTACCATTCCCGGGGCGTTTCAAGAAGCAACTAGTGGAGAAGTATAGAGCTATGTCTGACAAGCAAATGAGTGAGATTCAAGTGACCATGCCTTTGATGGATGCTTTTATGTTGGTTCCTCAATATGCAAAGCTTCTTAAGGATGATGTTATGGAAAGGACCAAGGAGTTGCAAGGAATGGTTGTTCTCACTCATGAGTGTAGTGCCATCATACAAAGGACAATTGTACCCAAGAAGCTTAGCGACCCCGGTAGTTTCACTCTTCCTTGTGCCTTGGAACCTTTGGTTTTCAACAATTGCTTGTGTGATCTTAGAGCTAGTGTGAGTTTGATGCCACTTTCAGTTGCTAAGAGACTTGGTTTCAATCGCTACAAGGAGTGTAGGATCTCACTTGTGTTGGCGGATCGATCCATTAGGCTCCCAATTGGTTTGCTTGAAGATCTACCAGTTATGATTGGAAGTGTTGAGGTCCCCACAGATTTTGTAGTCCTAGAAATGGATGAAGAACCAAGAGATCCATTGATATTTGGAAGGCCTTTTTTAGCCACAGCAGGAGCAATCATTGATGTTAGGAAGAGCAAGATTGATTTGCACTTGGGAAAGAACTTTGTGCTCAAGTATGACATCAATGATGCTTTGAAGAAGCCTACTATTGAGGGTCAATCTTTTTGGGTTGAAACAATGGATCAACTAGCTGATGAATACCTTGAGGAGCTAGCTATGGAAGACCATCTACAAGTAGCCTTGACAAAGGAGCATGGCGAGAATGGGTATCTACATGGGGCAAGCTTGGGATACTTGAAGTTACTTGATTCACACAAGCCTCTAGAAGAACAGAACTCCTTCTTGGAGTTGAGGAACAAACGCAAGGGAGGATGCGTGATTGAAGAGATTAGCTCATTGGGCATTGAGCATGAGGACGTAATGATTGCTAGCAAGAACAAGCCTAGCATTGAAGGGGATTGGAGTGAGCTCAAGGCACCAAATGCCTCTCTTTTGAGACAACTTCCTTATGACCGGGGAACTCTCCTCGGGTTCTTCCTCAATCTCCGCTTGCCTCTTACCTTGCTTCTTGCTAACTTCACTCTTTGTTCTCCCCATATTGCCTAAAAAATTAAAAATCTTGGAGTGGAGTAAGAACATGGTGAATTAAAACTCATGAAAGCACCAAGCATGTAATCAAAAGATTCCATGAAAGCACTAAGAATTAAAACTCAATGGCAATGCATTAATACCAAGAATTAATCATTTTTATCATCCAAAGAAGTCAACAAGGGGATTTTCAAATTAAGCATCCTCTAAGTGGTAACAAGTTAAAATTCATGAGGATTCTAGCCTAATTACTTATGCAACATGGGAAAACAAGGTTAAAGAAACCAATTTTAAAATTTTTTAGCATCAATTGGCTTAAACATCAATTTTCGCAACCCTTGAAAATCTTTTAAAAAAAATGTTCAAAAATCAAAATTTTTTCATGTAATTCCTTGAAAAACTTCAACAATTATCACCCATAACAATAATCAACTATACCCAACTAAATCAATCCATTCAAAGCCTTTATATCAATCCTAAATTCCAATTCACTCACATGGGGAATTCAAAGACTAAGAGAGAGGGTGAGCAAACAAACCTGGTTTCCACGCAGATGTAAGGCCGAAATCAACTAAGGAATCAAGAGTGACACAAAATTTCGGGATTATAGCACTTAGAATCAAATAATTTGATGAAGTATTGAGAGAGAAAAGGGAAAAACAAGTTATTATCCTTGGTGAATGAGTGAAAATCGTGGACAAGAGGAGTTTTGGGGAAGAAGAAGGTTTTTAATCCCCAAAAATCGGTTCAATTCAAGTGGGGAAATCAAAATTAAACCGGTCAAAAGAAGGAAAAAAAGTCAATTTATCTGGTTTTTGGGTTCGGATCGACGTGCTTGGTCGATACACTACATCGATCCGAACCCCTGGTTTTTTGGATCGACATAGCTACGTCGATACGCTACGTCTGAATGAACTCCTGGAAAACTGGATCGGCTTGGCACGTCGATACAACACCCCGATCCACTAGGTCGATCCAAGTTTAAAAATTTCTTCATGACCGAGATGTTTGGGGTTTTAAGGCTGTATCGACCACCTACGTCGATCCACTAGGTCGATCCGAACCCCTGGAAATTTGGATCGACCTAGCACGTCGATACAGCACCCCGATCCAGTTTTTAAAAATTCCTTCCTCACCTTTTCTTGAAGCCAAAGTCCTCCATACTCAACCTAAAACTTTCAAAAACTCAAAGAAACATGATCATAAAACTAAATAAAGAATATATACAAGGATAACCATGGGAATGCCTCCCAAGAGCGCTTGTTTAACGTAATTAGCTCGAATTTTCAAACCTTTTTAGGCAAGAGTGGGATCTTGAAGAGGACATGAGCTTGCCTCTTCCTTAGACACATTCACCAAGTATGGCTTGACCCTATGACCATTGACTGTGAAACTCTCTCCATTCTTCCCAATCAAAGTGATGGCTCCATAAGGCAATACTTCTTGAATTTCAAAAGGGCCTCTCCACCTTGACTTGAGCTTACCGGGAAACAACTTCAGCCTAGAGTTGTAGAGAAGAAACTTGTCACCAACATTCAGCTCTTTCCTCACAATCCTCTTGTCATGAAAAGACTTGGTTCTTTCCTTGTAGATTCTTGAACTCTCATAGGATTCGAGCCTAATCTCCTCAAGCTCTTGGAGTTGAATCAATCTCTTCTCTTGGGCTGTTTTGAGATTATAATTGAGAAGTTTCACAGCCCACAAAGCCTTGTGTTCAATCTCCACTGGTAGATGTCAAGATTTTCCATACACAAGGTTGAAAGGAGATCTTCCAATTGGCGTTTTGAGAGTTGTCCTATAAGCCCACAAAGCATCATCAACCTTGATTGACCAATCCTTCCTTGTTATACCCACAGTCTTCTATAGAATGGCCTTGATTTCTCTATTTGAAACCTCCACTTGGTCACTAGTCTAAGGATGATAAGGAGTGGCCACCTTGTGCTTGACACCATTCTTGCTTAACAAACCTTCAAAGACCTTGTTGATGAAGTGGCTTCCCCCATCACTAATCACAACTTTTGGCACACCAAACCTTGGGAAGATTATACTCTTGAACATCTTCACCACGACCTTGGAGTCATTGGTAGGGCTTGCAATGACTTCAACCCACTTGGAGACATAATCAACAGCTACCAAGATGTATTGGTTTCCATAAGAAGATGAGAAAGGTCCCATGAAGTCTATGTGATATGTATATATTTTGCATCATATTTCCCTCCATTTAGTGTAAGTTTCTCATCATTTAGGAATCTAATTAGGCATCATTGTGTTGCATTTTGATCATTTAGAGTTCTAGGGTGTCCTTGCATGGTCTTTGCATATTTTGTTGCATTTGGAGTTTATCTTAGGTATCTTGGAGGCTAGGAAGACCATTTGGAGATTGGTGGATAGCTTGGAGTCAAGGAGAAGTTGGAGAACAAGAATGAAGAATTGTTTGGCATCACATCGGTTTGCAACCCATCGGACAACAAACCGATGTGAGCCTCCTTGAGTTCACGTCATGGGCTACACCGGACAGACGCCATCGATCAACAACCCGATGCACAACCACTCGGAAACTTCATGACTTTCATCGGACAGAGAGCATCGATCAACGGTCCGATGCGAAGCACCCTGGAGTTCACACCGGACAGACGACATCGAGCAACAAACCGATGCAAGCACGTTCGAGCTTCAGTCTTATTTCTCATCCGTTCGCATCGGTCAGGAGTGCATCAGACAACAGTCCGATGCAAGCACTTAACCAGACGAAAATCCGGGTCAAAACCCGGTTTGTTCCGGGTTGATCCGGGACGATCACTATTCACTATAAATATATTTTACCTAATTTTTCTGGGGTATCTTTTGTTCTTGCTTAGAAACTTTGCCCTTTTGAGTTCTAAGTGATTTGTAAGACCTTTTGAAAGAGTTTATGCAATTTTAGAGTTTTCCTTGCTAATTCTTTCATCTTTAATCTTTCTAATCATGTTTAGCCTTTCTCTTATCTTTGATTTGATGGGCTTAACTATGATTAGTGAGTAGTCTTTTAGGAACTTGGGGATGGGTTAGATTTAGGGTTTTCTATAGGTTCAATCTTGCAATCTAGAATAGATTCTTTCATCTCTCTTCTTATTAAGGATTTCTTAATGCTAAATAGCTAATCTTTTGCTATTTGGATCATAAGCATTTCATACACCCACCAAGTGTTTGATGAAATGCTTGAACCACCTTTTTAAGAGACTTACATTCCTAGCCTAAGATATTAGTTGCCTAGGGTGTTTATCATGTCATTTAGACTTGTGATTAATGCTTGCTAATTATTTTTATGCTAAAATATCATTAGTTCATTAGGGTGATTAGGAAAGGGATTAGTGCCAAACATCATGGATTAGTCTTATTTAAGTAGGCATAGAGATGGCTTGATTAGTTGCTTAAATGATTGCAAGGTTGTCCATTTGATTGCCCAAATCAATGATTCCATCCCTAGGTTTCGTTTTTAGTAATTTGGTAATCTTGCTTAGTAGTTAATCTCTTGTTTAGTTCTTGATTAGTGATAATTAAGGTTTAAGATCTTATAATTAGTCTTGTAGTGTCTCTTTTAGCTTGTAGCTTGTTTTTAATTGTTCCTTGTCACTAAATTTCGAATCTTGCTTAGCTTAAATCAAACTTTGTATTCTTTTTGCATCAAACTCCCAAGATGGGTTGATATCTCAAGTATTGCAATGATATGAGCAATTGAGAAATTGCTTCAAGAGTAAAAACTCTTGTTTCAATTTGGCGTCGTTGCCATATTGGGATAGTTTGGTCATTAGAATTTAAGTTTAGTTTGAAACTAAGCTCTTCTTTTGTGTTTATTGACCATCTCTTTTTCTAGATTTCAGTATACCTTGAATGCATTTGAGATCACAAGGAGACAACAACTTCCAAGGCTTTCAAGACATTGATCAATTGGAAAGGGTTGCTAGGATTGCAAGAAGGGAAGCTGCAAGGTTAGAGAGGTTGAGAATGGAAGAACAACAAAGAGATCAAGCTCCTCCAATGAACTTGGCGCAAGCACCAAGGGGGAATGGAAACCCCTTACATGCGCCAAGACTAGGGAGGACTATTGGGGCTGGAGATGCTCCAAATACACATCAAAATCGCTATGGTATCAATCCTCCACCGGTTCAAAACAATACTTTTGAAGTGAAGCCAGCTTTCATCTCTATGGTTCAACAAGACAAGTTCCATGGGTTGCCAATGGAGGATCCTCTAGATCACTTGGACAACTTTGATAGAGTTTGTGGCTTATTCAAGATGAATGGTGTGAGTGAAGATGCCTTCAAGCTAAGACTATTTCCCTTCTCTCTTGGGGATAGAGCAAGGCAATGGGAGAAAACTTTGCCTCAAGGTACTATCACTACATGGGATGAGTGCAAGAAAGCCTTTCTATCTAAGTTCTTCTCCAACTCTAGGACCGCCAAGTTGAGGAATGAGATCTCTAGCTTCACTCAAAAGAGCAATGAGTCCTTCAATGAAGCATGGGAAAGATTCAAGGGCTACACAATGCAATGCCCTCATCATGGCTTCACACAAGAGTCTCTACTAAGCACCATCTATAGAGGTGTTCTACCAAAGATAAGAATGCTTCTTGATACCGCAAGCAATGGGAATTTCTTGGGCAAAGATGTTGAAGATGGTTTGGAGCTTGTAGAGAATCTTGCCTTGAGTGATGGTAATTACAATGAAGACTATGATAGAGCTCCAAGGGGAGGTGATTTTGATGCTCACAAGAGGGAAATGAAGTCTCTACATGACAAGATGGACAAGCTCATGTCCTCAAACCAAAGGCATGTACATTTTGTTGAAGATAATGTGGAGGATTGTGATGATCAAGTTGAATACCAAGAGGGTCAAGAGGAGGTAAATTTCGTGGGAGGCCAAGGAGGATACAACAACAACTATAACAACAACTATAAGGGGAACAACAACCTCTCTTATAGGAGTACTAATGTGGCTAACCCCCAAGACCAAGTTTACCCTCCACAAGCTACTCAAGGAAAGCCTTTTGTGCCCTACAACAATCAACAAAAAGGTTATGCACCAAGGTCTAACTACCAAGGAGGAAACCAAGGCAACTTTGGTGGGCAAAGGTTCAACCAAGGCAATGCTCCACCGGGTTTTAATCAAGCTTCACAAGGTCCACCACAAGACAATGTTCAGCTTATGCTTCAACAAATCCTACAAGGTCAAGCCAATAGTGATGCTAATATGGGAAAGAAGATTGCTGAAATCAACACAAGGATGGACTCCTCACTCAATGAGCTTGCTACTCAAATTGGGGGTCTTCAACAAAAGTTCAAGCAGCTAGAGAAAGGCAAGGCTTCTAGCTCCAACTCTCAAGGTACTCTACCGGGAAAGTGTGAAGCAAATCCCAAGGAGTACATCAATGCCATTACTTTGAGAAGTGGAAAGGAGTTGCCTCCAAGGTCAAGTCCTTTGATCAATGAGGACATTGAAATTCAAGATGGGGAGGATAGCTTTGAAAAAGCTCAAGATGCTATAACTTTTGATGATGTATATATTGCAAAGAAGAGTAAGGAAGTGGTAAAGGAGAAGCCAAAGGAGGATTTGCACAAGAAGGAGTCAAGATTTGTTCCTCCACCCTACAAGCCTAAGCTTCCTTTTCCCGGGAGGTTTAAGAAACAATTGGTGGAGAAATACAAGGCTATGTTTGACAAGCAAATCAAAGACATTGAGCTCAAGATGCCTTTGGTGGATGCCTTTATGATGATTCCACAATATGCTAAGTTCTTGAAGGATACCGTGGCACAAAGAGCAAGGGATATCCAAGGAGTTATGCTAGTTTCTCAAGAGTGTAGTGCCATAATCCAAAGCAATGTGATACCAAAGAAGCTAGGAGACCCCGGATCTTTCACAATACCATGCGCCCTAGGTCCTCTTAGTTTTGAAAATTGCTTGTGTGATCTTGGAGCTAGCATCAACCTTATGCCCTATTCAATTGCAAAGAAGCTTGGTTTCACCAAGTACAAAGAGTGTGGAATCTCCTTGATACTTGCGGATAGAAGTGTGAGGTTACCTATTGGAGTTCTTGAAGATTTGCCTATCAAGGTTAGTAACTTCATCATCCCCACGGATTTCATGGTGCTCAAGATGGATGAAGAGCCAAAGGATCCTTTGATTTTGGGAAGACCCTTCCTAGCTACAGCTGGTGCTATTATAGATGTTAAGCATGGAAAGATTGGCTTACATCTTGGAAAAGGGATTGAGTTGAAGTTTGACATAAAGAAGACTTTGAGGAAGCCCACCATTGATGGTCAAGTATTCTACATTGAGACTATGGATGAGCTAGCCGATGAGTTGCTAGAGGAACTAGCTCAAGAGGACCATCTTGGTGTTGCTCTCACCAAACCACATGGAGAGAATGGGTACTTGGATGAGGAAACACAAGCATACATGCAAATGCTTGATTCGCGCAAGGCTCTAGATGGGGAGGAAGTTTTTACACGATTGGTAGCTTCATGTGAGGGTGAAGTGGAATGTGACCAAGACAAGAGGTCCATGGAAGTTGAGGTTTCAAGTCAAGGGCAAGAGGAAAAGCTAGAGGAGCTTGAGGATAGCGAATGGGCTAAGGACCTTGATGAGGATTGGAGCGAACTTAAGGCCCCAAAGGTGGACCTCAAACCACTTCCCATTGGACTAAGGTATGCTTTCTTAGGCCCTAACTCTACTTACCCCGTAATTGTGAATGATTGCTTGAGTGATGATGAGCTCAACTCTCTCCTTAATGAGTTGAGAAAGTATAGGAGAGCTATTGGTTACTCTTTGAGTGATATCAAAGGCATATCTCCTATGCTTTGTACTCATAGGATTCACCTTGAAAATGAAAACACTTCCTCAATTGAACACCAAAGAAGATTAAACCCAAACCTTAAGGAGGTGGTGAAGAAGGAAATTTTAAAACTTTTGGAAGCTAATGTGATTTACCCTATTAGTGATAGCACTTGGGTGTCTCCCGTGCATGTTGTCCCTAAGAAGGGTGGAATCACTGTGATTAAGAATGATAAGGATGAATTAATACCAACTAGAACCATCACCGGCCATAGGATGTGTATTGATTATCGAAAACTCAATGCTTCTACTAGGAAAGATCATTTCCCTCTTCCTTTTATTGATCAAATGCTTGAGAGATTGGCTAACCATCCCTTCTATTGTTTCCTTGATGGATATAGTGGGTTCTTCCAAATACCCATTCATCCTAATGATCAAGAGAAGACTACTTTCACATGCCCTTATCGTACCTTTGCATATCGAAGGATGCCATTTGGGTTATGTAATGCTCCAGCTACCTTTCAAAGGTGCATGATGAGTATCTTCTCCGATCTTATTGAGGAGATGGTAGAGGTTTTTATGGATGACTTTTCTGTGTATGGTGCCTCTTTTCTGCATGTCTCTCTAATCTTTGCAGGGTTTTACAAAGATGTGAAGAGTCTCACTTGGTGCTTAATTGAGAGAAGTGTCATTTCTTGGTCAACCAAGGGATTGTGTTGGGTCACACGATTTCTGAGCAAGGGATATAAGTGGACAAAACCAAGATAGATGTTCCTTGGGCATGCTGGTTTTTATAGGAGATTCATCAAGGATTTTTCAAAAATTGCTAGGCCTTTGACAAGACTCCTTTTCTAGGAAGTGGAGTTTCAGTTTGATGAAGAGTGCTTGCAAGCCTTTGAGACAATCAAGAAAGCGCTTGTAAGTGCCCCTATTGTGCAAGCACCAGATTGGAGTCTACCATTTGAGATCATGGCTGATGCTAGTGACTATGCTGTTGGAGCTGTTCTTGATCATGGCTGATGCTAGTGACTATGCTGTTGGAGCTGTTCTTGGACAAAGGAAAGAAAAGAAGCTTCATGTGATCTATTATGCAAGTAGGACACTTGATGAGGCTCAAACCAAGTATGCTACAACAGAAAAGGAACTCTTGGCGGTGGTGTTTGCTTTTGAGAAATTAAGATCTTATTTGGTGGGATCAAAGGTGATAGTGTACACGGATCATGCTGCATTGCGCCACATCTATGCTAAGAAGGAGACCAAGCCAAGGCTCCTTAGGTGGATCTTACTTCTCCAAGAGTTTGACATGGAGATTGTTGACAAGAAGGGTGTGGAGAATGGTGTAGCTGATAATTTGTCAAGAATGAGGATTGAAGATGTTTTACCACTCAATGATTCTCTCCCGGAAGAGCAAATCATGATGATCAAAAGTGTTGCTAGTGCACATGGAGTTGGGAAGAAGCTTCAAGAGACTCAAGACCTAGAAGACAAAGTTTTGCCTTGGTATGCTGACATTGTTAACTACTTGGTGTGCAAAGAAGAACCAACTCATCTCAACAACTATCACAAGAAGAAGTTCATGAGAGATGTGTCACACTTCTATTGGGATGAGCCCTATCTCTACAAGAGATGTGCTGATGGGATTTATAGAAGATGCTTGGCACAAGAAGAGGTTGAGAGTGTGATTGTCCATTGCCATGGGTCTAAGTATGGAGGTCATTTCGCCACATTCAAGACAGCTACAAAAGTGCTTCAAAGTGGTTTTTGGTGGCCTACTTTGTTCAAGAATACTCATGAGTTCATCAAGAGATGTGAGCCTTGTCAAAGGAAGGGAAACATAAGCAAGAGAGATGAGATGTCCCAAACCCCAATCTTGGAAGTAGAGTTGTTTGATGTTTGGGGCATAGACTTCATGGGACCTTTCCCATCTTCTTATGGAAACCAATACATCTTGGTAGCTGTTGATTATGTCTCCAAATGGGTTGAAGCCATTGCAAGCCCTACCAATGACTCCAAGGTTGTGGTGAAGATGTTCAAGAGTATAATCTTCCCAAGGTTTGGAGTGCCAAAGGTTGTAATTAGTGATGGGAGAAGTCACTTCATCAACAAGGTCTTTGAAGGTTTGTTGAGCAAGCATGGTGTCAAGCACAAGGTGGTCACTCCTTATCATCCTCAAACTAGTGGCCAAGTGGAGGTTTCAAATAGAGAAATCAAGGCCATTCTAGAGAAGACTGTGGGTATAACAAGAAAGGATTGGTCAATCAAGCTTGATGATGCTTTGTGGGCTTATAGGACAGCTTTCAAAACGCCAATTGGGAGATCTCCTTTCAACCTTGTGTATGGAAAATCATGCCATCTACCAGTAGAGATTGAGCACAAGGCTTTGTGGGCTGTCAAGCTTCTCAACTACAACATAAAGACAGTCCAAGAGAAGAGATTGATTCAACTCCAAGAGCTTCTGGAGATTAGGCTTGAGTCTTATGAAAGCTCAAGGATCTACAAGGAGAGAACCAAGGCTTTCCATGACAAGAGGATTGTGAAGAAGGAGCTAAGTGTTGGTGACAAAGTTCTTCTCTACAATTCAAGATTGAAGTTGTTCCCGGGTAAGCTCAATTCAAGGTGGGGAGGCCCTTTTGAGATTCAAGAAGTGTTGTCTTATGGAGCCATCACCTTGATTGGGAAGAATGGGGAGAGTTTCACAGTCAATGATCATAGGGTCAAGCCATACTTGGTGAATGAGTCTAAGGAAGAGGCAAGCTCATGTCCTCTTCAAGATCCCACTCATGCCTAAGAGTTTGAAAAGTCAAGCTTAGAGACATTAAACAAGCGCGCTTGGGAGGCATTCCCATGATATCCTTGTATATATTCGTATTGTTTAGTTTTAATAATCTGTCTTTAAGTGTTTGTGATCATCAGGTTTGGATAAAAGAAGCAAGAGAAAAAGGAGGAAGGGTTGTAAAAATCGGCTGGGGTCGCATCGGAATGTTGCACATTTGACAACAAACCGATGCGACACACCCTGAATTTTGCATCGGTCTATTGCATCGGAGACCAACTCCAAGAGCTTANAAGGATTGGTCAATCAAGCTTGATGATGCTTTGTGGGCTTATAGGACAGCTTTCAAAACGCCAATTGGGAGATCTCCTTTCAACCTTGTGTATGGAAAATCATGCCATCTACCAGTAGAGATTGAGCACAAGGCTTTGTGGGCTGTCAAGCTTCTCAACTACAACATAAAGACAGTCCAAGAGAAGAGATTGATTCAACTCCAAGAGCTTCTGGAGATTAGGCTTGAGTCTTATGAAAGCTCAAGGATCTACAAGGAGAGAACCAAGGCTTTCCATGACAAGAGGATTGTGAAGAAGGAGCTAAGTGTTGGTGACAAAGTTCTTCTCTACAATTCAAGATTGAAGTTGTTCCCGGGTAAGCTCAATTCAAGGTGGGGAGGCCCTTTTGAGATTCAAGAAGTGTTGTCTTATGGAGCCATCACCTTGATTGGGAAGAATGGGGAGAGTTTCACAGTCAATGATCATAGGGTCAAGCCATACTTGGTGAATGAGTCTAAGGAAGAGGCAAGCTCATGTCCTCTTCAAGATCCCACTCATGCCTAAGAGTTTGAAAAGTCAAGCTTAGAGACATTAAACAAGCGCGCTTGGGAGGCATTCCCACGGTATCCTTATATATATTCGTATTGTTTAGTTTTAATAATCTGTCTTTAAGTGTTTGTGATCATCAGGTTTGGATAAAAGAAGCAAGAGAAAAAGGAGGAAGGGTTGTAAAAATCGGCTGGGGTCGCATCGGAATGTTGCACATTTGACAACAAACCGATGCGACACACCCTGAATTTTGCATCGGTCTATTGCATCGGAGACCAAACCCGATGTGAGATGGGAAGAGTTCTTCCGGAGCCACATCGGTTAGTGACACATCGGACAACTGTCCGATGTAAGCCCTTCCGTTCTTCGCTTCCAAAACACATCAGACAAGGTGCATCGGACAACTAACCGATGTGAAGCATTCCGAATTTTGCATCGGTCTGTTGCATCGGGTAACTGTCCGATGCACCCCTAAGGTAAGTTGACTTTTCCCTTTTTCTAGCTTTGACCGGTCCATTTTGAGTAAACCAAGTTTTTCCTAAACCAATTTTTACAGAATTTTGTCTGGTTTACTCCCTTCTTCTTCCCCAAAACTCGTTTTTCCTCCTTAGAACTTCACTTTCACGATTTTGAGCAAAACTCTCTCTATCTTCATTCAATTTTGGTGACTCAAGAACCCATTTGTCAAATTTCTTCTTGTCTAACTAGTTCTAATCCAATTTCGAGCCATCTTTCTGTGCACCAACGAGGTATTCTCCTTATTTCTCTCCATATCCATGAATTTCCCTTTTTGTGGAACTTGAGGTAAAAGCTCAATAGGGGTCGAATTTGGTAGCTTAAGGCTTGGGTTATAATTTGGAATGGTTTATATGTTGATTTCGTGGGCTAATTCATTGTAAAAATGGTGAAATTTTGAAATTTTAGCAATTAGGGTTCATGAGTTCTAAAAGGTGCGAAAATGCCAATTAGTCTTGTGATTCTTGTTAGAATTTGGGGCTTTCACTCGCAACCACTTGCATTCATCATGTATAATGCCTAGCACTTGTTAGCCAACAATTTTTGAGAAGTTGAAATCTTGAGTTTTTGGGCAAAATTTTTCTAAGTGTTGGAATTGCTTAAATTTGGCCAATGCTTGTTATGCTCATAGGTTTCCCCTATTGTTGATAGTTATGCTGAAACTATAATGTGATAACTCTTGCTCAAGGATATCTATTGTATAGGTACCAATATGGGAAAGATTGAGGTGCAAGTGATAGGGAAGCAAAAGGCAAAGGGAAACAAGAAATGGTACGCGGTAGTGGAAGTGGAAGTGCGAAAGAAGCTCCCGGTAAAGAACCCACGGCCAATGAAATCTACAAAGCTCTTATGGCCATGGAGCACCAAGGGACAAGGTACCCGCACATGGAGACACTCCGGGAGCTCGGAATATTTGAGGATGTGTTAGCTCTCTTCACCAACATGGGAATGAGACAATTCTTCCAAATGGCTCACCCAACCCACCAAGTCCCTCTTTGCCAATTCCTTTCCACATTGAAGGTGGTGTTCTATCCCCTTTGTGCTGAGCCAACCGAAGAGAAAGAAGCAGATGGGCATGGCTATATAAAATTCATGGTGGGGAGAAAGAACTACATGATGTCCTTTAAGGAGTTTAGTGAAGTGTTTGGGTTCCCCGAAGAATGGAGAAGAGGGAAGATCATGGAGTTCCCAAAAGGTGAACTTACGAGTTTGTGGAGGTACATTGGGGTTGGCAAGTTCAAGGCTGGAATAAGCAAGGGTGGTTCCATTACCCATCCAGCAGTGAGATATGCACACAAGGTGCTCGCCCACACGTTTTTCGCAAGGAAGGAGTGCGGGTATGTTCTTGAAGATGAGCTTGAACTCTTAGATATGGGGCTCAAGGATATTCTAAGGAGCATAAGGACTGATGGAAACACAATAATCTTGAGAGGTGATAGCTCGGGCATAGGGTTGATCTCTCTGCTTATGAAGAGGTTGTTGAGTTACAAGGAGTGGGCAATGACAACTACGGATTACATGCCACAGCTCAGCATTAGAGGAATTGTAACACCCATTCTACTTGCTTGTGGAGCGGATCTTGGAGAGGTTACAAGTGAGCCGAAATGGATGGACATCCAATACCTTAGCAAGACAAGATTCATAAATGGGAAGTTAGGACAAAGCTATGCCTACAAGTTTTCCTACAGTGACTCCACAGAAGCAAGAGTCAAACTTACTTGCCCAAACTTGACGAGCTTCACCACGCCAAGACACATCGACTTCAGTCCTTCCAACAATGAGCTCTACGATCCTTCAAGGGAACCTCCACTTCAAAGCATAAGGAAACAAAGAGGTCCCCCTAGGAAGGAAAGTGGAAGCAGCCCCCTAGAAGAAAGTCAAAAGGAAGCGCCTCCAAGTCCTACATATGGGAGTCAAAGATACTTTTTTGAGGCCTATGATTCATCCATTCCTAATCAAGCCTTGAGAGAAGCCCACCATTGAATTAACATCCTCCAAAGGTGGAACAAATGGCAAGATAAGACCATTCGAAAGTTGGTAAAGACAGTTAAGGGGATGAAAAATCAAATGAGGGAGCTCAAGTCCAAGGTGGGGGGCGCTATCTTCCTCAAGAGCTGCACATGGAGATGTCAATGAAGGGGAAAACATGGGAGAAAGCACTATGGAACTTGATAGGAGACATTCATTCCATGTGCAAGAAAGGAGTGCATCTCATGAGGATCCACCAAGGTCCTCTTCTTATGAGACTCGCCGAAGGAAGAGGAGAGCGATACGGTCACCAACTCCGGAATCCAGCAACGTCTCATATTCCATGGAGGAATCCTCTTCCTCCTCAACCCAATTTTAGAGGTACCACTCCAAATTCCATTGTAAATATCATCTAGTTTTTATTTTTGCATTTTGAAATCTTCTCCAAGCTTGGATTACACAAGGGACTGTGTAATTTAAGTTTGGGGGAGTATGGTGTATTTGATCTTGTGTTTTGTGATCTTATTTTTCTTTCTCATGCATTCTTTAGTCTCATGCATCTATGGCATAGAAAAAAAACCAAAAAAATTGGAAAAATTTCGAAAATTTCAAAAAAAAAAAATAACATGTTGCATTTGCATTTGTCACATAAGTAGGATTGAGTCTGGTTTTCATATAGGTTTGCATTCTTGCATAAGGGACAATGATGATTTTTCCTTGTAAGGTGTTTAGCTCATGAATTAGTTCAAGGCCCTAGTTAGTAGTTCTTTGATGCTTGAAGTGAAAAATTTGAAAGTAAAAGTTGAACCCTACTTGGACCTCACCATTTGAAACTCAAGTCTAAATTGAAGCAAGCTTTGAATAGAAACCAATTCTCTTGAACTTGAACCTAATTTGAATGAACAATTATCATGGTTATGCATTGTTAGAGAACTTGTGGATACCATATACATATTTGGGTTATCTTCTTTCATTTTACCACTCTTGTTAACCCAAATAGCCGACTCTCNCTTGACGAGCTTCACCACGCCAAGACACATCGACTTCCGTCCTTCCAACAATGAGCTCTACGATCCTTCAAGGGAACCTCCACTTCAAAGCATAAGGAAACAAAGAGGTCCTCCTAGGAAGGAAAGTGGAAGCAGCCCCCAAGAAGAAAGTCAAGAGGAAGCGCCTCCAAGTCCTACATATGGGAGTCAAAGATACTTTTTTGAGGCCTATGATTCATCCATTCCTATTCAAGCCTTGAGAGAAGCCCACCACCAAATTAACATCCTCCAAAGGTGGAACAAATGGCAAGATAAGACCATTCGAAAGTTGGTAAAGACAGTTAAGGGGATGAAAAATCAAATGAGGGAGCTCAAGTCCAAGATGGGGGGCGCATATTCCTCAAGAGCTGCACATGGAGATGTCAATGAAGGGGAAAACATGGGAGAAAGCACTATGGAACTTGATAGGAGACATTCATTCCATGTGCAAGAAAGGAGTGCATCTCATGAGGATCCACCAAGGTCCTCTTCTTATGAGACTCGCCGAAGGAAGAGGAGAGCGATACGGTCACCAACTCCGGAATCCAGCAACGTCTCATATTCCATGGAGGAATCCTCTTCCTCCTCAACCCAATTTTAGAGGTACCACTCCAAATTCCATTGTAAATATCATCTAGTTTTTATTTTTGCATTTTGAAATCTTCTCCAAGCTTGGATTACACAAGGGACTGTGTAATTTAAGTTTGGGGGAGTATGGTGTATTTGATCTTGTGTTTTGTGATCTTATTTTTCTTTCTCATGCATTCTTTAGTCTCATGCATCTATGGCATAGAAAAAAAACCAAAAAAATTGGAAAAATTTCGAAAATTTCAAAAAAAAAAAATAACATGTTGCATTTGCATTTGTCACATAAGTAGGATTGAGTCTGGTTTTCATATAGGTTTGCATTCTTGCATAAGGGACAATGATGATTTTTCCTTGTAAGGTGTTTAGCTCATGAATTAGTTCAAGGCCCTAGTTAGTAGTTCTTTGATGCTTGAAGTGAAAAATTTGAAAGTAAAAGTTGAACCCTACTTGGACCTCACCATTTGAAACTCAAGTCTAAATTGAAGCAAGCTTTGAATAGAAACCAATTCTCTTGAACTTGAACCTAATTTGAATGAACAATTATCATGGTTATGCATTGTTAGAGAACTTGTGGATACCATATACATATTTGGGTTATCTTCTTTCATTTTACCACTCTTGTTAACCCAAATAGCCGACTCTTATCTTTAGAACAGTTAAAATCGAACTCCCTAGCTAAGCTTTCTTTGAGACCTCTTCCTTATTGAGTGCATTAGGCCTTTTTCTTCTTGTGAACTTAGCAAAAAGTGTTGAGTTTAGAGCGACAAGAATAGGCTTCCATGTAGCTAGCTCGAAACAATGAGCTAGGGTGTAGGTTAGGCTTCTTGGGGGTTTTAGCTTGAAAATGAGTTTGAAAGAAATGAGTTTGGTGAAAATTGAGGTGGTGAGAAAGGGAAAACGAAAATTTTGAGACAAGTGTTGGCAATATATATTATGCTCTAAGTGTTTAAAAGAAAGTCCTCTAGAAATGAAAAGTAAAAGAGACAAGAAAAAAAACAAATATGGCTAAGTAATAAAGAAAGAGGATAGCTAAATGTAAAGGAAAAGAGTTTGAAGTAAAAGTGTGCCAACACTTGTGGTTGTAGAAGAGGTTTTTCCTAAGTACTTAAAAGAGAAAAAGAAAAGGAAAAAGTGTTTGATTTTCTTATGGGTTTGGCGAATTGCCTTGTAATGGGTAGCTTAGGTTGGACTTGGTGAGTGAGCTTAAAAGAGAATGAGAGTGAAAACATTTGTGTTACAGAGGGTAGATGGAAGTTTGTCCTTGTATGCATAGGTTGCTTTTTACTATTAGCATTTTGCCAAAGTTCACTTGTTCATTGAGAGATCCCATAGCATTAGAACCCCATGAAGTTGAGATCATTTTCATCTCAAAACCTAACCCCAAAACCAAACAAGTTCGCTAGCATTGCATGACTCATGATCCATGGTTACTACTTAATGAATGTTAAAGAGTTGGTGAAAATGAATGCTTGTGTAGGTTGAGGCTTGGGTTCACTTGAATGAGTATGGATATGGCAAGACCTTTTGGAGTATAAGTTTGCATAAAGAGCATCCTAGAATTAAGAAGTAGGACCATTGAATTGATTCATTTGCTTAACACCTTTGGATTTGAGTCCCCACCTTCAAACCTCTCTCCTTAGCTTGTGTTTCATTTGCTTGGGGACAAGCAAAAGGCAAGTTTGGGAGAGTTAATATGTCTATATTTTGCATCATATTCCCCTGCATTTAATGTAAGTTTCTCATCATTTAGGAATCTAATTAGGCATCATTGTGTTGCATTTTGATCATTTAGAGTTCTAGGGTGTCCTTGCATGGTCTTTGGATATTTTGTTGCATTTGGAGTTTATCTTAGGTATCTTGGAGGCTAGGAAGACCATTTGGAGATTGGTGGATAGCTTGGAGTCAAGGAGAAGTTGGAGAACAAGAATGAAGAATTGTTTGGCATCACATCGGTTTGCAACCCATCGGACAACAAACCGATGTGAGCCTCCTCGAGTTCACGTCATGGGCTACACCGGACAGACGCCATCGATCAACAACCCGATGCACAACCACTCGGAAACTTCATGACTTGCATCGGACAGAGAGCATCGATCAACGGT